>CM029533.1:17230872-17302914 GCA_017141395.1 Laodelphax striatellus
CATCTTTTCTGGTTAATGATCATTCACCTCTGCTGATTCAGTCAAGTGGATGTGAAACTGGCAACCAGCTGGTAGGCCTAAGCCCACATAGGGTTGTTGAGCCAAACAAACAAAAATATAAACGTTTGAAGAAGGGGAACAGTTTATGAATAAGTGAGAAACAATTGAAGGATTAGTAACGATGTCTTTCAGTAAAGACTTCTAGAGCTTTTATCAGGTAAATGGTATCGAAAACTCATGATTTATAATTGATTCATTTTGAATAACTTTCAATTATTGACAAATTATTATAATAATCAGTATTTTATAATTATTTATATTTTGTCAAATTCATGGTAAAATAATTAGGTACTATTTCTCTTTTGAAACCATGATCGAACTTAGTGATTTCAAGCAATTGATTTAGAAACAATCAATGTGAGTATATGTAAGACTAAAACAGTACGGTACACACCAGTATTGGAACTAAGAAACCACAGAATGGTCATTACCATTTGTCAAGTAAATTCAAGACAAATAATTTAGGCCTAATAGTAAGTTAACTTTTACAATATATAGTTTGGGGCTCCATACAGTGGATAGAACTGATGATAACTTGATGCTTTGGCTCAATTTAACATGCAGATGCAACTGATTCAATATTTTATGAAGGGAACCAATTGACGATAATTTTTATCATTGTAGTATACTAGTCTACTCACAAATTAATATTACCTATCATCATCTGCCTATAAGAAACCAACAGCAGAAGTTCTCTTCAGGAAGCGTAATCTGATCTTGAACGTCCTATTATTTAAATTAGATTGAATTATAAAATATGAATGAACTTGAACTCTTTTATTATGGTTGCGAACCCTCACACTGACCTTCAACCAAACTCAGTTTGAACAATTGTTAACCAAGATGAATAGTATTTGAGGCAGTAATTTCGTTGCACGAAAGCCAATTGAATTTAACCGCCTGAAAATGACGTTATCTAAGGTAATCAAAACAACTAAATCACTGACGAGCTCCTTAAAATTACGTCATCTCACGCTGGTTGAATTTGAATGGCTACCGTGCGATCAGCCTTACTATTTTAATATGTTTAGTGGTAGCTTGCATCTATCTCTGTGGTGTAACAACACCAGCCAAATTATACAGCCGACTTTGAATACCGATTACTGCGGTAATACGTCGCAGACGTCTAATGATGAGAAACGACCTGCCTTAATGTATCGTTCTCTGTAGAAGGGGTTGAGGCATACCAGCAAGTAGTGAACAAGAGAAAAGGGAGGGTGCGAGAGAGAAAGTGAGCGCAGTTGTTGTTTATAGGATGCAATTTGGTAGAGGAGGAATCAGGACAACCCCCTCCATCCAAGGGTGAGTACAGGGGGGTACTAATTAGAATTCATACGAAGACCGTACACAATTTCCTGTGCTCTGTCTTGGGCCTCAGTTGCCTTCAGAGCAGAGACAATCTCAACACAAGACTTGCCTTGAATTCAAGTCCACCTTCAAGTAGGATCAGGCTGGATTCCATTAAGACAGCTAGACTTGTCCTCTTTATTTCCTGCCTGTACCTTTCACTCTACTACTCCTCGGGCTACTTTGTTATTGAAGTTGCCAGTCGGAGGTAGTTTCTCTCTTTACTTTGCTGTGTATCTAAACATTTACTTTATTCTATCAGGGGCTAGCTGATGTTGAGAACTTCATTAACTTCATTAAACACTGCTTAATTTTCTTCAAATGTTGTTCACTTGAAATGCTTAATTAAATTTAAATAAGCTTCGTGATTTTCTGTTTTTTTTTCAATCCAGCACAAATTGCAATATTATTAATCAATTTTTTCAGGGATTTTTCCACACCACTGTGATGCGGGCCCGGGCCACCCTCAGAAACAAAACATTCTTAATTGGTGAACTTTAGAACAATAATCAATCAAAATCCATACTGTAGTCGATCAGATCACAGTCGATAGCATAGTCGATGTAGACATCCTATTTACGCCATTTCACAAGATTAGTAAGTGTAAAAATTGTAATTGATTAGATAATCTAAAAATGAGTAGATTATTAGAATGAAAAAACTCAAATTAAATTCATATAATTTATTTATATATTTATATTTATGCAAATAATATATTTACATTCTGATCAATTCACACATTTTTTTACAATTCGTTTACAGCTAAAATATGAAAATGTTTCATTACGGTAAAATAATAAAGCGATAAATTGTCAATTAGCATTCATATATTGTAATAGTCCCTTGTTCAAATATTGCAGGTATAACAAGCATACATAGCAATTCACAAAGTACAATAAAACAAAACGAAAATATAATAAATGTCACAATGTTCGGCTCGAATAGAGAATGTATAACTTCAACGTTGATTTGAGGATGAAGCTAGTAAGTTGAACTTAGAATACATTAAAATTATTATCATAAAGTTCCAAATTCCAGCTTCAGTCCTGTCAAGCCTGAGATATTTATCAAACAGACAGGCTGGTCCCAAAAATAACATACAATTTAGGCAGTGGCTTGTGCTAACCTGCAAACCTATTTACACGCTTGCAAAGTACAATAACTCTCTGACAAACAATCTTTTTTTCCTTACATAATTAATATACAGCTCGTTCTCTCATGAAAAAGTACCAGATTCTTGAAAATTGCAAAAGAACATAATATCATAAAAAATAGTTTTGTTGGAAAATTAAGTTTAAATTCGATTGTAAGGTAAGAATGATCTTTTGACATATTATGTTCAATAATTACATCTTTTCAACTCAAAGTGCTCAATTGGAAGCATACAATACACATTTCAAAGCCTAAAATAGTTCAGTACCGTACCATACCAATACAAGCTAAAATCATATTCGTGGTTCATTAAATAAATTTTACTTTTTGAACAAAATAATGTTTTAGAAAGTTTGAAATTTGAATTGGACGCAAGTACACAATTGTCGTTTTTATAGATTTTTGTTATTAGGATAATTATGAGGAAATGAGTTCAATATTATGTGATTGTTGCGTTAGGGTTAGATAATCACAATTATTGACAAGATTAATAAAATGTATTGTTTCCAAACAAAGCCTTCAGTACAATTGAATGGAACAATGTTATCAAGAGATCAAATTTTTGGATGATAAAGGTTAAAATGTTCGAATTGAAAATGTATAATCAATTATGCAAATAAAATGATTATATTTGAAATATTATGAAATTGTTCTGCAATATTGATTGAGCTTTTCCAATAACTAGCAGGCCATAATAATATTATTTCCTTTCGACAACCATGCTTGGTCCAGTTCAAATTTCAAAGCCCGATATTGGAAAAATTGCAGTGAAACTCAATTTACAGTATTTCAATTTATTGAGCAATTTGGAATCTAGGTGGTCCAAGAATCCGTTTTGGTATAACTAAACAGAAATGGAAGATTGAACATTTTCTATTGATTTTTCAAAATACTGTACACATAGAGAATATCATGCAAGCTTCATAGATCTGTCTCCTTGGTCTTCTAATGTGAAAATGTCTATTTTGTAAACCAAACAAGTTATGTGTGCAATTGTATATTGTAACAAATTGACACTATGTACGATATAATAAAACCATTGAAAGTGAGAAATAGCCAATTGATAACAACAATACTTTAATAATCTATTTGATGAAGTGGATTTTTTTAATATGTTGAATTAGAAGCACTATTATGAAATAAAATCAATATGGATTTTTTTATTTTGGAAAATGATTTTTATAATCATAAACACCTTCCATCACTTTTCAGTTATATCAGAACCGTTATTGTATTTTGGAATGTTCATCAAGAAAAAAGTTGCAGAGGAGTTGACAAAAGTTGAATTTCAAAATTCAACCACTCTTTTAAAACTACATGTTTAAGTACATAGTATAATAATATAAATATAAAAAAGCATGTACTGAGACATTATTCTTTCTAATATGAATTCAACAAGTATTCAGGAAGACAATATTATTCTATTTCTCAAGTTGAAATATAACTTCTACTATGCAAAAGCATCTGGATTAATAAATGATTAGCATTAATTCTTTTGAGCAAAGTATGAAATATACAGAGTGAACTATAAACTACAAGAGACTTCTGCTGTTTTCAATTGCAAAAATAAAAATTGTAATTTGATAGTTGACCACATTTTTTCAATAATCCGATTTTTAATTTGGCATGCTTGTTTATTGTTTTCAAAAACAACCGTTTCTTTTGTGAGGTTGAACTTCAGAGAATATTTCTATTATCATATTTTTTAAATCAATCTGTAATCAATATTAAATTAGTTACACAAAACATTAACGGTTATTAACCGTTATTGAATGAGATAGCGTACAATATTTGTAGTAATAGATACAGACGGAAAATTAAATTGATATTTTTCTCAATATATGATCAACAACCATTTAGCAATAAGCAATTACAAAGAAGGAATAAATAATGCTAATGTTTAAAAGCTTGAACATTGTTATAATAATCTGCTTCTCTGCATTCGAATTTAGGCACAGATAAGGTATAATCTGTATAGTATAATCTGCAGATATACCTTATCTGTGATTTAGGTGATGATTTTATAAGTAAATTTCAACAATCATATTTAAGAGTTTTTTTTTTAAATTGCAAGGGAAATATCAATTAATGAATCAAATAATTCATAAATTCATTCACAAACTCGAAGTGATATATTTAGGTAGTTTGACACAAAAATATTGTAATATACAAATGCAAATGATAAAAGGGGAAAATAACTCGTCAAGCGTTCATTGAACTAATTACTTAGGAAGCATAAGCCAATCTTATCAACAGACAGGGAGGCATAAAAGTACCAGTAGAGAAGTATATAATATTACTATTGAAATAATTCTACACTATGAAGTAGACCTACTGTCTAAAGATATCTCGAGAATTTGAAATTTTTAAACTATGCGTGAGATTTGCACAAGATTTCCAAGATAAATCGATTAATTTGAAGACACAAACAGAAAATGATAGAAGAAAAACTTGATGGTCTATCTACCATAATCATGGTACAATACGAGCTAAAAATTGCAACTATTTTAAGATAGGGTAGTTTAGAAGGGTTGAGAAAATATTTGGATATCAGATGAGATAAAGGTCTAAAAAGCATTCAGAGAACAGTAAATCCGATATTTCCCTATAAATGAATGTAAGCCTACATTATATACAATACTCAATTTGGAAGAATATATTTTTCAACGTTGTTGAAGATAGGAACATGTAACTTGGATCGAAATAATCATAATATAGCCAATAAATTGTAATGTATAAACAATAAATAAAGATGAAGCATCATAATTAAATTTCAAGGAATAGAATATTCATAAAAATAAACCCAAAAATCGTAAAACTCCTTAAACAAAAACTATAAAATTTGAATTTGTAAAACAAAGATAAATCATTCTTAATAACCCAACTATAATTTTGAAGTAGATTACATACTTTTCATTACAACTCAGATAATTGCACAAGATAATTTATTCATACAAATTCTACCGTATGCAACAGTGAATAACAATCTATTTTCAATACAGTCACATAATTATGTAATGATTGAATAATACAATGGAAATATGGAAAAGAAAATATGGAAAAGAAAACAGAACCACATATCAAGATAACTATTCAACATTCTTACAGGCAGAGCTATCATTATAAATTCTAGCAAAACTTTAATGCTGTAATCTAAATAGAAATGCTTCAAAATTCATTTCAATGAATATTATTATGAAACTACAAAACTCTCGATTTTAGAAAACGTTTATTGTACATGACAATCACCTAGACATTACAAATAGGAGACTGCAAAGTATTTTTCAAGCTTGAATACAATTTTAAAGAGACAGAAATTTATAAAAAATTACTAGTTGAAATCTATACTCGAAACTCTAGTTTCACCATCACTATAGTAAGCATCTTAGTTATTTAGTATATTTTTTGCATTATTTAATCAAGAGTTTAGTAGATTAAGAGAAGGTATCTTGATTCAATATAATTTACAGATTCAATGAAACTTCTTCACATGCGCTGATCTGTTGAATAAAACTAAACTATTGATGTTACATAGCAGGAAATCCCACTAGTAATTACATTCGATTCATACAGGCTTGATTGACTGCAAATAAAAAAATAAAATTTACTATAGTTAATTACAGCTAGATTTAGAACTAAAGTCCTCCCAAATATAAACAAAATATTAACAAGAAATGGTCCGAATATATATCATTATTTATAAATTCTATATACATACATTGAAATGTTTCATTCCATTTTTGATAGAAGACACCGCCCCATACAAATGATCCAGAGCTATAAAAATCAACTCATGACATCACCAGTTTTCACATTTTACAAGGCACTTGCTCACAATCAAGCATTGCTACGTAGAAAGCTATGGTCTGGACTAGCTACTTCAATGAAGATATTTTTTCAAATAAGATTAATTTATAATGAACCCATTTTCAAACTATTGAAGCCTCCATAATATCAAATCGGAAGTTCTTTTTACAATGTATGTCGGACAATACACTACAGAAAATTTAAAAAATGAGCATCAGTGATGAATGTCTACAGAAATAACTTTTCAGGGATTTATAGAGATGAGATGTAAACTCGAAAACCGTTTGAAAATTACACGTCGAGCTTGAAGAGGTAAACAAAAATTTGTCTTTTAACTGTAACATGTAAGCCGTTACCAAAGTAACGAGCTCAAGGAATATGTAAAGTTCATTCCATTAATAAAATTGTTAATTATTGACTAGTCAGTTAATGAACCTTAAAGATTCCAAACAGAACAAAATCCTTTGCAAAGGATTTGCATCACCTTAGTATCTTAAATCATGAATGATAATTCCTTTAATTCATGACAATCGATCGATTGCACTTAATTGTACAGTAATAATCTATTGAGTGGTAATGAATCAATGATTGAACGTGAACTGAAGTACATTCAGGTATCTGACAAAAAGCATGATGATGTTGCTTGCACAAAATTACAAATCAATCTGGCTGCTTTGCATATCAATACGAAAATAGAACTCTTCTTGCACTATAATCCAGAGATTTCTGCACCAAAATGAAGTAGAAAAGTACCAAGCTGCGTACTGTAGTAGTTAGAAAACAATTCCTTGTGTAAATCAAAGTAGCTAGTCACCTACCAAATGACCACAGCTCTCCAAAAATCAGTCAGCAGTACAATTCAATTATTACTACAAGGACTTTAAAAGTACAGACTATTTTTAAAGCCACTGTAATGATTACAAATTCAATAAACGCACAATTTCAATTTTCAATTTTGAAAATTCGAACCGCAATCGAATTTTGATTGTGCGGTGCTCTATCTTTCCAAAAGTAAGTCAATTAGTACTAAAAAGACTTTTATATTTTTACAGTATAAAGTCACTGTAATAATAACATTACACAGTTTAACTGTGTGTAGCTTCGATACAAATCACACCATTCTCTAGTATCGTATAAAGAGTTTCAATACGGTTCGTAAACGACGTTTTCGAACATCGCAGTGACTGTGATCGGTACGTTCCAAAACTGCACAGTTTTATCGTTGCACCGTTGGTAGTTTCATTGTTCTAGCATTGCAATAAACACTGCACAGTTCTGTATACAGTTCCTATACTCTTATCGAGTCACTAGGAAGAAAATTAAATCAAAAACAAATTTTAAGGAATTGTGCACCAAACACTGCACAATTCTGTGTACACATTTCAGTGTATCTGCATACAGTTGAGGCATTGTGCACCCAACAGTTCTGTACACAGTTTCAGTGTATCTGTATACAGTTTGAGGCATTGCACTACGCGGTGAAATCACCGACCCGGTCCCAACCAAAATCAGGCGACATTTTGAACTCGGAATCGTCCATGGCGAACAGATCGAACGGATCCTGATTGAGCAGCGGGTCGTGACCGGCGCTCGTTGACGGCCCGCCAGACCCATTCGACGGATGCGGCCCGTCCATCAACGAATCCAGCCACTCAGTGTCCACATCCATGAGCTCCAGCGCATTCTCGTTGACGCCCAGCTCCATCGACTCCAGCAGTTCCACGTCCAACCCGAGCTCCCTGAGGTCGAGGTGGGCGGTGGGCGGAGCCTGCGGGGGCGGAGCCAGCGGGGCGGGGGACGGAGCCAAGTCCTGGGCGGCCGATGCCGGCAGTTCGCCGTTCTTGATCAGTATCTCCAGCACGTCGTCGACTATCTGACTCTTCACGTCTCTTATTGTCTCATCCGGCTCCTGAAACAAACACAAACGTTTCAACTCAAATGTGTGTTTACACGAAAGAACCAGAAAATTTATAATTTTCATTCAAGGACCTATTAAAGTTTTCCCTCATCTCCCTGATCAAGTGATTAGTAATTGCTTTTTAATTTATCTACCTATCCATTACAAGTTGATCAAGAAATCCCTCTGCAGTGGAATATTTAAGGAAACACTCAACAACTTCAAGTGCACGGTAATAATGTAACTTCTCGACTACACTGTGGATCTGATACTGGCTGAGATAAATATAACATGGATGAGTCCACATAAATTGTCAAATGATTATATAACCAGAACACAATATACCCCCACAAAGCTACTGCGGAGAGTCTTTATAATCGGTCTGTATAGAATGTGATATTGAAAGTAACATATGACGGCTGATGATACCTGTTCTGATGCCAAAAGTGGCTTGGGTTTTTTATATGAAAATTGTATTTTGTTCAGAATAAAGCAATTTAGAATACCCTAATTAAAAGTGAAGGAAATGATGTTTTTGAGAGATGAATACCGTACATTAATTTTTCACAGTAGAGGGCTAGTGGACAAGTAATGGCAAGTGGACAATGTAATGGAAGTGTAATTTTTCAAACAAGTGTTGCTGTGATGTCCACATAACTCAAGTCACCAAGTGCATCTTAGTAACTTACTTAGATACTCTCTAAGTGCTAATACGGACAATAAGTTTTGAGCGTGGGAAGGGTAATATGGATAAGGAATATTCTCAAAAAATTCCAGACGGAATGGGAATCAAACAGGTCAAGCAACAGTAGACTAAAGCTGTGAATGGATTGTGAATGTCAACTTACCATTTTGACTTTGAGCAATTTAGTGGCATCCTCGTACAGGGGAGGTGGAGGCTTCTCATCAAGCATTTCTGTTTGCGACAGAAGTTCAGGTACCTGTTCTGTTGAAAGCACAACTGGCGTGTTCCCAACAAATGTTCCTAGGAAATTCGGAAGTGTTGCAGTCCTGAAATGAAAACATTCAAAAGTTAAAAACTATCACCACTGTGATTGAGTTTTCAATAATCTTCGAAAATTTGAAACATTTCTTCAATTAATGCACACAAATTAGGCGCGCTTCAAATTTACAAGAGAGACACTAATAATGCCTATTATAAAATAAAATCCCTTTCAATTTCATAGATTAATTTTGAAAGAGTAGAGAAATATTAATCTTCCGTGAAACTTCATTTATTAAAGTATGCTATTGTCTACAATTACTGTTTTTTCTTAATTATTAATTCTTCTGAAAAACTGCCGCTCCCATAAATTTAACTATGAATATCATCAAACTGAATTTTTTAAATAATTTTTCAATGAGCAGCTCTAGAATAACATCAATTGCTTCTTTTTTACCACTTGGAGCGCTAGTATCTGAAGTCTTGGTTCTGTTCTATAATCTAAAGCTAAATAATTAATGCATCCTTTTATTTATGGTCCCAGTTTTCAACGCGGACATTCTGTTTTGATTGTGATTTTTGACTTTATATGGGATACATTATTTCATCAGCTATCTTCAACAGTAGTCTCAGTAGTCTTTATATTTGAGTTGAATTATTTGAATGCGCGTTTGCTCACCTATTGTGGCCATTAGTCTTGAGGTTGATCTGGTTGAGCACCAGTGCAGCCTGTTGCTGGCCTAGCATCACACGCTGCTGTTTATTATTGTTGTTTGCATTATTGTTGTTGTTATTGTTGTTGTTGTTGATCACCAAGTTGTTATTATTATTGTTGTTGTTGCCGGCTGTTGTTGTCGTCAGTGTCAGCTGTAGTTGCGGAATATGCTGAGTGGTTTGTTGTTGTTGAGTTTGGGTTTGTTGCTGTTGTTGCTGAGCTTGTTGTTGGGCTTGTTGATGTTGCTGTTGTTGCAGCAACAGCTGATTCAGCTGCTGCTGTTGCAGGAACGCAGCTAGATTCGCCTTGGCATTCAACTGTTGCTGTGGCTGAAAGATGAACAGGAAAAATTTGCTTTATTGAAAAATCCATGGAAAGCAGAGGAATTAGAAATACAACACTATGTTTATTTATTTATTTAGCAATAGAGACAACGGGGTAACCCGTTTACAACGGTCTCCTTTACATAACATGTTCTAGATCTATTCTAGATTTAGAAATCAATAGCGCCTTTGTAACAAATAGCTGGAAGCAGAATACCTTGTCAACTTATGCTCCTCATTTGGAATTTGTTTTGTACAATGTATTTGATTTTGATGGAGAATGTATCAATTTGAAAACTTTCTTTAAATCAGGGCCGCTTTCCCCAACGCTGCTTAAGCAATACATCTGGCTTAAGCCTCATTCGGAGAATAGGAAAAGTATAGAAAAAATTAAGCGTCAGCTGTTATTACTTAAGCAGCGTTGGGGAAAGCGGCCCTCAATAGCACATCTGCAACAATAGTTTGAAGCTAGCCTCACCTGGAATGTGTTTTGTTGGTGATGGTGCTGCTGCTGTTGCAGCTGCATTTGCGAGCGCAGCAGTTGCCGTTGCAGCTCGTCGATTTTGCGGCGCTGCTCGCGAATAATCTCCTCGCTGGCCTCTGTTTCCATGGAGGCGTGAGAGGGGGAGGGCGAGGCGGGGGCGGGTGGGGAGAGGGGGGAGGAGGGGTCGAGTGGCGAGGGAGAGGCGGGGAGGGGCGGCGGCGGACTGCTGTCGCTCACGTAAGAGTCGCTTTGCGGTGGCGAGACATGGCACACTGATAGCAGGGAGGAGTCGTCTGCCACGGCCGCCATGCTGAGACTTGCGCTCGACTCGCTGAACGGCTTCAGTCGCTCGATCAGCTGTGGCTTGGGGCCCGACACTGGAAGGTTGCGCTTCTTCAGCTCCATGCGCAGGTCGCTCACTAAACACACACACATACACAATCAATCATTAAGAATACATCATCAAGACAATATTAATCAAACATTGAATACAAATTAAATATCAATGACTTATTATAAGTAGAAATAGAAATTTATTGCAGGAAGAAACAAAACAATACAAAAACTCCAACTTAACAAAAGTACAATACTTTTTTCAATGAGGTATAGTATTTGTATGTAAATCATAGAGAATACACTTTTATTCTCTTCACTAGAGACACCTTCTTCACTAAACACACAAAAGACACTTTCATTTCAAGGATTAGGTTTAATGAAAACCCTGTTCCTCATCTTTATCTGGGACTTACTACATCTCTTCTCCCAGTAGGTTCATGAGTACGGTATTGAGCTTCTAAAGCGATTTTTCAGAATAGATTTCCAAATGCATCTTATTCGAGAGACAGTTTCAAGAACCAGTTTCATAATTTTTATTTATTCAAATCTTTACTTAGGAGACAAAACAAAAAATCAAATTCATATAATATTGATGTTGTGTTGTCTTCCCATAATTCATAACATCTCAATTAATGTTGAACACGGTCATTACTAACAAAAGAATAAATTAAATACACTCATATTGCCGTTATAATACAATATTGTCATATAATAACATAAATAACAGAGATAAATTTTAGATTAAATTTAAATAGGCGAGAAATAAATTAATAGTTTATCATAATAATTGTCTTGTTACATAATGAATAGAGTTTCAAGAGTATTTTCTATTGAAACTTCTTATTGAATCTTCCCTCTTGCACAGCAGAGGAAAGGACAGCAGACAAATTGCACAGCAGACAAAATTGTTTAGATTGTTCAGACATATTAAATTTATACAGTGATACAGTATAATATAGATACTTTTACTTTATTCCGATTCTTGAATTTCAAGTTGCGTATCTGATTTGGATATCGAAGTTCAGTTCAACTGATGAATTTTTCTGATATTGTAAATTCCACTTCATCGCTAGTTTCAAAGTGTAGATTCTCAGTTGAAGTGATGGGTTGTTATATTAATCATTGATTGAATTACCTTTCATGTCTTCTAGATTTCTGAGCGGCCTTGTGTCGGGTGGAGGGGGAGGAGGAGGTGGCTGTACAGTGGTTGGCTGGGGGAGTGGCGGGGCGGGGGGAGCAGTCTTTGTAACCGCGATCAGACTTGGCGCTGGTTCCGGAGGCTTCTGCGACGCTGGCAGAATTATTTGAGGATACTGCAATTACAAAAAGATAATTTGTGGTGTCAAATCATTGAAAATTAATAAAATAATAATTTGTTTTTAAATTATTGAATGAGCTCAAGTTGAACGCTCAAGTGAAAAGAGTGGAACACAAGAATTAAAAGATACAACACACAGGAATGAATTTATTTAAGATAGTAAAACAATATCAACCGACAGTTGAAGCTCAGGGGTTGAAAAGTGAAAAATTTTTCCTGTATTGTAAATTATAATTTATATACAATTCAGCTGTATTGTATTGAAAAAGTAAATTTAATGTCATTTTCATGTTGATAATTCCCATCATCACGAAAAGCGCATTACCAACAACTAGAAATTATGTAAACGTTCATCATTTAAGATGAATTAAAATGGGAATATCATATTAAGAGATTTAAAATCAAAATAAGAACTCTTATGGCATGGTCATCTCTCAAATTCAGCAATAATTGAATTTGAAATTTGGATAAACTTGAATAAAAATTTTCTTAATTACATGCGATTTCGTTATATTTGAATTATGAAAACTACAAATATTCATAATTAGACCACTATTGAAGATAAGAAAATTTACTATGAAGCAATGAAACATCACAAACCTAATACAAAAATACGATTTTAGTTTGTAATTATTTCTTGAAAGTCTTGGCTTGAAAATAAATAATTATCTTCCTGTAGCCTATCAGAATAAGTTGGAGAGGAAAATATTTATGTATTTTTTCCAGTATTGACAGATACTTACAGTGTGTTGCCACTCAAGTTGCCACTGCAAGAACAACTGTTGCTGTTGCAGGAGCAGCTCGTAGCTCGTTTCACCCGGCGACGCACTGGGAGGCGAAGTCTTATGCGCGTTGGGAGGACCCTGCAACCACACAATCAATTAACCAACCTGATACTTGCAGCACTTCAACTTTAAGACAACATAGTTTCTAATACAGAAATTCATCTGAATCAAACTATGCAACTATTGTTTGAATAATCAAAAAATTGCTAGTGATATGGCTGGTGCATATTAGCATAGATAACAGATTAGATCTATGTCCTATCTCTTCTCTATGATTCTAGTTATCTAAATTGCTACCGTTATGCCTTTTATATTTTTATTCAACAATTTTAGATTGATATGATCAAATACTTAAATATTATTGTACCGTGCCAGATGGAGGGTAGGATAAATTGTACTGTATTATTGGTTTATGTTACATAATATAATAATTGTTATGTCACAGAACACAATCATACAGACCCACTGCAAAGAGATACTTGCTTAGCCTTCCTAGTATTTCTTGTGTGTGTGATTCAATACCTTTCTGGAAGCAATTGATGTTCGACTTGACTTCGATTCAATATATTTCTGATTTATGAAAACAGTTATTTGTGAACGAGTTTCGACGTGGAATTAGACCGAACAATTAGTTACTACAGATCATAATTATTCTTGCAAATAACAATCACATTGTGTAAAAGTTCAGAATTATATCATTCTAGCAATATCGAATTGCATTGAAACAACTATTACCATATAACTATTTACCAATTCACGGTAGAAACCAGCGGTGGTAAAGGGGGAATGGCTACTTAACCTAATAGAAATATAAATAGGAAAAAATACCATGTACCTGGCCCATAGTAGGCCAGGGGTTGGCGATCAACAAAACTAGTAGCAACTCGATAAAACCGGTCATTAATTTAAAGGGCAATGCTTTTATAGTTTATTTAGTTGTTTAAAGGCTTATTTGATGTGTTTTTCAATAAGTATAATAATTCACTGGGAATAAAGTGAATTTGTTATTTATTCGAACAAACCTTGTATTCATGGAACTTGATGGTCCTAGCCTTTGGTTGTGTTTTCGTTTTGGACTTTTTGCGATTTTTGTCTTTGCCGGGCGGCGGCGCTGGTCGGGCCGAAGGCGGCGAACTGATGGAGGAGAGAGGGGAGAGGGAGGAGGAGAGAGACAGGGAGGGGGAGGGGGCGGTGGCGAGAAGGGTGCTAGGCACTAGGACGGTGACGATTCCCGCCTGGGCAGCTGCCGTTTCGATGACATCCCGTGATCCGATCAGCTGAGCGGTCTCGGCCGAGGCGGACGCAGTCAGCTGATTGCTGTCGATCGGCGAGTCGGTGATGAGTTCTGTGGGCTGCTGCTCGGGTGGCGATGCGAGCGAGGCGAGGTCGCGCGGCGAAGTCGCCTCTGAGCTCTGCGAGTCGTCGTCCATTGTCATGTAGTGGTCCGGCGGCTGTGGCTTTGTCTTTTGGCCTTCGCTCGTCGCTTTGAACTCGATGTGGCCCTCTGTTAACCACAGCACAACAGACTAATTACTATTGTTTCATCCAAAAATTTATTCCACAAATACTTAATGATTGGATGTATGTTATATTCTCAGTTCTGTAGCATTTTTTGTATTTGTAGCAATAGTTCTTCAGAGATAAAGAGTGGCACAGGGAAATGGGAAATTTCGAAATAACAATAAGAATTCTTAAGCAAGCAATAAGAGGTAAGAAAAATCATCTTTTCAAAATTTAAATACAAATGCAAAACGAAAAATTCCCTGCACCACTCTGTATTGTGGAAATTTATGGATTCAATTTTGTTTATAAGTTACTGTTTGTTTCAATATGCCCAGGATTGATATAGGAATTATCTATCATAAGATGTTGGTGATCTGCTACACAGAAAAGTGAAAAAGCTCAAATTTCAAGACGGTAAAAATAAATGAAAAATTTGACTGAAGAGTTTTCATTAAGAGTTCACCATAGAGATTTCCCTTTTAAAATAAGAGGTACAGAAGAGAGCTAGTAGAACACTTTTTCTTTCAAAATCAATGCTCTTTTCCAAAGACCTATGTATTTTTCAAAACTGCTGCGATTGTTTTTGAAAATTCTGACATTCTTCCAGAATATATTAATTTAGGATATTACAAAGGAGTACCAACATCAACAATTAAAGTTAATAGTTAATTACCTTTGACGGCCCGTTCAATGGGCTCATCAGTATGTAGAATATTCTTCTTGATGAGCTCCAAAGGTCCAGGCCTGTGCGACAGCTGATCATTCAGCTGATCAGCTAGTCGACATTTCTTCAGCATCCTCTGTCTCTCAGCCAAAGAAGGATCAACGTGCCCCACATCTGAAATAGCAAAACAAGAGAAATGAGTACTTGAGTGAGAAATGAATTTAAAATAGTAATATTGTAATGTAAATTTACAAATTTTAAAATTTATCTTTTTACTAAGCTTAGGGAATAATCATATTCGTTTCGATTCTTTCATAATTAATTTGTGTTGAGATTTTGGTTGAAAATAATTCTCAAAGCTTTCAACTGTTGAATTATATTATAAATATATGTTTCTTGAATATAAATTTTTCACCATACAATTCTCAAAATCATAGAAAAAATGAGAAATGGCTCATTACGAATACAGAGACATTAACATTAAAATAGAGACATAATAACAGATAACATTTAACAGAGATATAATGCGAGAAAAGATGAGATTATGAGACCAAGATTACTTGATTTCTCGTTCACTGTAGATGAGAATCCTCTACTATGAAAAGCTATACTTTTCGATTATAAATTTTTCATAGTAAATTCAGGTTCTTTTCAATCAATTCGAGGTATTCAACCAATACCTCGTGTTCTGCAGTGATTGATAGATTAAAGAAAAACTTCATACGATACTTTACTGTGAATAAGGGTACAGTAAAATATATACCTACATTCTATATGTACTTTAATTGTATTTTTGGAGTTTTCTTCTCAATCAAATTTGTACTGTATTACTTAATAAGAAACCAAGTCTCTTGTTTCAATGTTTGCCTGTTAGTAAATAAATAGATTAAGGAATAAATAAATGAATTGATGAATAAATCGCAAGAGGTTGGCTTTTTCTTCTATTTATATCTTAATGGAGGAAATGAGCTAGCTATGTCTCAAGATAAAAATCTGAACCAGCAGATTTCTCAAGAAAATTGGAATGTTTATCAATAAATTTAGATAATCACAGTTGTAATCAAAGAGTCTTCACTTGAATATCGTGATGATTATAAGGAAGCGATGGGCCTACTCACCCTCTAGGATATGTTGCCGCACCAATTCTTGTCTATCAGGTCTCTGCTGAATTTTCGCTTTCAGCAAGTCGCCCATTTTCGCCCTTTCCAATTTTTGCCGCTGCTCATGGAAAGCGGGAGGCGTTTTTAGAGCTGCAAAAGAAAACATCGAGTTATAAATAAAATAGAAAATACTGAAAGAATAATTACGTACATTATGAGAGAAAAATTACTTTTTATGAGAACACTTCGGGTCAGTGTTATTCAGTATTACATTTTCGTGTTTGTTAGAATACTTCAATAATTTTATAGTATACAGCAATTGAATTTGAAAACTTCCCTCATGCGATTTTCAATATGTTTACAAAGTCAATTCCGTAGAGAAGAATTCGTATACACTGTAATACAGTGTTATTTTTCTTCCATGTATACTGTAGTTTGATGGAAAAATTAGCTTTTTTCCTATTTATATCTTGATGCAGGAAATGACCTTGTTCAGTTTAGTTGATTTTTCCAGAAAATTTGAATATTTTTGAACGAATTACGAGCTGCAATGTTAAGGTTGAAAATATTTCAGATGTTTCCCACTTGGAATTAGTTGTACAGGTAATATACTACTGGTAATATATTGTAAAATACCTCTCATTCATTCAAGAAATTCAAATACATGTTTCAGCATCATTGTGACATCTTCAGTGTACTATGTAAAGACAGAATATAAATTGATAACATTAATTCTGAATTTACTCCTCGTATTCCTCCTTCTCCTCCTCCTATTGCTAAATGTAATTCTGAATTTCATTTTTGAATTCGATTTGATTGTGCATTCTAACGAAAGTTCTATTACTTTATTTCATTTTAGATGAATAAAATGAAATATACTCAGTTTTACTTACGCGGCATGATGCCTTGCGCTACCAATTGGTTGATAGGCCGCCTGAGCATCAATTTCACCTTCAGGGCTGTAACAAAGAAAAATGAAAATAATTAGCATCAATATAATTAATTATCCACTTTTTATGGGAATTTTCCGAAGAAGGTCTTCATGGTTTTTTCAACATCCATACTTCCAACATAAATAAATTATAAATAGTCAATAAATTATAATTGAGTTTCATTTAATATAGATTCCTTCATATGACATAACATGAAAATTTCATCAATCTCGTACTATGAATCTATAAAGTATCTATGGAGTATCTATAAAGTTACAATGTAACACGTTCCCAACAAAATTAAATCTACATCAAAGTAAAATTATACTAGAACAGACACTCGTGTCTTCTACAGAGATTTTCATTTTCCATGGCTGCAACTTTTCGCTGATTCTTAATGATTAGCATTCCAAACAGACAGTATTGAAAAACAACGATTGAATAGACCATTCTATGAGCAGCGATGCTGAAATTGGTCCAGTCGCTATTTATGATATTCTATAGAATACATTACAGTACTTGAATACATAAAATTCTATCCACCCTAAGAAGTTGTGTAGGTGATTTCAACCAATATTTCAAATTCTAGAATAGAAACTTTGCTTCTATGAAGTCTCATTTAGAGAAGATTCTATGAAGTCAGCGCAAGGAGCCTTTCTTAGTACAATTATGATTTTGATGAGATATTCGTACAAAAATGTATTTGAGATTCTAGAAAAGATATAAAGTAATATACAGTTGATCGACAAGACTATTCTGATAGTAGTGGGTGTAAGAGTTAAACTTCTATCTGGAATTCTAGGAAAGACAAAGTCGTAGCAAGAAACATTCGCTCTAAACCATTCTTTCAGTAGTGGTTTGGGAATTGAAGAGAAATCACAGTTTCTTCGAAAGACATAAAGTTGTCGCTAGGAGGGACAATAATAAAATCGGTACATTGGTACAAACGGAAAGAAGTAAAACAGGTCTGGTTATCACTTAAACCAACAAAGTAGTAAGATGGAGATTTATCGGACACAAGAGACCATTCGATTTTCATCTTTTCGGCGTGTCGTGTCGGTGATAATTCCGACGTTGATAAGTGAGTTGGCAGCACTGAAAATAAGTGGCGGGAGCGATGCTCTCTCCCCCCTACCCGAAACAACCCCCCCTCCAACCATATATTTGGCCCATGTCAGTGTTTTGTGTAGGCGTCGCGACGTCCGAGCAGTACTACAAGCGACGTCCCATTTGGGCACTATTACAAGACGCACTGGGCATAAAAAGAAATTTTTCCAAGAAAAATAAATGAATATAATGTATAAAAATAGAGCAAACTACTTTGATTTGACACAGATTTCATATCTAAGCGGACGATGAAACTAATGGAAATGGAGTTCATTTTCCATTCAAATTCTGTTTATTGCCATCAAAATATACATCAAATAAACAAAATATTTATGTTTTAGACTATTAACCTGTTTTGCCTCAACCTAAAGAACAACAAAACTATATTCCATAGAATATTTCGAATTATTCCATGTTTATTACTCCTATTTACGATACAGGAGTTATAAAATCAATAAAGCTGTAATTTTTTTAAGAAATTGCTAATTATTTTTCACCGTTATTATATTTTCATAAAACATATTTCACATACATACATTTTTCATATTATATGTACTGTATTTTCAGACAAAATTGTGACAGAATAGGGACCGCTCTCATATTATACAGAAGTTTTCATTGTATTTGATGAACAATGTAAAATAATAAAAGATTACTATACTATTTATCTAGAAGAATAGATCCAGGAATTTAATCAATGTTTAAAAGGAATTACAAAAGCTTTCAAAATTTATGATGATTATTATCACCAAAATTTCCAACAATATTGTTATGAATCCTGAATTATAATATCGGCTGCCATTTTCTACTTGAAACAATGGATGCAGTAATTAAGAAAAAAGTAAAATACCTATGAATTAGTTATTTTCCTGATTAAAAAGTATACAAACACTACTTCAATCTCAATTATTTCAATGCTACCAAATTTGTTATGAATTATGGATTTTGATAATATTTTCTCAACGCCAAAAGGAATATTTTACAAATCTAGCCAATTCATGGTGTTGACTAATAATATCACTTATATAAAAATTGCTTCTCAAATGAGATTTTCATTCATATTCGAAACGTGTTCGCAATGGAGACAATCTGAGCTACAACCTAATCCTCTTATGATCACTTTTGTTAGAATACCAAACATCAATAATTCCAAGCGAAACTCTAAAATGAAGACTTCTTGCTCGAGGAAACATTTCGGCTAGTGTTAAAGCGTAAGTTTGTACATTTTATAACAAGCCGTCTGCAATAATCTGTACTGGTTCACCCACCTATGTCAACCCACACAGGCCGGTTAGTACACCTTCACACTTGTTTTCCAAGCAACGTATACGTATACATATCAAATTCTGTACATGTATCTGATCTTGGGATACTAGCGAACTTCGGTGAACCAGCTGCTACGTTGTACCTCAACAATTACTGCAGTTCCTAGCATTAGATGAAAAAACATACTTGAAAATTTTTATAATAACTTGAAGAACCACTCTATTAGTTAGTTAATATTTTAGAATCAAATGCTTTAATTCACACTTATCAGTGATGAAAGAAACAAGAAACTACTTGCTTACCAGTTTAAAATTTAATTTCAATTCAAAATGAGCATAATCTTCGCAAAAAAATATATAGCTGATTCCATGTTGGATATCAATTTAGAATTGTCTATCTCAGCTTCCCTACAACAGTGAACAGAGATAGACTTTGTACATGCCTTAATTTCAGTTTCAAGTGGTGAAAAGATTTGGAGAATATTTGTAAAATCTTCTATTTTCCTTATAAGTAAGTTTAGTTTTAATTTAGAAATAGGGAAGATCTTTGCTGGAAATATTTATATTGCCCAATTTGATTTTCTTTTATTAAGAGTTTACCCCGTGCAGCGCAAAGCGCCGCTTGCTTGCTCAGTACTGTATTTTCTGTGAATGCAGTATCATTGCAACAGACTTGTATTAGTGTGAGTTTCCTCCAAAATTTCCCATTAAATCTCGCAGTGGTGAAAGCACAGTAGAAAGGAATGCGCGAAAAGTTTTTCAATATAATAGATTAAAACCCCTGATTTGGATGCTGTTTAAGCAATCTTATATCCTAGCTGCTTGAGTGGAGAGTGAATGATCTCTCTCTTTATTTTCTTTTCTTTTTATTTCTCATCCTCTTTTCTACACTCACTCTCCTTTTTTATTTTTTCTCTCGGTTGATTCGCTGCAAAGGGCTTCGGCATCCATAAATAGCGGTTAAGCAAATAATCACCAGATGTTGTTTAAATGCGAAACGGGGGTTCAAAGATAATGGAAGACAATCGATCCTCTCCTTTCCATCCTCGTCAACTTCACCTTATTCTTATTGTTTTTTCCTTCGTCATCCTCCTTCTCCCACTTCCTTCGTATCCTCTCCTCTTTTACACGTCATCCCATTCAACGGGAGAATTGCCAAAAAATTATGGGCTTACTTTTGAAGTACTGGGACAAATGTCCCGTTTTGGCATAAATTGTTTAAATGTTATGTAAATCGAGAAAATTTCTTCTCCAAGTCAAAGAAAGTTTCGTGTTAATCATGGCCCATTTGGAACTAATAAAGTTGGAAAACTTGAAAAATCTTGAAAAATTTACGATATTTGTTTTGATCAAAATCTCGAGCAGCCGATTAAGCAACCACTGGTTGAAGGATAGCGGATACCGTCAGATCAGTAGATAACCGCTTTCCTAAGCGGGTCCTATTTCTGTCATTGAGACGATCCCATTCAGCACCGAATTAGACATTTGATTGAAAACTATGAGGCACGCGCACTGACACACATACACGAACCAAACTTTTCAAGAATTTTTTTATCGATCGCATCTCAAGTGGGCCGTTTAATCTGTTCGGCCAACGGAAATGCAGCTAATCTCGATAAAGCGAAAATCAAAAGCCAGAACTGTATTTGATCGTTTGTGACTGTTTATTTAGCCGAATTATATTCTTGCGGCCGATTTTAGACGGCTAGTACGTCAATGAACGCCAAAGATTTCCCCTCACAGAAGCGATGAAGAAATTTCGGGCCACTTTGAAAAATGCTCTTGAACTTTATTTTTGGTAGGCCAAGTGAAATTGAAATTATGGGTGCATTTACCACGTGCCGCGTTTGTATGGAATAAACATATAGTCTCATATCTTCATAATTTTTCGTTTTATTTTAGATAGTAATAAGTTAAGAGTGCTATTTAGAACTGGAGTACTCGATCAAAGAAAACTCCAGTCTACTTTGAAAATTTCCCATGACTTCTGAATTCTGAAAGAATGTCGTTATGTGTATGAAGACATTTATAAAATCTTCAAATACTAACAAATTCTCATGTCTCTTTAAGGATTGTCATATTGATATTGGATTGGAAAGCAAGCAAAAAGCTGAGATTAATCCAATTCCTCATTGAGATTGAATTGTACTCAAGTATAAAGTACCTACTGTATATTACTGTATTTACTAATCACACTATTAACATGTGTAGAAGGCACTGATCATTGATCAACTCCGATGTCCCCAAACAAATTATTCAAATACTGTAGGTACATATCTATAATCCGTTCTTGCATAACGCTTCCTTCCTCGATATTAGTCCTACAACTGTAATGAACTAGTATAATAATATATACTAGTATCCTATAAGTAAAATGAGCCTACCTTATCGGAGGTGGAAATAATTTAAGCAATCCAAATGATCACCAACGCCCCATACAGCACACAACCAGCCAATAAGCATAGACAAAATTCTAATTCATTCAACGAACTTGACCCAATTTTGAACAGACTTGAGTAGGCCTATCCTAGCTTATTTATACGAATAAATTCGTCTTTCAGTATGGTTCTAGTTGTTGGTTCTTTGAAAACAAATATGGGTAGCAGGAACGGTGTCAAAACGTCTAAACCAATCTTATTAGGCATCCTGCTGTTTACAGCATGAGATTTTTAACAGCCGAATACAAGATTGGATATATACAATTAATTTAGGGTTGTTTGAGTAAGTTCTTAGGAATTCAGCGCAGTTTTATTTCTTTCTAGGCCTGGGAGTTACTTTCGTGTTTTCTTCTGCGAGTGGGCTGGATCAGTACCGTACACAAACTTCACAAAAGATTGAATACGAAAATAAACATTCCCTACATGTTTCATCAAGGAAAACTGAAAATAATCCGCAACAAGGAACTCAGGAAAACAGTGAGTGATGAAATAGCTTTTTTTGGGCTATTTATTCCAATTTTAAATGTTTACCGAGCGCGGCTGTACTTGACTAGCTTTCAAAGTTTTGAACTTCAACTGTATCTTAAGGATCTTAAGATCTCATGATTCAATATATTTTTGCCAAGAATCATCTATTTCGAGAAGTTTTTTCAATATTATCTTGGGCCTGGAGTAAAATTCAATCCTGGGGCTGTAATAATGAATATTATATTATTTTAGATACACTCATCTAAAATTAAAACATAGACTATGAATAATATATTTTTGTGACAATAGTATGCATTCATAGAAGAAACATGATGAATTTCAAACTCTTGCTTTTGATGAATAACAGCTTTCATTGAATCAACTGCGCATTGATTATGCTTCATCAAGAGCGTGCTTTATCAAGGATTTTGAGAAAGTTTTCACTTGAAACGGAGTAGCTAATACATGAAAAGACGAACTTTGCTCAATTTTATCATTTAATCACTATGTTATAGTTCAGTTAAGCTCAACTCAGATAAGTAAGATAAGTGAGCCCTGTGAAGTTACGGGCTTTAATCTTGCTGTACCTGGGTAAGAGCTGTTAACATTTAGCAAGTCTGGATTTATGATCCATTAGCGTAATGAGAAACAATGGTTTTGCGCCTCGTTGGGTCTATGCAAATAAAGCTGTTAGCTGCTGCTTACTGAGAGTTTCAACTAGAATGTCATAAGGTGCCATTGACACAGACATTATTCGACCTATTTATGAAGAAATTAAAGTGATAAAGGAAATAGTTTTCTAATACAGCAAATTCTTTCAATATTATTCAATGTAACTAATTTCCCAATAAGTTACAAAAAATAATCTAAAGTTAGTTCGCTTAAAAGAGTTACTGTAATTACAAGATCCATATTGTCTTATCTACATGATTAATGATTACACCATCTCTGTAGTCTTATCTAACATCCCTAATTCTTTTATTCTGAATTATTATATTCTATCTTTCAATTTATAGCCAATCCATCACAGTCCAGTCAAATACAGTTCAAGAGTAAGCCAGAACATGTATCAACTTTGCTCGGTCATATAAAATGTAACTGGATATGAACCATACTTCTTAGGGACAGGGTTCATTCTTATAAAATCACTAGTATACATTTTTTAATACGTCGTTTTCACATTCTAATTAACAAAACATACAGTCACGCCGATTTTTGTACAATGTCACTTATATCACAAATCATAAATAAAGGTGGAAAACTTTTTATTGCTGAAATGATTTTCTATTTATCCTAATTGAATATTTAAAATGATTGTTGTTCATGTATTAATAGCTCAATGCTCAACCCTATTTTATAATGACATTACCTAACCATTGTTTTCCACTGAATTGTATCTATATTTTGCAATATTATATTTTTTAAAATTATGTGTCAAATCAATTGAAGGAATTAATCTCCAGAGCAAGAGTACGTTAGTAAAGATCGATGACACCAATAAGTTTGAAGGACAGATTTCGTATACAAAGAACAATGCCGAAATCAAGGATTACTGAGGAAATCATGGGAGCCTTCAGGATCCAATAGCTGTAAGAGAATATTCTCTGTAACGTTTTTACTCACTGATAACAATGAAGCACACAGGTGACTGAGAATTTTCCAGTACAATAACACTGATAGAAAAACGAAAATTATCACAAAATTTCAGGTACATGACTTCCCCGGTACATTGACAAACACCGACTACTATCACTCAGGAGATCTCCGATCGAACTAAGACGGAAAATGCACACAGCCAGGATACATCACTTCCTTCCGACCGTCTGGTGGGTGACATGCAGAATGAAAAGTGTGAACAGACAGAGAGAAAGAGAAAAATGAGAGAAAGAATGACTAGGACAGAGGGTGGAAAGTGACGTCATCATAGTCCATAAGCACGTGCTAATCCGAGGATCACGTACTCGACAGTATACAGTTCGCGTCAATGTTAGCAAGACGTGCTGCAGCATGTATAAATCATGGGCACAAGCTACAGTTTTAGTAACAGTATCTTAGATCAGTGAATAATCTGGATCCGTCGATAAACTGTCAAGAACTGCGGAAAAGTCTATGGCACTAAAAATAGGGATAAAGTGAATTCACACTACTACTATAACTACTATTATAGGTGGATAAGAAGGAGAGTAAGATGGAAGAGCAAGACAAGATGTCGAAGAAGAGAGAAGAGTAAGAGGAAGAGGGAAAGTAAGGGAGAGGAGTGAAGAGAAGAAGAGATTTATTAATGGAGATTGATGGAATAAAAAGGAAAAGAAAGGAATAGGGAAGAAGGGGGAGGGGGAAAGGAAAACGGAGAGGGAGAGGGGTTAAAAGGTAATAAGGAGCAGGGAAAGAGAGAGTGGTGGAAAAGGAACATATGAAATGGAGAGGCTGTGAGAATAATGGTTAGAAGAGTAAAAAAAGGGTCAGATGAGGAGATAGTGAAACTAGAAGAAGAAGAAGAGGAGGAGGAAGAGGGAATGAGACAAAGAAGAATACGAAAAATTTGGAATAGAAATTAAAATAGAATAAAAATTTAAAAATAGAATAGAAATTTGATAGAAGTTATTAAGGAACACATTCTCCTTAAATTGTTTGGCACTCTTTGAGTGCATTCCATGAAATGTTTGCATTAGAAAAATAATCATCAAAATTTTAATCGGAAAATCTATATGTGAATGCATACAAATGTACACAGAAACATCATTTTCGCATTCTCTGTAGACGTTGAAAAAGGAAGTTTGCCTATGCGCAATGAATAACACAGGTGTGATTCAAGAGTATTTCATATGAATGAATAGGAATATTTCATTCAATGAAATCATTACCATTCAAGTTGGAACTTCTTATGCATGACATAAGTTTTCAACCATATTTCCTTCAACAATAATAACAATAGAGAGTTACTACAACTTGAACCAAAATCTGGTATTTCCTATGCACAATTATTACAACTTTGACTGCAACCTCATATCCCCTTAAATAATTTTATTTTACACACATGCACTAGTCCTAACCTACCTCAACACAACTCGAGTTATTAATTCAAAACGATTAAGGATGTTGAACAAGACAAAATTAATACGGATAACTGGACTTGAATCTTGTATAAGGATATAAAAAAAACTGTGACATCTTATTTCAATGTAAAAAATTGACGTTTCGGATACCAAACATAGAAGCATTTTTAAAATGATAATGAAGGAGATCTCAAACGAGGAATGCCATGAGATTTATAGAAACAAGCATGGTCTGAGCACAGGATGAAAGAGGCATGATAAAAATGTTACAGAAGCTATTTCCAACTAATACGGATGAGGTCTGTAATTTTTGTGTCAGGTGCTTGTGTGTATCTGTGTTAACTCGGCGGATAGGGAAAATGTCGTGTAGAAAATTGTGAGAGAAGGCAGCCGAGTTGAGCATTAATACTGAAACAAGGACAAGTTCACAAATATTTTATCAGCTTCCTAATTCGTTCTTACAGCTGAAGTTCGCGTGGAACTGATTCTGACAACATCCACATTTTTCTCTTCTGTTGGTCAACTTTTTTCGACAAACTTTTAACGATATAATTTATTATTTACACATAATAATCTTTCTCCTCCATATAACAGAATGAACATTCCAGGACAGCAGAATTTTCTACTCCAATCAGATGTCATTCTACATTCCAATGTTACATTATTCTTGCAAGAGCAACTGAACCAATTGTCCAACGAACAAGTTCCTTAACCAAACATTTAATGAGATTTATCTACCTTCAATGAAAGTTTATCAATACTTTCACAAAATAAGATAATAAAATGTTTTCCCCTATCTTACAAGCTCATCCGGAACTATTCTCTTCAATTGTCTTGACTAATTGACCAACAAACAAGATACTTGGACAAACATCTAATGAAAGTTATTTTCCTTTGAGTAAAGTTGTTGGTGTCTAAAATATTACAGAATACAAGATTAAAGGGGAATGTTTCCAAAGTTTACAGCACACTCAGGAAGGTAAATACAGGATTTACAGGAAGGTAAATAGGATTTACAGAAAATACACACTCGGGAAGGTAAATACAGGTTTACAGAAAAGTAAATAGGGAGTAGAAACTACTGCTAGGGAGTGGAAACAGGAGAATATTGAATATTTCCTAAATTAATTAATAAAAATCAATGTACTTGTATTCAAAGTTGATTGAATTCCCCAACCAAATTTCCAGATAAAAATTGTGCTTGTGAAGTTTGTTCAAGTTGTTGAATGTTCCACTATTTTAGTTTCAAACAAGCTGATCCTGGAATTTCTGCTTTGGTAATGAATATATAA
Source organism: Laodelphax striatellus (assembly GCA_017141395.1). Taxonomy (NCBI): domain Eukaryota; kingdom Metazoa; phylum Arthropoda; class Insecta; order Hemiptera; family Delphacidae; genus Laodelphax; species Laodelphax striatellus. The sequence goes on from CM029533.1 coordinate 17,257,865, forward strand.
TCAACCAGGAAGCAATTTCAAAACACATCATATAATGCAATAAAATACTACTACTAACCACAACTTTGAATAGTAAATATATGATAAATTATATGACAAAAAATATGTAGGCAACTCGGAAGCTGCCACCAAATTTTGTCAATTCTTCAAAGCTCATTGATTTACCACTGTATCCATTGATTCACTATGAATTACAACCCACTTGGCACCAAGAGAGAATCTGTCAAATGTGGGAATCATACGTCACAATGACACCACACCTAGACAACATTAACTGCAACAACATTGTTCAGAAGCAACTGCTACCGGTGAGGCGGAGAAATATTAGGCATATCAACGTGGGTCTGAATGCAGCTGGCGTCCAAAACTATCAATTACGATTTGGTTGTTGGGCCGGGTGTGATCTTTTGTCCAATAAATAATTCGCTTGCGATAAATAATTCACCTGAGAATATTGTCGGAACAGCAACTTGTCAGGCTGTGTGTGGGAGGGGCCCCCACAGGTTCGCCCACCAGGTTCATCCCACACGGAGACTTCACATTTCCAGCTGCACTCAGGCACGCGCGAGTATAGGTGTAAGGGCCAATGATTACTAGCGTGTGCCATTTTGTCAGGACTGAGATTAGTTGTGAGATCGCTTACGAGTAGGAGGGTGGATTAGATAACACAGATAATAACACCCAAGAAACAAGAGAGAGAATAACACTGACAAGAGTGTTTCATCAGCACTGCTAAAAAGTGTTCAATTTAATTTTATGCAATTTCAAGGTACGTCAATGCGCTTATACTTGCTTGAGAAAAAAAAACACCTCACAAAAGTCAAATGTTGAAACAAAATTTTGTTTTTTCAAGATATATGAAGAATATTGTTGAAGTTAACACAACTTGGAGTGGTCCGTAGCCGAGGGCGAAAAGCGCCTGTCTGATAATCCAAAGGTTCCAAGATCGAAATTGTACAAGCTAATGTTTTTATACATGTTGATTAAACAAGTACCTCACACAAGTATCTCAGACATGATTTCCTCCAATAACAAACATTCTTGAATTTATCGTTCTTCAAAGAAATTCGAAGTGATTTCCTCCTACAGTGTGTCTCAATACAAAATGTATAATGTATAATCTATAATGTATAATGATTATACATAATGTATAATGAATAATGTATAATGTATAATGATAATGTATAATGTATAATGTTAATGTATAATGTATAATGTATAATGTATAATTGTATAATGAGCTATCTTCTCAAGTGTGACAAAATTTGTTTCAAATGAGACAAAGATAATACCCCAGTATTCACTTTTAATAGCACACAAAACGTTGCATTTTAATTAATTTCTAATGGAATAGGACCATCCTTGAGCAAAGAATATCTCATGCCGATGCACAAAGAGCCGGGGGCACTGAGAAGGCACGGTGGAGTCTAGACTGCCAAGTTTATGGGGGAGAATAATTATTATTGTAGATGAGCAAAGCCTGAGTTGGATACAATGTAGCCGGCTGGCAAAATTATGATGCATCTATATCAATGTGTGGTGGCTCCAAGATGCAGCAAAGAGGAAAAGTAGGTAGGGGCGATATAAATAGCTGGATTATTCAGCGAACAGGTAGGTAGGGGGAGCTAATTTGTGTCACTGCCAGATGAAGATAAATTTATCAGGATGGTCTGCTTCCGGAGTCTGCGCTGGTGCCTGTGTAAACTATATCTATACATGTCGTTTCCTATTCACATCTATAGATATTCATCAAATGCATTTTGGCTTTGTCTGAGCGCTCTCATCGATGATTAAGGTTGGTTGCTAGACGCATTGACAAAGGTTAGTCACTCCTCTCGAGAGATGTGTATAATTAACTGCTCGTCGCATGCACAATGATCTAAATTCATTTGATGCATGGCCAGAGCCAGAATGCTTCCGTGACACTGCCACTGCCACTGCACCAACGAGTTGAATTCAGTTTCAAAGCTGTACTTGCACTGTATTGGTGGAGAAAGTGGAATTGGGTCATTACTTTTTTCCATTCAGGGGCCAGTTTCATAAAAATTTTAAAAGAACTGCAACAAAGGCGGACACACACTAAACATGAGTAGCAAGGAGTACTATGTGATAAGTTAATGAGTTTAGTGTGTGCCTGCCTTATTCCTGAATGACAGGTCTTCTATTTCTTATAAAAAGCACCCTGGTTGCATCCATCGAACTATGAAGGGATCTATGAAGAGAGCATGAAGGAGAATCATGAAGGGAGAAACGATCATGATTTTCCTTTTATCCTTATTTCTGGAATCTGAATTATAAAGTTTTACTCTTTAAAAAGTGAAGGTACTTGTTTTTTTTTGTATGTCAATGTGACAATCCTCTAGAAAGAGGACGGTGTAATCAGCCAATTAAATTTGGATCTTGTAATGTAAGATTTTCTAACAATATTAAAAGAGAAAAAATCGCAAAAATGTTATGAATAACATTGGGGAATTGATAATTGAGCGATATAATAGAGTAGCAGATTTGTACAATGAAATGCGATAGTTTCCCTGAACCATGAACTCTGATAATATCAGAAGAAACAACAAGAACATTACCATTAAATTTGAGGAATTGAAAAAGTTTCATTTGAAATCACTGAAATAATCTTCATTGTAATTTGAATGAAATAACGTCACTCTGGGTTGCTTGGAACAATATCAACACACAAGCAAAAAAATGAGAGAAAATGTCAAATGTAGTCTCAAAATAGAGTAATTGTTGAGTCAGAATATCTGAATATAGATTGGAAAACAAAAATGAATCAGTAGGAGAAATGCCCGACATTTGTCTGTTTATAAATAGATCGGAAAATTCAGAGCCAGGAATTTGAAGAATACCAGTTTGTGTGGATGTGAAAAGATATAAAGTGAAATTGTTTCAACCGCCAGAAAATTGCAGTTTAAAATACTGATGTTTTCACCAATGTTGTTTTATTGATTGGGAATCTGTCTATTGGATATTCCTTCCTCACTCACTTCGATCTGAATCCAAAATTCCTAATCTCCATTTATTGATTCAATTAAAGGTGAATGCTCCATCTATTTCGGTAGCACCTGTTTCTTTTTTCTATGGCTCCATATTTTCTTCGGTTTTGTTTGGCCGACTGCCCCCGCATTCAAATAATGCCGACTGCGGTGGAACGAAGTCTTACTTGGCAAGTTAATTTTTTACATTTTTTGGCACAAAGATTTTCGAAATAGATGGCGTTTCTGGTTCTTCTGTATCCGTCTTTCTCATTCTGCGTGAACGATGATTCACAGCCATGTTTATCAAGATCTCGTTCACTGTTGGGGATCCTTCCTCTTTACACCCCGCCTTTCTGTTTACACCCTTCTTCTATTCCTCATGTCCCCTTTTCTGTTCCTTCATATCCCTTCCTCTGTTCTTCAAATCCCTTTTTCTATACCTCATATCCTTTTTTTAATCCTTATAATCCTCCTCCTCACCACTAAAACTACAAGGAACTCTTCCTCTTCTATTCTAACCCGATTCTATTCGGTTTTCTTTCCATTCATTTCCAACCCAATTCTTTATCTGTTCCTGTTATACGTGGTACTTTCTATTATATATCTCTTTCAGTTCCTCATATCCATTTTTCTCTTCTTCTTCCTCATAATAATGATATTTCTTCTTTTTTTTTCTTCCTCTTCTTCTTCTTCTTCTTCTTCTTCTTCTTCTTCTCCTCCTTCTTCTTCTTCTTCTCCTCCTTCTTCTTCTTCTTCTTCTTCTTCTTCTTCTTCTAATTCCTCATTTTCTTCTCCTTCCCACCAACTTTTTCGGTTCCAAATATCCTTTTTCCTGTTCCTCGAATCCCCTTATTTGTTACTTACACTTTTTTCCGTTCTTAATACTGAATCCCTATTCCTTTAAACTATACATCTATTCTGTACTAGTATACCTCATTCTTTTTTTTATATTTTCTATTATCCCTCTTCTTCAACACCATACATCTCTTACCTCATCTCTTTTTATGTTAAATGTTCTTTTTATTCTTTCTTCCTCTTAACCCTCTTCCAATTCCTCAACATTTCTCTCTTCATCCCACATATATCCATTCAGTACTCCACCATTTCCAACCTTCCTCTTCCACCCCTTCCCGATTTACTACTCCTACCCTCACAGACATCAACAGAGTACAGATCTGTCTTTTGAGGCGATATTCGACTTCGCAGCCGACATTTGGCAAGCTTTTTATCCGACCAAATTAATTTCTACCGTTTCAAGCGTCTCACAACGCTTCGTCTGCAGCCCCAGCCCCAGCCCCAGCCGCTGTCTCGACAGGTCTGTTGCAATCGTCACCAGACGCACCAAAAAGATAAACAAAAACTTACTCTCATTCTCGCGCCATTTGTCTTTCATCATATTTCTCTTTCTTTCTCTCAACACATCCTACTAGATTCATTCCATGAAAATATTGTGTATAATAGCATAGCCTCCTCTAATACATGTATTGAGGAGGCTATGATAATAGTTGTCATTTGTAGGTGATTAATTGCATTCTACAAATATATACATTTAGCTGCCTTAGTTGAAGACGTTTTCATTTCCCCCCCACACACAGACGTATAGTCTTGTAGGGAGATTCCATATATTTTTCAATGCAAGTAAAGTATCATATATTTTGTTTTGTAAATATTTTGGGAATAAATTGAATTTGGAAAATCCTCTATAGATTTGTGCAACTTCCTGTGCTAACTATTCAGTTTCGGAATACTTCTTCAACACGTACAGGATAAACTTTTCTAATAAAGTGCATCGAATAGTGTAGTATACATTGACGTCAATCAATCACGATGATAAATTATTTTAAACTAGCATTTGATTAGTTGCTACTGTTGGCTTCAAATATTATGTAAATTACAGTGACTGTTATGTATAGTCACTGCAATGTAAATCAGTGAAGAAGTAGAAGAAGAGCAAATCTTGAAACTTAGGCAAATTTAGAGAAATTAGTGTTTTAAAAATGGCCGATTGTGCGAAAGCCAATTAGATTTTAAAAAAATGTAACGGAATCCCTACTGAGCTTTGCTAAGACGTCGTTTCATGTTTTTTCTTTCAAATTGACTTCCATTTTACAGGGTGAATAATACTTATACTCGCTATACTGGTTCATCTGTGTCTGACAATATTTCAACCAAAAAATCGGTTGATACTCATTGTATTCACAACTAATGATAAGAACTTAAGTTTTCTAGATCTACTATCAATTTCTGTACATTGAACGCCTCAGTTCATTTTCAATCATTGGTATTGAAATGAATTGAGACAAATGCACCAAATCTAGAGCTTTTGATGTGCAAGTGCTGCAGTTCTCTATGTATAAATAGTGCGTATGCAAGTAAATAAGCTAGTGTACTGTTGTTTGGAATGGCACACGAGGTTGTTTGTGTGGCGAGAAGCGCAAATAAAGAGTTTGAAGCTCGGAGGGAGAAGAAGCCTTAAGAGAAGAAAATAAGTAAGAAGAAGAAAACCTAGAAAGTAGACGACGACGGGTAGAAGAGTAGGTAGAGATGGTTTAGAATGGATTAGTGAAGACGATGAAGAATCATCAAGATAGAAGAATTAGGGGAAGATGAGGAATGAGAAACAGGAATAAAAAAGGAATACTGATACAGGGATACAGAAAAAAAGGTGGAGGAAGGAGAAGAGGAAGAAAAATGGAAAAGGAGGGAGAAGAGGGAGAAGAAGAAGAAGAAGAAGAAGAAGAAGAAGAAGAAGAAGAAGAAGAAGAAGAAGAAGAAGAAGAAGAAGAAGAAGAAGAAGAAGAAGAAGAAGAAGAAGAAGGAAGAAGAAGAAGAAGAAGAAGAAGAAGAAGAAGAAGAAGAAGAAGAAGAAGAAGAAGAAGAAGAAGAAGAAGAAGAAGAAGAAGAAGAAGAAGAAGAAGAAGAAGAAGAAGAAGAAGAAGAAGAAGAAGAAGAAGAAGAAGAAGAAGAAGAAGAAGAAGAAGAAGAAGAAGAAGAAGAAGAAGAAGAAGAAGAAGAAGAAGAAGAAGAAGAAGGGAAGAAGAAGAAGAAGAAGAAGAAGAAGAAGAAGGAAGAAGAAGAAGAAGAAGAAGAAGAAGAAGAAGAAGAAGAAGAAGAAGAAGAAGAAGAAGAAGAAGAAGAAGAAGAAGAAGAAGAAGAAGAAGAAGAAGAAGAAGAAGAAGAAGAAGAAGAAGAAGAAGAAGAAGAAGAAGGAAGAAGAAGAAGAAGAAGAAGAAGAAGAAGAAGAAGAAGAAGAAGAAGAGAAGAAGAAGATGATGATGATGATGATGATGATGATGATGATGATGATGATGATGATGATGATGATGATGATGATGAAGGAGAAGAAAGAGAAGAATAAGGAGGAGGAGGAGGAGGAGGAGGAGGAGGAGGAGGAGGAGGAGGAGGAGGAGGAGGAGGAGGAGGAGGAGGAGGAGGAGGAGGAGGAGGGAGAAAAAGAAGAGGAAGCCGGAAAGAAGAGAAAACGATGCAAATGTGGAAAATGAAGAGGCAATTGGAAGAGAAAAAGGATAGAAAGAAGATATAGAAACAGAAGAATAGGAAAGAGATAAATGGATAAAAAGGAAATGATGTTGATAGAGAAGAAAGAAAATAAAGAGAAATGCAAATACGGGGTTGTCGTCCGCAGACATACACAGACACAGCCGATTCTTAATGGGTCAAATATTGGGATGGATTCAAGGAAAACACGCTGAGTGCTGCCGCTGCCGCTGCTTCGCACAACATTCGAGCTAATGCCCCCTCCCCACCCTCATCCAACAGCCTGACAGCTGGCCCACCTCCCTCTTAATGGGCACAAGACCCCCCCACCACTACAGACCCATGCTCACTCTTTTCAATCTCGGACACTGCCATCTAGATCCAAATTGCCGATAACGCGCCAAAGAAAAAACAAAAGATGGAGAAGAAGCAGAGGTAGAAGATGAGGAAGTACAGTAAGTAAAGGAAAAGAGAGGAGGAAGAAGAAGAAGAAGATAAGAAAGCATAAGTAGTGCAAATTAGAGACATGGCGCCACCTCGACCATGTCTCTAATTTGCTACTATTCTTGAAATAATTCAATGAATATTTTATTCAGAGAGAATGCTAAATTCAATGGACATTGGGATGATACTGAACTAATGTATGGTGCCTCAACACGATTACTAATGAGGTCACCTAACCACTTTTTCCAATTCTGTATTGTATTTATATGTTGTATTGTTTTTGGAAATAATTGTGTGTAAATAAATGAAATGAAAAATGAATGAAAATTTGATGTACCAGATATTGTCAACAATGACAATATAAACTTTAATCCCAATTCTATTATAAAACATGAGAGCCTCCACTATTTCAATTCATACTTTATTTCAATTGTTACATTTCAAGTACTGCTGCAGATTATAATTTTGTCCAGTTGCGAACTCTGTTCTTTAACTCTAGTGAATGAATAAATAATCATTATCCGATGAGTTATACTAACAGATTCTACCAAAACTCTACAAGGTTGACCTCCACATCCAGTCTATACTATTCAACTGCTGAAAATATGACGATCAATCACAGATTGTTCAATCTTCATAGATCATCTTAATTATAAAAAAGAATGCTATATTCACAGGACATTTGGATGAATGATTTTACAAGGAGAAAAGCAAAGATTTGGATTGATCCCCACTATTTTCTACAAAAATCTAATAAAGCGGTTGATTGAATAAAGAAAAAATCTCACCGTTGTACATCTTTCGTTCGATTCAATCATGAAAGAAGAATCAAAACATGAAAACTAAGCCCAGGCAAGATACATGCTGACATCCCATACCACTCCAAGTCGACTCGAATTAATAATATGATTAATTACTAGAGTAGTAACATTAGTAATACTAAAGTAGTATAATCAATAAAAAGACAAGAATCCGGTAAGTTTCTACGTTTAAGATATAATCAATGAAATTGAAAAAGTTACAAAAGTTTTATTGGAAGCTAAATGAGATACGAAGCACTTACAATTTGTGTATGCCAGTTCTTTTACAATACAGTTCGATAATTTATAATACATGTGCATCAATTTTAACTTTGAAAAAGATGTCGTTTTCCCGAACATTTCCTGTAGGGTTGTAACGTTGGCAAGAAAGATATAATAAGATTATGGCTTCTTTATGGTGGATAATAAATAAAAGTAGGAATAACACATGATAGGCTACCATCGACTGTTGATAATAAGCATATGGCGGGCAACTAAGTTCCCAAGATGCAAAGGTACTGCGCACATAAGTATGTCGAGACAAGTGCTAGCAGAGATGGCAAATCTCGTTTTGGATTTGAGACATTTATTGCGAAATGTTGTTAGAGCTGAGAGAACAGAGAAATGGTGGCCGGCCCCAGCACACACTTTGAACATTTATTTATACCTTACAGTCGGACATGTTTCAGCACCGGAAGAGGGAGAGATACTCGCAATTTTCCCTCCCACACTACCCTCGACGAAGCAGGAGAAGAAGAAAAGGCAGGACAGGAGAGAAGGGGGATTGAAGTTGAGAAAATTTCCGACCTAGCCAATTTATTTTGACGCTCTTTGTGCAGTTAGTTGCATACTGAACTAATAAATACGTTTGAATTAGTTCTTGCAGCTATAGTTGATAGTTGATGTTTCGCTTCTAGTCATGTATTTGGCTGAGCAACGAAGGACTACTCCAACTATTCGTCTCTGTTGAGAATAATTAAGAGCAGGAGAATGCGGGAAGAATATGGAAGGAAAAGGATGAGGAGGAGGAGGAAGAGAACCAGGAGGAGGAGGAGGAGGAGGAGAGGAGGGAGGAGGAGGAGGTGGTGGAGGAGGAGTTGTAGGAGGAGGATGAGGAGGAGGAGAAGAGGGAGGAGGTGGAGAAGAGAAGCGATAGAAGGAGTAGGCTCTCATCACACAATATCATACATGAAATAAGCATAAATATTCATTGATTTGTACAATTGAATTGTGAATAAACTGAAGAGGTATTCAATGAAAATATTAACAATATTTTGTTAATATTATATGAAAATATTACCAATAAAAATTATGATTGTGATGTATCTACATGGAACGGCGTTTCATGAATATAGGTAGTTCGAACGACGTTAGTTTGAATGTATAAATATCCATTGTTGGGAAAGGGAATTCAATAATATCTTCTTCTCAATGGAGAGATAGAGAGAGAGTGAGAGAGAGAGAGAGAATACAAAGAGAGAGACATATCAAGAGAGAGAGTGAACGTCATTTAGAGAAAGTAATTACGACAATTAAAGAACAAAAGACAGTTAAAGAAAAGGAAATAAAGGAAAAATGAAAGAAAAAGTGGAGGAATCTCCTTCTTAAAAATCAAATAAAAATAAAAAAATCTCTCCTCCTCAAATTTTCCACCATTCCTTCTCTCCATATCAACTTGTCAGAGTGAGGTTGGTGCATCCGAAACATAAACGCATCTAGTTCAGTGACGGCGCCTCAGTTTATTTTCATGCTCTTTGACTAGCAACTTATTACATTTATCACACTAGTTAGCTGGTGAGGGAGGAAATAGTAGAGTAGACCTAGTTTTATTTAAGTAACTTCCAGTGTGCGTGTTGCAATCTCTGTCCATTCAATTATTGCTGGCTGTTTCATTCAAGATTCTCCTTGAATAATAACAGCCACATAGATGTTAAAAATAAATATATAGTAGTAACAAATTATTTATTGGTGAGTTTCACAATGCATAAAACTGGAATATCCACTTCATAAACTCAAAAAAACTCATCCACTTCATAAATATGGGAATATGCTTATTGAATCTTATATTTTCTTACTTAATCATTTTCATAGGAAATCCCGTCATTTCTCAATGCAACCAAATAGGTAACTCCACAATCGAACACTTACACCTTATTCTACAAATTAAAAATGTAGATGCCAAAAGATTGAAAGTCTATCAATTAATCCTGGTGAGAATCCTACCCACCAAATCTCTTCCAACTAAGTTTCAGCCGGTTTCTACCAGATAGCAATCCAAGGCTACTTTAATTTAATAAACACGTCTGCTACGAATTCTACGGATGACTTTCACAGAAAATTTCCAAAAATCTTATCAGAGTATAGCCACGCACTTTAGCAACCTAACTACTATAAAATTTATAATTACTGCAGTATGAAATTTATAGTTATTTCGGTATTATTATATTAAAATGTAATATTTGCAGAAACTATAAATAGATATACATAAATACAAAAGAGTGTATTGGGCGTCATCTTTTAGCAATTACTAGGAAGTTTGTCGCGTCCGAAAAATTATCGCTATGAATTAGCCCGACGCAATAATTCGTCGTCGGCTGTTGGCCAAAAAATGCTAGGCCTGTTTCGGCTCTAAATGTGGTCAGCCTGTTGATTTCAAGCCAAATACTCTTATCTGCTGAAGGCTCCCCCCCCCCTTGCCGCCCCTAACAATGGAGCTTTCCCCGCTACCCCCTCCCAAGCTCCTTCTTTACTTGAACAGCAGTCCACAGTCTATTATCAAGGTGACACACAAACATTTAGAACTCGTTTTTTCTTCACTCTTCATTACTTTGTTGTCTTCTTTCATTAGTGAAAGTATGCAAAACAAGGGTTTGCTTAGAAATGTAATAATAGGCTGATATCAACGGGGACACTAGCGGTGACTACAAAGTAAGCCGGTCATTTTTCTTGACCACAGGCTTACCGCCAAGTAGGTACGCTTCTTGAATTCGAACAAATTTACTACTGTTCAAAGATGCATATTGGAGAGCATTTAAGTTTATTCGGCTTTTCATGCATGAAATCGAAAACAAGTAATTGGCTACATTTATTCAAAGACTAGAATTTTCTATTTTATTCTATTAGAATTTCAATTTTTTATATTATTTTATTTTTATATTTGAATTTAATATGTTCGAAAGTCAAACCCCCCGTAAAAAATAACGACCTTTAACGGAACCAGTGCACTGCCTATTGCCTCCATTGAATGACGCCATTCTATGCGGGTTAAATATTATTGGCTCTTGCACAACCGACCACTGATCTAATGAAAGTAAATTCCCAAAACCCTACATGAATTAACTCTTGATACTTAATTCTTTTCAACTTCATCATCATCTTATTGAACATCTCTGTACATCAAAACTTCAGCAACAAATCTATCTACATACATTTTATTATCAAACATAGACCATATTTCAAGCTCAAATATTTATTGTAAAATTATTACTCATATCCTTGTATAGGTGATTTGTTATGTAAATACAGTAAATTGAATACACATTATTTTGGAATAAGAATAATATTACGCGAGAGGACATGGTACATAGTTTTTCATCGCATCATCATATCTTTATATCACACAAAGCTCACAGGACTTTCGTCTGATCGTAAACTACAGTGAAAGATTTGCAATGGCCTATTCTTGAGAAAAATTGTGATTTTTTCAATTTTATAGAACCCACACGATTTCAAATCAGACATCGACATGGATTGACAGACAGTCTACAGACGGAAACAGGCCTGCAATAAAATCAATCGACAATGAACGTGCATGTACAGATAACAACACATAACTGTATGCTGGTTGAGGGAAGCAAGCACTGTATGTAACTTCCGGAAAGGGTCAATGATCATGTGGCCGCTGTGTGCAAAACACACGCATGCGCACAATAAAGGACGTGACAAATGGTGCCTGATTATCGATAAAGGACGTGATGATCGTGATCAAAAATGAAAGCACGACGCATAGGCAAGTTCCCTGAGATGAAACAAGTCACAACTCGGGAAAGAGGATCAATTCGAGTAGAAATTAAGTGGAACAAAGTTTCATAGATTTGGTACCCGAAACAATTGAAAACAGGGGAAAACGAGGGTAATGATAAAATAAAGGTACTGTACAAAACATTAATTTTATAACAAGTAACATAGATTTCGTCTAAAGGCATATTGAATAGAAGAGAGAAGATCTTGGGAACATGTGACTGGAACTTGTTATTTTTCAACTTATCCTAATCTACTTCAAAATAGAGGGTGTTTCATGGAACTTGTTATTTTTTAACTAATCCTAATCTACCCGTGGCGAAGCGTGGTATACTTAACCGGTCATCGCCGGGTATATGTCCTATACGAAATATACCCGGCGATGACCGGTTAAGTATACCACACTTCGCCACAGTAATCTACATAAAAAAAGTAAGTGCTTCATTCCCATTCTTACTTAGAGATTGGTGAGTGAGGCTTCTGCTAACGAATTACGCCATGAAAAACGTTCCATTGGCGGAGAAAAGATACGCCCACTCGACCAATAGCATGTCTTCAACGGTTGGAGAAACGCCTCCTGATTGGCTTAGACAAGCCACGCCTACTCGACCAATGGTAGGCCTTCTACGTCAACCACCACAGAACTACCTGAATCCTCCTATCCTGAAGTCTGAACTACCTACTACTCTGAAAGCCAATGGTAGATTTGTCCACTGTATTTTATTATTGGGATCAAATACTATGAAAGGAGAGAATGAATTGGATATTTTTCAGGAGAAAATTATAGTCTTTAGGAAACTCATAACTCTACTCATTCAAGTTATAAATACTAATTAGGTTTAATTGAAATCGTAACTCCAGTTCAAGCTTTAAATTCAGAATCAAAATTCATTGGCAAGTACCAAAATTATCAAGAAATTTACTCGTACTTTACAATATAATATAACAAATAACAGAAAACGATACAAATTATAAAAACAGTTCATACAAACTTAATTTGTATGAGTTAGGATTATTTAGAGTATCTTATTACCCAGTCAATAGCTTGGTATTTAAAGTGAATCAATAACTTTGTCTTACAAATTAGAGGTAACCGAACTGATAATATCTGACAAGCCCGTCAAATGTAACAGAAATGCGTCAATTTGCTTCAACTTAATAGCACTGGTGGTACTTCTAATGAATGCATCAGTAGCCCACGCGAATATTCGAGCGAATTTAGTGTGCAAATTAATTGAGCAATATTAATAACAGACAAGTTCACCATGAACTTGGTGCTTGAATGGGACTTGGTGTGAGTCTGCATCATCATCATTAGGCTAGGCCAAAGCGTCGGCTAGAAATGATTTATTAATCGAATCTGATGCAAATCTGCAAACGTGCCAAATAATGTTGGCCAAAAAACCAGACATGATATTTAAAAGCTGGTAAATTCAAGGCAGAATAATTTCAAAGAGAAGTTGTAATTTAGAGTATTGAGACAGTCCAATTGCAAAGTGCAATTTTGCTGCGAAGGAAAGTGTTGAGATGTTATCTGCAAGCTACAACCAATGTGCTACTAGAAAACGGTCGGAATGACATCAAATAAGATGAGATTTGTTGAATAACTTTCGATTTTAGTCATGTTTTGAAAAAGGAACACTCGACATTTGCTTTGAACTTAATCTGTTTTGTAATCTGCTTTGAATTTAATAAGTGAACAGTTCTATTTAATCCTTTTTGCTTCATTTTAAACAAAGTTTGCTCATTTGCAAGTTTATAATGCTGTACTTCAAAGAGGTGTGAAAGAAATTTTTAATTCAGTAGGGAAGTTTGCAATATTCGAATTATTGGTTCTACCAACTCCTCAGTTTGTCAACCAGTAGAGGTTCTCCAAATCCATGAGATAGATTTGATCGATTTATTAAAAAAGTTATATTTTGGAATAATGATGTGTTAAGCGAATCTATTAAAAGTCCTCATGTGATTATGTCATCTCAAGTAGTAAGTCAATTACTCTCTAATTGAAATAACATTGGCAAAAAGTGAGCTCAAAACTAAACAGTGTCACAGCGAGCTCTCGTGAGACATCGTCACTCATCGAGCCTCCGTTGAAGCCACCACCTAGCGCGCTGCACTCATTCGTCCGAAGCAATCTATTTCTTTATTTACATACGGGGAGAAACATTTGTCGCTCGCATCTCCGATCCCCATCCACTCAGTGATGGATGTGATTTAACGACTCCAACTCACCGCTAATAGATCTACTCTCCCTTCTAAAAATACCCACTTAATAACTCCAACATTTTTATAAGCGCGCTCGAAATAAATAAAATAGAATAAACACAGAGCTTACTTTCTATTATATGCTTTTCACAACTTCCGTTCTGGGTTTGGAATTATGTGGAGAGCTGTTTAATTCATTGCTACGGATGCTGAGCATGGCTGAAAAGGCCCGACTACTTCATTTTCAGCATAGCATGGCTGCCATCCAAGAAACCAGACAATATATTGTCTTCTCGTCATTCTTCATTCACCTAATAGCTTTGCTTATAACTCAAATCGATTGTGTGCGTGCACCTTGTTACAATTCCCACTCATCTGATGGCTGTGGGTTGGGTTTATTCAGGGCTAGACTGTTCGATGTTTACGATGTCACAGATTGAAGCTACTAAACAACTATACAACAGGATAATACTCAATTATAGGATCATCATACAGTAATAAAACATTAGGATATACATCCTATTCGCATTTAATCTATCAAGAGAAGATGAAAAGCTGTCTCTGTACATAGAACATGTTTTGGAAGAGAAATTCTATATATTGGAGAAGATTTCCATGACAAATAGTACGAAAAAATTCAAGGAATTTTACCAATTGATTTATAAATCAGTATATCATTACAATTGAAATTTGAACTTGATTTTTGGATTTTCATGACAAATAGTACGAAAAATTTAAGGAATTCTACCAATTGATTTATGAAAAAGTACATCATTACAATTGAAATTTGAACTTGATTTTTGGAATTTGATCTGGAATTTTAATTTCAGATTTCAATGAGGAATTTAATTTGAAATTGCCTTGATTCATAATTATATTGAGGATTCAATTGCCAAATCATCAGTGATTTAAATAGAAGAAACTTTTAGGCTGCCATCAATTTTTTGAATGAAATTGTGGCTAATAAAATTAAATTGAATTGAATATGTGGTTGAGTTTTGAGATTGAGATTAGATTGTGGTTGAACTTATGAGAAACTGTACCAGCCCCAGCAAATCCTATCTTACGAAAGCAACGTTCAAATACTTCGAAAATAAGCATTAGAGAAAAAATACAAATTTTTGAATAAAAGAGATTCTGAGACTAGATCGGTCAAATGCGCCAAATCTACTTTGTTTTGAAACAAAAAAGAAAAAGATAAACTTGCTGATCCCATTGACCGGTGTTTCAATTTCGAAGATTTTCCATTAAAAAAACTGGATGGTGAATCTGTTAGTGGTTCCATCGTTTTCGAACACTTTTAAAAGCATTTTGTAGAAACACTCCTTAAATCACAAACCTAGTAATTTATCGGGTTGAGCCTCAGGGGAACAATAACGGCAGCTTGTAACAACGCGATGAGCCTCCGAAATTATAAGTCGTTAACTTTTATTGGGTTGCTAAGATGTTTAAAGGCAGAGATGGGGCCACCACCGATGCCAAGTCCTGAAAGAAGCTGACGACACTTCACTCGGTGTTTTTCCACTGGATGATTTTAGAATAGTGTTATTGATATTGTCCTTTGACCCATTGACCTATCATTTCTCACAGAGTATTATTCATTGCACTAATTTAGTTTAATAGGAGTTTGTTAGACATAGAGTGGATGAATGGGTTTCCACCATAGTATTCCTTTTAAATGAAGCTTGAACAGTCTAAACAAATTTGTTTGTTTCAGGAACAAGATTTGTTCCTCAAATTTATGATTTAACTACTCATACCTTTTTTCGATGTGCTTGGAAGTATTAGAACGTGATAAAACTTATTTGTAAGTTATTGACTTTTCAATAGATTGCTTCATTATTTTACATTGAGTATTGAGTTTGATTAGAGATTGATAGGATAATTTCTTTACTTGAGGTTGAGGTTGAACATGTGAAAATTACATTCTTTCTAAAATAATTTTCAATACTTTACTATAATGGTCTATCATTTGAAGCCCATTTTAGTAATGATAGCCCACTTTAGTAATCAATCGACGAATTCGAGTAACGAGTATTAAACACAATTTTGAGTTTGATCGAAAAATACATGATGAAATACACGATCAAGAATAGAATACACCTGTATGCTACTTGGATAATCATGAGTGGAGAAAGACTTTAAAGAAAATACTAACTTTAAAAATTTGTTTGATGTGATGAATTTATATTTGTCTTCTATCTCAACTCACTGAGGCAAAACTCCAATTTTAGAGTATTTTACAAACGCAAAGAGATCCTGAAACATAACAATCATTAAATCAGTCTCTTTTATTCCGACTACTTCTTAGTCTACGGGATTAGCAGCTAGCGCGAAACGATCTACGAAAAGCTGTACACTATTCTTTAGTCCAGGAAGAATAATCATATTCGTAGCCATTCACAAAACACGATTCCGATTCTATTTTCATTCAGCTTTTGGAACATACTCACTACTGTTCCGAGGATCTAGCGTGAGTTCGTTCAGTCGTGCCCAGCAATGCTCACTCACGTTAATTCATTTTGATACGGGTCAACAGCTGTTTGTTATTCCTACTGTTGCTTTCCCTCTCCAACACCCTTCTCCCACATCACAAAAACCGCTTCCCGTCATAACTGCAAGAGTTGGGCTTGTAAGTACGACCGAAAGATAAGATTTGTTCCTCAAATTTATTGCACATTTATGATTTCTTCATGCTGCTTTCATAGATTATGAGTCATTTAAATATTCATCTCTAGTAGACTCTCTGGCTACAACAATGGTGTAGGAAACCGCTTGTCAAACTCATTGGATTATAGGCTACCTATGTTGTTACTAATCATAGAATCTAGAATCTAACTCCGTAATAATTAAAATAATTCAATTTAGTTCAGTTTCAATTCAAAAGCTCAATGGATTGCTTGGATCTACATGGTTATCATTTATTGATTCAAAAGAAGAGTCTAATGGTCTAATCTAATCCCTCAAAAAACGAAGAAAAACGCCCTCAATGTTTCTGTACCTAAGAAAAATCAAATTGCAAGTTTTTCAAAAAATCGTTGAAGGTCTTCTTGATCCATTACTGGAAACCCCGTCGTTGATTGGATTAATACGTTTTCAGAATCAGAATCCATCTCATTTCATTAATCCAAACCACAATAAAACAATGACACTAATAGACTATGATATCATAGAAATTATTGAATCGATAATTTCGAATATTCAAGTGAAATATGTGTACTCTTATAAGCCTTAAAAACCAACCCAAAAAGGATATGGTTTTAAAATAATTTCATTGCAGCATACTAAAAAAACTTATTAACTTGTTGCCATGGTAACTCAACAAAGAAGTAGGAATAATAATTGAAGGGGTCATTTCCGAATTACTAATTTACTAGTGTTGGGCTCAGCCTGCTAGTTAGTCTATTATTAAACGGACGTTTTCAAACAAAGCAAAGACCGCTATGAAATTGGCCACAATCGTAATACGCTTGAATGTAAATCTTGAAGAGGAGTTGAAAATGAAAGATGAGGTTGGAGAAAGAGGCCGGTTGAGGGGGAGAGGGGAGATATAAAAGCAAAGAGAGGGTAAAGAAAAGACAAAAGGGAAAAAAGGGAGAGAACTGAGAGAACGGTAAGAGTTGCAGAAGAGGAAGGCGAAGAAGAGGAAAAGGAGATAATGGAGAGCCAAAAGAATAAGAAGATTCTTTGAGAATCATAGAATCAGAAGGCAAGAGAACAGAGAAAATGGACTAATCAATAAGATGAGAAATTAGAATAAGAGAAAATTGAAAAGGAAAAGGAAATCCATTGAAAAAAAGAGAAAAATAGCAGTAGATCAGGAGAATAGTGGAGAGTAAGAGCAGAAGAGACAAAATAAGAAGGCGGAGAAGAAAAGTCAAGAAAAACGAGATTAATGGAGAAGAGAAGGAGAAGAAAAACTTGAAAATGAGAAAAGAGAGACAAGATACAAGAAGGGAAGAAGGTGGAGTAAAAGAAAAAACGACAAGAGAAAATACTGTGAAAGGAAATGAATCAAATCAGAAAGAAGATAATGGAGAAGAATTATAAGTAAAATAATGAGGAGAATAAAAAGGAGAAGAAATAGGTGAAGGAGATGAAGAGGCAGAAAATTGGAAAGAGGAGAGGGCTGAGAAAGAGACGGTGGAGGAAGAGGATAAGGAGGAAGAGGAAGAAGAAGATGAGGGACAGAAAGAAGGAATCAGAAGAAAAAAGAGACCAAAAGGAATAAGAGGGAAAATGCACACCGGCCATAACAAACACTGATCCACCCGTTTTCTTTGATGTGAATGCAATGCGGACTTGCACAATACAATTTGGGTGGACGGGCACAGTGCAGAGCAGACAACAAACTGGTAAAAAGTCACTTGGAAACATTTCAAAACTGCTTCATCATCTCTATCGACTTTCGGGGGCCTTTCAAATACCGTGCAATTATCGCAACGCCACTGACGCATATTTCTCCGCTCGAATACCAAACCTATGTCGTGTGTGTGTTTGGGACTCTTTGTAGACTAAATCTAAAATGGGATCAAAAACTAACAATTGCAATTGGAATGCAGTTATCTCTATGTTTTCATGACTGCTGACGATTTTCTACCAGTTCATGCCAACTTTTGCTTTGATTAGTACCGATACAAAATTCATTTGAATTTTTTTTACAGGTATTTATAATATTTATTATAAATACTTATTTTTTCCTATTACAAAAAGAATAGTTTTGATTTTTTCTAGATGTTTTATCTTTCTTCCGATAGCTACTTCAATTCACAATTAACAGATTCTTTATTCGTCTCCTTTTATTCACTCTTTCACGCTTGTCGTTTTTCACCTACCTTATATTCTTTATATGTCCGTATCAATAACAATCTACTGCAGAATTTTCAAGACTGTATGAACTTCCTTCGATCTATGCTCAACTCCCATTTTCACTATTTTACTTTCATTTTCGCCTCCTTTATATTCTTCATATGTCTCTAACAAAATTCTGAAGGTATCAATACTGAATAATTTTCAAGACTGATTTAATATACTTGATCTTTTCTATTTCTTTCTCTCTTCTAGATCTTTCTATTTCTTTGATCTGTTGAGAATGAGAATTGTAGTAAAAATAATCTTCAAGGAGTTCATGAAGACTGATCCAAAATACTGGCCTAGATCAAAGAGCCCATTGATAACGTGCATCTGTCCTGGAGTGAATTATATTTAAATTATCTTCTCCAGGTAATGTATGAGCCTGGAATGTAAGTGCTGAGTTCATATTTTTTGACAACAGTAGCGGCCACGAAATTCGGGGGCTGAGAAATTTTGCGCTGTTATCAGCTGATAAAACCAGAGAAAGTTGTGAATTTCTTGCTCCTAATCACAAATTGACAACGCTGTGCTTCCAGTGTTGCCTATTTTTTGCATTGGAATCGATTCTACTGCATTATTTGAACAGTAATCTGGCAAGACTTGACAACAGCTCAAAATGTCTCAGCCGCCTTATTTCGTGGCCGCCAGTATAGTTAATATTTTCTGAATATTTCTCATTTCTATTGATTTCAATTATTCCACACCAATAACAATGTTGAAAATGAAATCAGTGATAGGGTACTCACATTCTTTGTTTCTGTCCATGGCATTCTGCAGGGGTGAATCGTCCACCTCGGCTTTGGGCGGCGAGTGGTTGGGCAGCGGCGGGGGCTGAGGGGCTGAGTTGAGGGGGGCGGAGGAGGTGGAGGGCGCCCCCCCTCCACCTGCGGCACTGGCCATCACTTTCACGTCCTTGAACCACTCGGGGTAGATGGCGACCAGTGTGTCGACCAGGTCCTGGTCCAGTTGAATGCGCCAAAGCAGGCCGTCACCGCCACCGCTGTCACCGCCCTCTACAACCAAAACAAACAAAAATTGTTCAAGAAATAATATGAAAATAAATTGGAAGATATATTAAAAATTTCATGAACATTGGTCAAGGAAAACTTGTGAACACAGAACAAGAACAGATAAAAAAAATTACAACACATAGGGTTGAAATATTATTGGCAAAAAACTTCATTAACATCATTTTTGAACATTATCATTATTGGTTAAGTAAGATTTGGAAATTCAAAACAAGAACAAAATAGAGAAAATTGATAAACATGATTGAGGGTGAGGTATTATATTCATGAACAATAGGTAACAACAGTAATAGGAATGAAAAAATAAGGAAAAGGAACTAGTACTGAAAAACTATTGTCACGAAAACAAATAAAAATGTTGAAAACATTATGAAAAATGGTATAGGAAACTTTGGAAACGCAAAACAAGATCAAATTAAATGGAAATAATACACATAATTGAGGGTAAAGGTGAAAAATTGTTGAATTTTCACGAGCAATGGGAGTGACAACAGAAATAGGAACATACAGAAACCTCAACCTGAGTTGACCTTCCCATTTCATTTAAATATTCCATCTCATATTAAAATAAGTTAAATAAGATTTTTAATGAATAGAGTTTGTAATAAATGGACGGTCTCCGGGTAAGAGGGAATAAGTCAATTTTTCATTTTTTTTATTATTGAAAATCAACTTCTTTGACAGCTTTATCTTCGGGTATAAGGGAATAAGTCCATACTCCTATATAAGAGCTGTAATTACCCATGTGAATATTGTAATAAGTATTAAGTAGGCCTAGATAACTTTGTGAGGGTAAAAGGTAATAAGTGTATTTTTGACTTATTCCCTTTTACCCGGAGACCGTCCAAATAATCAATGATTGAATTGTTCTAGATGACTAATAGATCAATAATTATTAATTCAAAATTTATAAAGAAGACAAAATTAATCTGCTTGAGATAGATTGACACCGGGCAAACGACTTTATTCATTAATACATTTATTACATTCATTTACAAGGGGAATTAGAAAATGTTAGAATCAACAACTGATTTATTTATAACTAAAAACCTGGAGGGAAAGTGCCACAAAAGCACAGCTTTACAGGATTTTGAAAGCTCAACAAAATAAGAACTATATTGAGTACTATACTAGCACTTTTTTCAGGAATTCTGATCAGAAAGGTTCATTAAATTAGATGACATACAAAGGTTGAATAATCCAGTCAGCCACTTTGCATGTTTATTTAGAAAATATACAAATTTAATAGTGTTTTGAAACACAGTTCACATATAAAAATAATAGTTAATGTCATTGTGAAGGCGTATTATGGGAAGGATGAGCTGAAGAAACTACTAGAAACATTCATTCAGGCGCTGAATATCTAGGTGGGCCTATAATAGATGCGCGGGTGTGCAGTGCACTCAAAGTGGGCAGATTGAACAGTGTCCAACAAAACTTCATAATGGTCACATCAGTTTGGAAACGAGTTTCGGTTTGTTTCGGTGCTATGAGAGAACTATCGGTTGGCTTGCAACACAACTCATAACCCTGGAGGAGAAAAGGAAGAACAAGATGAGGAAGAAGTGATCGAATGAGTGAGAGAAAGGAGTTAGAGGATCTAGAAAAGGACGGAGGAGAAAAGAGAAGAAGAGAGAGAGAGAGGGAGGGAGAGAGAGGGAGAGAAACTAGAGTGTCAGAAGGAGAAAATTATGAGAGAAAAAAGAAGAAGAAACAAATAAGAATGGAGACAGTAGGGAGATAGTAATGGAGATAGTGAGGAAACGGAAATAAGAGATGGAGGAGAATTGAGGGATGAAAATGAGAGAAAAATTAGTAACCGAGCAAGAGGAATGAGAACAGCAAGGGAATTAAATTAAAAGAAAAGGGAAGAAGTGATCTGAGAAGATAGAGAGATACAAGGAGAGGGAGATGATTAAGAAAAAGAAGAAGAGGAAAAGGGAGAATAGAATAGAATTGAATTGGATTGAATTGCTGCCTTTGTTTTTCCTTGGAGGGCGAAGTTGAGGCGCAGCCGGCTCCCTCTTACACTCAACCCTCGAGAGAGGGTTAGGGGGAGATAGAGAGAGAAAAGAAGAGAGAGAAGAAAAATAAGGAGGAGAAGATGATATCAGGATAGGATGAAAAGATGAAGGAGACAGAGGATATACGTAGGAGGAAGCAAAGAGAAATGAAACAGATGTGTAGCAAATAAAAGAAAAATAAAGGAACAGAGTATGAGAAAAAGATAAAATTTAAATGAAAACAGGAGGGGGGAAAGCAGAGTAGAAATTTGAGAAAAGAATCAGAAGGAAGACGTGCAGTAGAAGTAGAGCACGAACAAGATGAAGGACAGACGAAGAAGGAGAAATAATACGAGGGGGAGCATAAGGGGAAAGTTTAGATGAAGAGATGGACAAAGTATTGAGTAAATAAATGGCCAGTAAGAGAAAGAAAATGAGACAGAAGGAAATTGAGAATTGGGTGAATAAGAAATAGAGGAAAAGAAGATGAAATGATAGATTAGAAAGAGGACTAGGAGGAGGAAGAGACTACTCACGCACTCCCTCACACACATACACACACACTTGCATTTATGTTACGAAAGATGCATCGGAGGAGAAGACATTATAATCTTGTCATGTGTATTTTCAAAATGGTTCGGGACGACAGGCGTATTAATCAGGCAATTTTGTCACGTCGTAAATAAATAAAATAAGAAAAAGAACCAGTGAGCGCGCGTGGTCTGAGTGGTGGGTAGGGTGCGGGGAGGGGGTGGTTAGATTGGAGGCTTAGTGCGGTGGCTTGGGCCATTACAAAAACAAGCGGCAACTAATTGAGAAACGACATTTCGGAATTTGAAAAGGCGGACAAGCACTCCATCCCCTCGGCCATCACCCGACCACGGCTCAACGGATCAGCAAATGTCAACAGTTTCCTGCAGATGAAGGCACGTGGTGAGGGTGACACAACTGAACTTAAGCAATGTAAGTAGCTCAACGAAAATTAAAAAACAGTTAAGATGAATGAAGTTGTAGAAGATGTTACTTTCTCAAATAGTACATCAGTTTACCGCTTATTACCATCAAATGTTTTGGACTCCATTACTCATGAAAAGTCGGAAGAGAAGTACAGGCTCAGCCTAGTTTTCTCTCAGATAATTAATAATATCTAATAATTTAGTAATTGTATCAATAGATAGATAGATGAATAAATGAAATGTTGTCAAATTATTTATTGAACACTTGCAATTTACAGTAACATGGTTGCTTGGCACAACCTGCCACATCCTCAGCTATACTGGAGACTACATCCAGGTGGAAGTACTGGTTATGCCAAGAAACCATGGTACTGTGAATGGTAGTCATTTTATATTGTAAACTGAGTAATTTCTATCTAATATACGGTAGGAAGAAATACCTCAACATCAATTCAAAAACAACAGAAATATGTCTCAGACTTATATTATACTAATCAGAGATTATACTAATCAATGTGCTCATTGATTAGTATAATCTCTTCTTGTACGCTAAATATCACATGGATCATCGGAAGTACAGAAGATCGAGAAAATATAGGAGTTTTTAGTATTCTAGTAATGACCTAGTGAGATACAATAATTTGAGCATTCAATGTCATTGAAAAGAGATTCTGAATAAACTGTTGTCTATCAGTCTATCTCGTTATTCTGTTGATGAAAATGGGAGCATAAATTGAGTTAGCATTATCAAAACATTGTTAATCTACCATCCATGAAAATTCAAAAGAGGTTGAATGAAATGCTGATTCCACTTACTACAATATACCATGAATTTCAAAATTCATAATATGTACACAAAAAGCATTATAAAGTGTAGAGAGAAAAATGTATAGAACTATACTAATCAAAGCTAATAATTTGAATACTCATTATTTTTTAATTCATAGATATGAATATTGATACAATAATCTATACTAGGAACGACTCAGCTACACAAGTACTTCACAAACTTCAAGAGGAGAATAAGATTAAATAATTGAATGTTATTCATAAAACAGTATCACCCCACTCCATTTTAAAGCAATGGAAAGTCTTTAAAAAAATGCACATCAAAATTATGACTCATTATCAGGTAACTCGAAAATAGTATGAATCTGCTTGATTATTCAAAATTTAATAATAATGATGAGGATGCAATGATTACTACAGGTGAACTGAAAATACTCATCCAATCATTGGGATTAGATATTAACATGAATACAAAGATTTTCCACGGATTGTACATTAGCGTTCTATGAAAACGAGCAAAGTAACCAGAAGATATGAATGTTTTATTACAGAGAATAAGAGAGCTCAATGATGATAAGCAAAATGGATGGGATCCTAAGTGACGTAGCGACAGGTTGGGCTGTTGGATAAATTCATGAATGAACTGCGTTTTTACGTGTGGGAGGACGAGCCCGCTCACACATTCAGCCACACCCCATTCAAAGACCTTGGCTACGTCATAATTACCGGCCGATACGATAAAAAACAGAGGGCAAGGGGACGGGGGCATTCCCCCCAGTCAGCTAGACACTCGCTGATATCTTCCCGATAACACAAAAACTGGCAAACGAACAGCTAAAGCCGTGTGTGGGATGCGCACTGTGGTTGCGATTTTATACAAAGAGCCAGGTTTAAAGAGCCAGGATTGGGTAGCTTTTGCATATCAACACAGACAACAGAGACCAAACAACATTTTCTTATAGTCCGAACTATCATACAGTTGATTACTGATTTTATCGTTCTAAAAGGCATGAAGCCAATATCGATATATTTATTGGACGAATAAAGGAACGTTAGCCACCTTGTGGAGTGTCAATAAAAAATTACAGTACGTGTAGTACTATAGATCACGTGAAATACAGGACTTGTTCCAGCCTAATGTGAACTGGTTTAACATATTGAATACAAGTAGGTATTATACCTCTCAAGTTCCCGAAATAAATATTTTTGTAAACCAGATGAATATACTTTCAGCAGGAAGATATTTTAGTGTCACCTTACTCTAACTTATAAACAAACCTATTTTGTGCCTTATTTTGTACACAAGTAAATGAAATTAATGGGTGTGTGTGTTTTTGAGTGTGTGGGTATAAGTGTGTTGTTTTTCTCCTTTACAGTTAAATATGCAAACCTTTCCAGTTATTAACTCGGTAACCATCGTGCATGTTCATCGGTCTCACCGTGCTTCTCACTTCTTTCCTTTTCGCAGGATATTTCTTTTATCAAGTTCCTCTCTCTAGATTAAGTTTTATTTTCTCTTTTTACATTATTTATCTTCTCCTCATAAACTATATAAACGAAACTAACTTATTATATTATTTAGTAATGTATTTTGTAGCTATTAAAATTGTAAGTTTGTTTGTAATAACGCTATCATACAACACGCTCCTCTCTCACAGGCATGTGCCCATAGGAGGAGCCTCCAATATATTTCAAAAGTAATTGTTATTGTTACGTTGATTTTGGAGAAGAATATAGATTTTGGATTGAGTATTTCAATTTCAATAGCTTTTTCGACGCAGTTCTGAACGCATTGAACATTAAACTTCATCTAATGTTGTGATCATTAATATAATTTGATCTAAAGTAACAATATTACTTGATGCACAGCATGAACTAATCTACAAATATTCATTAAATCTAGCCTGAAACTGTAATTATTTAGGTGGACGGAAACACCTCATACCGTTACAATTCAAACAGATCCTCAACAAAGTGATCGAACTACATTCAATCCACGGGAACTACATAAGAAAGAATTGAATATTCCGACAGCCGAAAGAATCTCTTTAAAATGTACTAATTCGTTCGATCCGCACTATTTACAGCAATCTACTTGATTTGTGTGAACTGCATAAGTAAAATATTATTAGTTCTAATAGAAAACTTTTGCGACATTTGTGAATAAGATCTATCCTATTCCAGTCAATTAATTTATAAATACAGACATAAATCATCAAAATATTATTTGAGAGAGGAACAACAGGTCAGCCCAAAACTGTTTCTCTCGCGAATTTCGATCAAGTGGATCAAACGAAAACCCTCGTTCTAAATACAATCGAATCACTTTAATTCATTCATATCAGAAGAAAGGGCGTACGATCAGACAGAATTCTTACAACCGGAAGAGGATGGGCGTCTAAGGAGGCTTGCAAAATAAATACGGCTGAATATTTACATGAATTGACGAGAAGAAGATCAAAGATTGGATGGAAAAAAGAGGGAACAAAAAGTGAGCAAAGAAAAATGAAGTTGAGATCGATGTGCACGCGAAAAAGAAATTGTCGGCGCTCTCAATACAGAAAAAAGATGCGCCAAAGTGTGTGTGTGTGTTTGTGTGTGTGTGTGAGAGAGAGAGAAAGAAAGTGAGAGAGAGCATGATTGGTCTGGATGTGTGGTTATTTTGAGGTGGCTGCTAGCAGGCCTTACAGAGAAGTAAATGGACTTAGCCCGGCCAAGTCCCGGACTTAATCGGACAAGCGTAAACAAAAGCGCAAAGCACACAAGCAAACTCTGACAGAAATGTTCCAGACGCCATGCCACCGGCTAAAAGCAAGCAGCCTCTTACTATGAAGCAATCATCCCAGAAACACCCACATTTTGTGGAGAAAGTGATGCAGTACACAGACATATTTTCCTTGTTGACAACGGAAAATCAAGTCTACATCTCTCTTCAAAAAACCGTGTACATAGAAATCTAGATAATGAAAACTTAAATTATATAAAATTGTCAAAACTTAAATGCAACCTATTTTTGCTGACGAAAATTTCAATTACTATTATAAGATTTACACCCATAGTAGCTTAAGGAATCAATTTGTCATTTGAACACTAGATTTTTAGTCGATGGTCATTGATTTGTCACAGTTTTGTGGATTTATCTGTAACTGTTGTAATAGGTTTACCTTCTCAATTTATCCAAGAAATTGATTTTTAGTCAAAGGGCATTGATTTGCAACAGTTTTGTGGATTTATCTGTAACTGTTGTAGGTTTACCTCAACAAGATCCAAGAAATGTATCCCCAACAATTTATACAAAATGCAGCATATACATTCGAATGGTTTCTGCTAACGTTTTCAAGCAGAAACGATTTCATTTTGTGAGCATTCTGTTATTGTTTTCTAAAACTTTCATTCAATGGAAAGAGTTAAAAAACTCTAAAATTCTATAAAGGAAGATTTCAAAATTTATTATTTGTCATTATTTGAACGATAACTTGTAAGTTCAGAAACAATATAGAAATTTATGTCCTGATCTAATTCACAAGAAACATAAAAAACAAAACAGCCAACAAAGTAGAGGATGGAACATAGAATAGGCCTGTGAAGTATCAATTTATAAATTAACAGAGAGAACGAACCAGCGGCTGGTAATAAAAGTGAATCTGAACGCAACATTAGTTTACACTTCCTTTAGAACAACAGCCTTTCCACAAAATCTGAATTTGATTTTCGAAAACAGTCATCAATCTAGTACGATATGACTGACCCGGTTCTTTCAAGTTGCTCTTTAAAATTTATACTTTGGTCTGCTTTCGTTTTATACTATTTTCTTTTTTACTAGGAATTGTTATTATCATCCGCTATTTGCAGACCGTTTTACAGCTTCTGGTGACAATTTATGTACCGAATAAAATGATGTAATAAAAGCGGACGGAATAAGCAGTCCTTACAGCTGCCCATAATTTAGAGGGGCGACAGCTTTTTTCAAATCGGGAAGTATAAAACCACTCACGACTCAAGACATGCATAGTTTCGATAGAGACGGTTTTACTGTCGCGATGAATGAAAACAGATATCAACGTGAACACAATTACTGCCACGAATTTGAGTTTGCACGGCACAAGATTCGGTTTACGAGTCTGTTTTCCTGTTCAAATTCTATTCACCACCATCAGTGGTAGAGACAGGTCAATTGCTGGCCAAATTGTACGAATTCCAACTTTCCAACATCATCAAGATTCAAACAAAATTGGTGGAAAGTGAAAAATATGCATGTTACATTTGGTTAAGAACTACTGGGAGAAATACTTTCCCATGAATACTTGAATATATGTAATTACTGTTGAAATATCTTGAAAGCTGCTCAATATTTCGGACTATGAAATAGTAAATTTGTATTAGGATATTAAATGCATAGAAACTATTAGTTTTTATTCTGAGGGTGATGCCCACAGGCTCATTTTTGCTCTCATTTTTGTTGATTAAGAATAAGAACATTAACATGAAATATTACTGTATTTTGTAAATGTACACTGAATTAGCAACGAAATGATTGTCAATCTTTGTACTTTTAATTCATGTCAGTAAAATTTTCAGAAACGCAGAAACTAACGAGAATACAAAAGTCGAAGGGGGATATAAGTTGAAAAAAGGTTATTCTCATGATCATAACAATAATTTTCTGGCAATTTTCAATTTGTAGATATGGATTTGCTCTCACCTACGCGATACAATATTCAAACATGTAGAACAAGTTCCAATAGTAATCAAAGATATTGAAAATATTAAAAAAATTACAATTCGAGCATTATAATTGATATGTAGATTAGTACTTCCGGCGAAAGTTATTTCTAGATAAGTGAAAGCCTCCCGACTGGGCCTTGAAGGCTAGAGCCTCCTTCTCTTTGAGGCAAAAAATTTATATTTCGGCTACTCAGAGCGGCAACATTCTTATATTTATAGGATTACTTCTGTTTTTAATTTCTAATGTGCATTACTGTTATGCGTTTTTTGGACGCCGGCCACTGAATTGGACCCATTAAGGTCGTTAAAGCGCAAATTAAGACAGCACGTTTCAGTTGAGTATTAAGTAATAAGGAAAAAGTCCCCGAAATTCTACAGCCAAAATGACATTGTTTGTGCCAAATTTCAAGAGAGGAGACTTGTTTCTGATACATTTTCAACACCAACGGAACTAATCGCTTATTGTTGCTACTGCTACTGCTCTTCTGTGATAAAGCATTTTGAAGATTGGTTGCAACTGTCTAGAAAAGATGAGCAATTTTGCAGTCAATAGAGAAATAGGATAGCCAGTCAACTCTTCATGGACATGGACTGTATTGATATTGGGAGTGTTTTGAAACATATCGAGGATCATTTTGTTCCTTTGGGAACAAAATTGTGATATGAGGAAAGCCCAAAAAGATGTCTAATAAATTTATTGTATCTAATCTGAGCTGTGAAAATATCAATTATTGTAACTTTCTCAACTTTACAACTTTGATGAACACACGTATTTTATGAATGCTTCTGCATATCAGCAAATCACCAATTCTTGCCTCATCTGTGATCTCAGCATCTCACTAATTCTATTTACGTTTGTTTACTTATTATTGCCATTTATAAAGAGATGAGTGAATTTGCTCACATCTGACAAAGTTTGCGGGAAACAATAGTGGATTTATCTCAATTATTCTATGCTCCTATAAATCGTAATATCACAAACGTATTATTATCCAATATTATAAACGAATTGTCAGTTTCGGCCAAGTTTACCTCGTCAGTTTCACTTCCACAGTTTTACCCCAAGTTCAACTCTTCCTCGAACAGAATTTTCTGTTACTTGGCGGTATGCTTTCTCTCATTGGGTAAAAAGATTGTAAAGGACTACAGAAAGTGGTGTTTTCGCCCAAAGATTGGCATAATACCAGTGAATCGGTTGGCGATTTATGGTCTACAGTCCGTTCTGCTAAACACGTGGCCACTAACGCTTTATAATTGAAAGAAATTCAAGGGTCTTTAAGCGAGCGAAAAATATTTATTCGCAACACGAGTTGGGAGAAACAACGTGTGAAGTCTTATTGTAGTCGTGTGAAATCGATTATCACTTGGTAATTAATTCGCAGGGTGTTTTGAAACTTGTGCAGAGATTTTCTTAATTTAAACAGGGCCTGATATGTTCTCATACAAATTGTGATGATTATAATTCACAAAATTTTTCGCTTATTTTAGTGAGAGTGAAAAGACAAAAGAGTCTTTCCAGTTGAAAGAGACCGTGGAATAGAACTATGATGGAAGTTTGACAAGACCATTGATGAAATAATTTCATTTCCTTCTCACACTTGTATTATTTTTCTACTAGAAGTCACCCGTGCTTCGCAACGGAGCTACACAAAACAAAGCTACATTATAATTTCTTCTCTACTGTGTGTATCAAAGGTATTATTCATTTTTTTCTGGATTAGGCCTTTAAAATATTGTATAGCTTAATGCTATGCTAAAACTGAACATAAAAATGGTGATTTAAATTTATTGAGAAATTCATTTCATCCAATAAAGTAATAAATTGGACCAATTCAGAAATCAACAGGAAAATATTAGGAAGGAAATGGAGAAGTATTGTGATGGGTAAACACAACTGTATATATTCATCATTTGTCAAGTAAGTTACCTGTAAGCTCAATATTCCCGTTAGCAGTCATACAAAAATCTTCTTAAATTGCGAAAATTATGAATCAACTTAGATCCCCGTGAATACATCCACCTTCACATCTATTCCATCAGATAATTCCATGACAATTTTGTAATTTTTATTGCTGTCATAGAACGTTAAACTTGGCAAATTCAATAATAGTTTGATTAGTCTCTATTGTAATTTCAACATTGTAATGTCATAGCGATTCGTGAAAGTATTAGAAAAAATTGTTTTACTTGCATGAAGTTGAAAATTATCTGCAAAATAAGAACCAAGTTATTATAAGTCCAAAATTGGATAAATTACATTGTTTCATATGGGAAAAATTGATATGGTTAATAAATAATTTCGATGAAAAGCAAAGAATAATTGATTTTGATAAAAATTTGTTGTAAAAAATTTGGCCAAACTGAGACTCGAACCAGCGAGACTGGGGCCCATCGTTCCGGAGACACGCTCTAACCAACTACTCCATCACAGCCGTCGAAATGAAATCTGTTTGGTAGCGTACTAAAGTTTCTCTAACTCGAATCATGAGTATTTTAACCTTCCTGACTGAAGTGGTATTTGAGCTCAATTATGAAAATCTAGAGGGAAAATTGAAATTTGGGCTTCGAGGTGCATAACATTAATATTTTTGGAAACTGTATGCAAAATTTCAAGCTCTAGATTATTCCCGTTTTTTCGGAACACAATCCACAAAATTAGCTTGCTTCTTGCTAATAAACACACGCAACCGTATCTTCTTTCATTTATAAGAAAGAAGAAAGAAGATATGCATTCTTGTATTGTTATTTTGCTACTTCATCAAATAGTACCAGGTAGGTCAATTATTTTCATTAATAAACGATATAATTTCTGTTTCTATTTTCCTGTAATTCACTGATAATTGTTTTTCTATTGCTTCTAACTCAATTACACAAAAGTAGCGTTCTGTGTATTTCTTAATAAACTAAAAGTATTGAGATTGATTAATAGTTCCGTGGTTAAATATTGATAAATCGATTATAATATTCATCTAGTTATCTAGTCTAAAGGGTGAACATTTTATCCTGTTTTTCTAGATAATTCTATCAAAAATGTTGGATAAGTTCGAGGATTAGTTGTTTGAAACTGCCAAACAGTTATCGAGCGTGGTAGTAAAGTTATTTAGAGTTCGAGACAACTTAACTAAATGTAACTATAGTGCTTTTCATCCTTAAAACAACTGGCCAGCTTGGTTCGTTTATCCAATTGGAATGCCCGGCAATGTTGTCATATTGTGTGCTGTAACTGATCATGTCCTGTAAACTAAACTAAAACATAGTTTATAGCAATGACTAATCAATACAAATCAGAGTAAAAATATCAATAATTGATGTCGTAATAATGATGGAAGTAGTCGAATGACATTTTTCACAAAGACTGACAAATGACGGAATATACTGATGCATAAATCACAAAAATACTATGAAATAATAACAGATGGTAGGAAAGGCGATCAGGTATCGATCAGATAAATCTTAAAGACAAATTACAAGCAAAGGCCATCTAGATTATGTAAATACAACAACAAAGCGAGCCGAAAAGAACTAGCAGATTGCAACAACATTTATATGATGTAAAGTTACATTAAAATAAAAATATCGAACACAAGATCTGGAAAAAACAAGCCTAAATGGAACTTTCAGATCAGTAAACAACTAATTAGGGTTTGTTCACACCGAATAAGGAAGGTTGCAGAGCTTTAAAAGTTGCCACCAATAGAGCTATCAGTGTAAAACTGAATTTTGATTGCAGGTTATCAAAATGTTGACGGATTTTTATAGAGGAAAGAGCAACAACTCGAAGATTTATGAGGAATGGACAACTAACTGAAACATTGATGACATTCGGCCCAGATCCAGTGAGTAGCTTGACATAGGACAGCGCACAAAAGTTGCACGTCTGATTTACTGGATATGAAAATCGTCCACTACGAACACTCTCAAAGACCGGTTTATGAGTCAGAAGACTACAACTGTGATCCTATTGGCTGGAATCAACCGTAAATAAGAAGCGTCATATACTACCACCTTCCTGTAAACAGTACTAATCTTTTCCAAAATTTCCATCAGCAGTGACGGTGATGAGAGATTACAACTGGTTCCTAGATGTAAACAAAGCGTTTTTTTTCCGATCTCAATCATTTCCCTGTCTTGAGAGTCACCTGGATAGTTAATAGAGGACACTTATTTATGATAAAAAAGTATACATCTGTTCAAGCAAAAAGCTAACATTACAGATAATGGAAGAATCAGTGATCACATACTCAATTCCTTATTTTTAATAAAGTGGAAATAAATATTTTTTCTGGGATGATGCCCACATAAGCTCTAGGCTTATGCGTGGGTGATGGGAGGATGATGATGAGAGATGATACTGAGTTTACTAGGAAGATGAATTACATTATTAAAGCGATGTAGGATTAATTTGGGGTGACCTTAATCCAGAAAATATGGATGGAATAAAAGTGATTGTGATGATACTGAGATGATAAATAAAGAGATGATACTAAGTTTACTAGGAAGATAAATTACATTATTAAAGCGATGTAGGATTAATTTGAGGTGACCTTAATCCAGAAAATATGGATGGAATAAAAGTTAATAGAGTGATTCAGTTGAAAAGAAATTAAAAATTATCTTATGAAAAAAAATCTACCACAATTTATCAAAAATTCTTGTTTTTATTCTTCTTTAATTATGTTAAATGTAGGAATAGAACATGAAACACACATTCCCCAAAAAAGTCTTAAAATTTCTCCACTTAAAGCAAACAGAAATCTTCATATTCTTACTGCACCTGACATATTTTTGTAGGCAAACAAAATAACTAGAATTTCTGGTGGATTTGTATAGGTTAAAGTTGAAGTAAAAGGATCATTCCTATTGAACTATATTGAATAATTACGAATCAAATAGAACGGTAAAGCTCAAACATAAAGAGTAGCAGTTAGCAAGAGATTAGTATTCCTAAGGAGTAGGGTATATTAACCCTGAGGATTAAGGAGAATGAGTCAAATTTGATGAGAGATATTTTTCGTTTAATACCCTCATTCAATGCGATTCCCTGTACAGACTCCTCGCCAAGCATTTCCTTGACAAACTTTATTGTTCATGAATATTTTTACTTCAATTGATGTGTTTGTTATGTTTGCACGTATTTGATGAGCAATAAAGAAGTTTAAAAATGTGAATCAAATTCATCTGTGAGGGATAATGTGGAGAAGTAAGCATTCAATCTCCCTTGAAGGAGAATAAAGGAGAAACAGTGCCATTGAGAAATAGTGAAACAGGGAAATTATCTCTGCATATACAATGAGAAGTTGTCTGCCGTTGAGAATATACAAAAATATAGGCGAAAATTAACTAGATATGTGGGTGAGAGAGAGAGAAAGAGAGAGAGACCGATTATTGAAGAGTTAATAGAAAAAGATGCCAGTTGAACCGCGTCGGTGCGGTCAGGATTTAAAGCGCCGCGCCGCCCTCCGCTCTTACACAACTCTACATATTAACACTGTAAGTTGGCGCCAAGCCCAAGTCTCCTATCAGCCTATCGCTGATTTACACACACTGGCACTGTACAGCCGGTGAACTCCTCCAGAGATCAGTCGGCGAAAGTTGGAGGTACGAACACGAGACACGAAGACTCGTGAATCAAACCAATCAGTGAGCGAATAAAGAGAGAAAAAACATGAGGGAGTAAGTGGGAGAGAGGTGTTAAAAAGGTTGTAGAGATGAGGGAGAGAGTGTGAGAGAGATAGTATGATAAAGTAGTGTGACAAGGAGTATGAGGGAGTAAGTCGGAGAGAGATAGTACGATAAAGTTTGTAGATATGAAGGAGAGAGTG
The DNA here is from genome assembly GCA_017141395.1 of Laodelphax striatellus. Classification (NCBI taxonomy): domain Eukaryota; kingdom Metazoa; phylum Arthropoda; class Insecta; order Hemiptera; family Delphacidae; genus Laodelphax; species Laodelphax striatellus. The sequence goes on from CM029533.1 coordinate 17,291,999, forward strand.
ATAAGTGGTGTGACAAGGAGACATGATCCCAATTGTGATAAACACAATCCGCCAGTTGTAATGCGAATCCAACCGGAGCAGTGGTGACCTTCTTGAATATAATCAAAATTACTTTTGCATTACTTGGTGTCCGGGCATGAAAGAAGTGACCCAATTTTCAGCTATACAATCAGCTAGTTGACACTCGAGGTCGATTCGTTTATAAGATTTGGCATGCTTCAATGTGATGGGAAAGATTCACTCGCTTCATTCTAAGTGCAGGTGATAGTTCGATATTTGCAAGGAATTGAATTTTATTTGATAGTTTCTCAAGGCAGTTCTCTGGAAGTTCTGAATTATTAATCAACATTTCATAGGTATAGGAAAAAATAAATAAATTCCAATTTAGTTTAATAATTAGTTTTAAATATTTAGTTTAGTCTATTGAGTTAGAACAAGCCGAAAACTTAATTTATATCTGCTTTCCTTCAACTAATTCTAATAGATTTCCTTTACTACTATCTTAAATAATTCTAAAAATGAACTACAATTGATAGTTTATCATCAGCATGTTGCTTGTATAGTAGTAAAACGTCTCATATTATGTGTGTACACTTGTTGAGCCATGCTCTATCTATAGCCCAAATATCAAGCAAATCTGAGAGTTTTCTATTTTTTGACTAAAAAAAAGCGTCATGGTCTACAGCGGATGACTACTATACCAAGTTATTAAACACAGAGTACGGTATCATTTTAATTTCTTATTAAAGTTGAAATAATTAGATGAATGTGACAGTATTCTCACGTTCTATGTTTATGTTGAGACTCTGAACATAATGATTGATTTTTCAATTTCAATACGAGTTCCTAAAATGTGATAGAGTTTGAATACTGGATAAAGGACTGAAACATTAATAGATAGACAATAAATTAAAAAAATTCTATATACTATCTAGCATGTAGAAACAAGAACCTAATCGCATGAAACATAACGAATAAAAAAGTAACTTTTGAATAGTTAAATAATCAACTTTTATTTGACATCCTATACTTTATCCACATTATTCAATGCAAGAGAATTACATCAAGTTCTCGATTGAACTACTTGAAGTTGCAGCTGAGCTTTCTCTACTTGCGTTGTAAATTATCCAATTGCAGAAGGTCGCAGTTACCTGGAGGTTAAAGTTTACTGACGTTTATTTCTCAATCAAAACGTAAATTTATTACAATGGCCGTAACCTACAACTGTCATCGTAGTTCAACAAAATGGTTTATGAGATACTATTGAAGCACTATTTTAATGCTAATCCCAATTCAACAGTTGGCAATTACCCGATTCAAGCCAAGCACTTATTATTTTAATAGTGTAATGCTCATTTCAGTCAGTAATGGAAAAATGAGAATCTGAATCATATAATTGATGAGATTGAAATAAATTTCTTCTTATACAGTAACCTACATTATTGTGTTTTTGTATTCAGAGAAAGTAACGATGCATGATTTTGTAGTTATGATACCATCGAGCATCTACAAAGCTTTGTTATGAAAAATCCATCAAAACTTCTGATTCCAATTTTTTAGCTTCATGGGGAGTAATTGCCGTGGTAGACCGGAATTATAAGGAGACATTGATTTTTCAATTTTTGAGAGTTTGTTTAAGAATTGAGAAACATGGAAAATTTGTAGTGAACGTTTTAAAAAATAATAGATTACCCACTCCCAGCGGAAAGGATTTTCATTAAAATTTATTTCTTAAAAATATGTTAAAGACTTTGAAAACTTGAAACGTTCTTTTTAGTTTCTACAACTCAAGTTGATTTTGTGATATTGTTTTGCTGCTGAAATAAGGTAAACTGCCTCTTTTGAGTTCCACCTTTTCTGAAGTCAACTTTATCATACTCAACAATCAACTGTTCAGCACCCATCTTCAACATCATATAGGCTATTATTATTATGATGTAACTGCAATATTTTGACTATGTTTTCATCTTGATAATGTAACATTATTGTACGTTTCAGTATCTCAGATATAAATGACTACTGTAAAGCAGTATTTATATATTGCTGTACCCTGTTAATAATCTAGTCAATGTTACATTTATTGTGTGATGGTTTGCAATAAAATGATTATGATTGTGATGCACCACCATTTTTAAACAGTCTTGGCCATTTTTCAAATTCATTAATCGAATATTAATCAACAACTTTACAATAGTTTCTAACAGATCCACCATAATTTCATCAAATAATTCTAACATTTCACAGACCAATAAACGAGCAGCAATAGGCCTGCGATACGAAGTAACGAAATAATTGTATTGGGCGATTTTGGACAGGTCACGTTTAGCGGCTGTTGTAGTGATGTGTGGGTGCGCGTGCGTGCATGTCCAGTGGCGAACAGATGCGATCTGCGGTGACGTCACAATCACGACGCTGCGGCCATATGGTCGCGAATCACCGTTCTTGTTCCTGCAACACGGTGTGTGCTGGCATGTGCGCGTGCGTGAGTGTCTTAGCATACCACTACTGCTACCAATCTATACCAATACTGCTAGTAATATCAGTATTAATATCATCAATTATAAAATTAATGTGAGAATAATCAACACTCAACAGGCATGCGCCCAAAACATGTTCTATCCCAACTTTTGATCAAATAATAGTCTAGACCTAGAACTTATGTCCAATCTTTGAGTCCAATATTGAGAGATATCCGGCACAGTCAGTCCAGTAGTTACAAAATATCTTTAAATAAGTTCAAACTGTATTGGAAAGTATCTACATTACTTGCGATAAAACTTTCCACATTAGTAGCTTGAAGGTGGTTGGTTGATGAATGAGAGGACAATAGGTCATGTGGTTTGATTATAAAATGACACCGAATAGGTGTCAAAAATGATGCATAGGGGTTTTGAAATGGAAATTATAGTTTTACTTGCGAGGAATGTGATTAGTACAATAACACAAGAAGTTAGACTGGAAAGTAATATTTGGAAAATGTCAATTAGATTGATATTTGAATATCAAAAAGTTGATGCTCAGTTTCAGCCATTCAGTTATGAACAAGATAATTGAGGATTTGAAGATCGAGTGAAAAGGGGATTTAAATTTGAACCGACTCAACATTCTTCATAAAATTATTATAATTATCATTGACCCTCTTGACAAACAATGGGAAAATAACCTATTTTCAAAATAACAAAGATCTTCTATGAGAGATTTGATACTAAATAATTCTAAATGGATTCATACAAGTTATCAAACAATTAATATTTGTCATGATTCATCATTTGACAGATTAATAAAGAATAAACCACTTAAATTACCTAGTAATTGTTCAAAAGACAGTACAAATACTGAGTAGACAGAAATTAGCAGGTGATGCATTGTGTTGTAATGAAGAGATCTTTTTACAACAATTGTAGGTGTGAAGTAATCATTTTGATAAATTACAATGGGATATCGTATTCCTTGAATTTACGGGGTGAATACTGGAATATTGAATACATCTCGAATGACATCTTCACTATTTTACAATAACGATGATTTCGTGTCAACGACTTCAAAGTTGTAAATAATGCGGAATTGCAGAATAAAAATAACATTATTAATTAAAGTACAATACGTCTTTGAATAAACCTATGTCTACCTGTAACCCGCAATTGAATAATTCAAAATTTGACTTCTTCTTCCTTTAGCTTTTCCCTATTCGGGGTCGCTATTCCTTATCTTCCTCCTCCACACCATTCTCTCGCCGGCTTCTTCATCTGTCAGTTCCTTTTCCCTCATGTCCCCTGCAACACAGTCTCTCCATCTCCTCCTTGGTCTCCCCACTGGTCTACACCCCTCCACCTGCATTCTACTCACTCGCTTTCCAACGTAGTCCTCTTCCCTCCTCACAACATGACCATACCACTGCAACCTTCTTTCATGTAGTCAATTCAAAATTTGACTACATGAGAATAATGTACCATTTTTGTACCATCAAGAGAATACTTCACAATAATACAATTCCTTCCATCTTGAACTCACAATAATAATATTATGAATAAATGAATAAATACTTCCTGATGAATAATTTTTTATCAAATACTAGTGAAATAATGATTTTAGGTTTGATTAGAGTAGTGGAAGAATGGTCAACAGAGCTACTTCTTTTTCTTTTTTCCACAATTTTTGATATTTCTGTGTATATTGCCACATTCTCACTGCTGTAAGAAACGTCAAAAACCTAAAGACTGTATTTCATCGATCACTTTGAAAGTGAAATTCAAATCTTTCGTCATTGCTAAACTGTAATTGATGGAATTCTACTTTGTATTAGGTTGCAGGTATAATACTGGTAATATTCTTGTATTACTTGTATTGGATTTGTAATCCTGATATGACTCTTGGATATATCTTGAAATAACTCCTTTCCGTTAAAACAGCAATGACAGACTACATATGAGAGTATATTATTGTTTTCGGCACATGAGAAAAATTTACTAATTTTTGCAAATTAATTTCGTTCCTAGTTGAGTCCTGAAACCAGATGCAGTAACAAGATATCAAAGTCAAATGGAGCAGGCAGTACGATGATAATGGAAACAATTCACTGGGAACTATACGTAACGCCGCGAAAGTTCGACCTGCAAAATGAGGTTATGAGATTCAAGCGCAAGGACATCAAGCGGTAATCAAGACTTGTGTAATGGAATACTACGCACCGTGTAATAGAATAGACCTTGTAGTTGATAGCAGATGGAATTCGCCTGTTCTCTACACTAAAATCAATCAATTATCGAATGTTCAAAACTGATTGAAAGGTTTCATCTCCAATTAACCAATTATTAGACGCAGATAGGATTAAACAATAGTCTCTTTGAACCTTGATAACGAGCTGGCAAATCATTAACAACACCTGAACAACCAATATTAAAGATATATCAATTTCGATGATCAAGTATTAGATATACGTTTCAAGTACTGTATCACGTATAAAATGTTTCACATGTTTATTTTTACTCTAGTGGTAAAACACTTATTATTGACGCATTCTTTATTGAGATGGAGGTGTTACGAAACTAATCACGAAATTCACGATTAAAAAGACTTGAATCGATCAAAGTAAAATAATGCTGTTAAAGTTGATAAAGTTAATAAAGTTGATCAAATGCCAGGCTTCAAATTTTATTGTAAATTCATCAGATTGAAGCTCATTATATGAGCCAAAGGAAGAAGGAAATCCCTCTTATAAGTCAAACATGACACATATACAGCGAAGTTTCAAGGGGATTCTCAGTAAAAGTTAATGAATCTTATGTCTCTAGCGGACAAGAATTTTCCTAAGCTGGGTGATGCCAAGAGTTTTTATTTATTCTTGTGTAATATGTCATTATTCATGTTTGTATTTTCTGTGTAGTATTGTACCGATTTCTTTTTGAATTGTTTTCTTTTTGGCAATACAAGATTGAATTGGAAACTAAGAGCAGAAAATTGAATTGGGGAAATGAAAAGTATTCATACACTCTTTCCAAACTGCAAAATATTGAAAGGAGCAACACATAATTCAACACTATTCTCTGTGAATTTTATATGTACTTGTATTTTGTACTTGTGTTTTGTACTTGTATTTTGTGCAAATTGTTATTGTTATTTCTGACTTGTTGTAACTTTCACGTGTATATTGACTTTGTAATGCCATTGATGATCTCAACGGTTTCTGCAATAAAAATAATTATGAATTATCAAATAATGACCAAGGCCAAACAGGTGGTTGCCACTATAACAAAATTCATGAAATGATGTAACCAATTACCTGCACACGTGTGAACGATGATAATGGCAGATCACACATAATCCAGTAACTTGCACAGAGGGTATCACTAGTTCAAAAAATCATTGTTAACCAAAATATCTCACAAACAAGCGATAAACACACATACACACGTTTGGTACACTTTCTCAACACACGTAACAATTATTGTTTCACGCGATTCACGTTCACGGGAGTACTGTCAGCGTTCGAGAGCGGGTCCCGCGTGTGTTCACACACGTGCATGACGGTTTTCACGTGACGTCATCACGATAGACGGCAATCACGAACCCCGGGCGCCGTTTAAATTGACAGGTGGCGCGGAGTGAAACCAGATTGCAACACTGCGGAGGAAGGACGCGCTGAGTGCATCAACCAGTTGCCGCGGTGCCAAACAACCAGATCTGCGACTGATATTCGACTGAGAGAGAGAAACGCGACGACTCGCATCAGCAGAACTCTGCTGCTGCTGCTGCAAGGACGTTGCTGTTTACTGTAGCCATGTGTGCGCCCTGTGACCCCCTCCACACCTGTACGCTAACCACTACTTGTAAACAGACACAATGTGGAGGCGTACTGACAGGAATGCTCGCTCTAGTCAACTGTCAACTGGTTATCATAAGATGATACAACCCAATTAAAGATTGATTGGGAGAACTGGGGATAATAGAAATTTAGTGTAGTGGAAGAAATATTGGATGCTATAGAGAATTGTTTCTTTTTTTGGAACTACAGACGATACAACCCAATTAACAATTAATTGGAAGAATTGAGGGATCAGAAAGTTGTTTTCAAAGGATACTCATTCTAATAAAATTTTCTACTCTTCAATTTCAGCATCTCAGACGTAAAACTGATTCATAAAAAAATTAAAGAAAAAATTTAATTTCCCCCAGGAAATTTTTTATAATTTCAATCCTCATAAAACACATTTTAATGCTTCCTGTAATGTTAATGTTCCTTTTCGGTTTTAGCTGAAACACCTTGTTAATGTTTTACGTTTCAGTTTTGTTAAGGTTTTTGTCTTTATGGCAACACGACGGGCCACATAAAATCTGCCGTAGGTTGGGCAGCCCTGGCCGATAGACTATCACAAATTCAGGTTACAAGATCATAGAACTCCAAATACAGTTAGTATTAAAATGTTCCCATTCAGCAAAGCTTATAACAAGCTCACATATCACCTGTACATTTCTAACTCAATTGCAATGAAGTACTTTAAACCGCCCCCCCCCCTTCATCAATAGAGGAAATTAGGAGGAAGCACAGCATAGCAACTTCCCCTTCCACAATTGCACCTAAACTCGACTGTTGACGTGTTTTAACAGTTCCAATAAATTCAATTGCAGCTTCAACAACTGCACATTGTTATTTGCTCCATCCAGTTTAGCGCCCACTCTCACAACGCACACAAGTCTACAGCATTACAAACGTACCACACATATAGCAGGATCCATTTAACTTGTCAGAGAACAGCTGATTTAACGTTAGTAAACGAGCGTACATCAATCAGCTGTTCTCTGACAAGTTAAATGGATCCTGCTATAACACAGCCTATAGCGCCCACCTTTGCATTCAATTGATTGAATGAAAACAGTTTACCAATAGGCTTAACAAATTCAGCCGGATACGTTTGAACGTAAATCGCATCCTACACAAAACTATAAAAAAGGCCTACTATCGCATTCTTTTCCCTACTACTGACAGGTTAAATTATTGCACAACATCAAGTCAAGCACTATTCGACAATATTTTCAACAATAAGCCTACAAGTTGAAATAATTGAATTTGGTGAATTTAAGTGAGTGGTTGCAGTGCTAAATTGCTTTCCTACTCGAACAATAGCAAAAGAAATTAGAATAATGCCTTTATTCTTGAAAAAAATTGATTAAATTTGAAAAATTCAAATAGGAGAGAGCAATGTACATAGAACAGTTCTAGTGGGATGAGTCTGATGTGCAATTCAATTCTGTAAATAAAAAAGTAACGAAATTGTGATGTGGTTTGTAAGAACATCAGAACTGGAAATGGAACTTGTTATTGTGTAATTAAAAAAAAATGAGACAAATAGTGAAGCTGCACACCAAATAAGATGGTGATAAATATTTATGATTTCTATTTTCAACAAGTGGATGTAAGAACCTGAATTTGTATAGAGGGAGGGATGTTTGATTTGAGTATCCATCAGTGTCAAAATTCGCTTCTAAAAACTGATTCATTCGATACACTTCCACAAAAAATTCCTTTTCAAGATGAGAGGACTAATTTAAATACAATACAATATATGCTTATAAAGAAGCATTTGTGAAAGTAAAATTGAAATTTATTTAATATTAACTATAACTATTATTATTTAATATAACTGAATACTAGTAGTTCTGTGAACGGTAGACCTCACGAAAAAGCCATGCTAGCTGAAATCTGTTAATGCGTTTAGCCGTAAATTAGCTGTTTTCTTGCCCACATGTACAGAATTGGTCCTGTCAACAGTGTCGAGAGAGATGTTGTCAGACGCCCCCCAAAATACGTTATGTACATCTAATTTATTTATTTTTTTTTTTTTACTTTATTATTTATTTTTTATGTTCTATATTGTTTCTATTTTTTAAGTTTCATTTCATTTTTTTATTCATTTTATTTTTTAGTTATTTATTTTTTAAACATACGCGACATCCCACAAGCCGCCGCTTTCGCGGCGCCCCTCTGACTGCGGCGCCCGGGGCGGGCGCCCCTCTTACTGCGACGCCCGGGGCGGGCGCCACAGTCGCGCCGCCGCTTTCGCGGCGACCCTCTGACTGCTAAAAAATGTTATGACTACAGCGAAAAAATCTTATTATGACGCAGCTGATGATCATTCCATAATATGACGATGTTTGAATTCAATTCAAAATAAATCCTATCACGTGTTCCATACAGCTATTGTATATTCCATATACATAGCTATATTCCATACAGCCATTCTCTTTTCCTTCTATTTCGTCCTTAAAATGCAAAATTAAAAAAACCTTACATATACATCGTCGCGCAGTCTCAAAATGAACATTCCTGCCAAATCTTATTGAAATCTGTCAATGCGTTTAGCCGTAAATGCATTACAAACAAACAGACGAAAGCCAATCGACTTGAAACAAGACTTCACTTCGTTCAGACTGAGCTTCGCTCAGTCTTCTCTTCGTTCGGTCAATAAATTTGCAATTTAACAAAAAAAATTATTGGCCACATTAACCACTTGTTGTGGCTCAAGTACTGAGAGTATGGTTGTAAATGTTGGAAGAATATTCCCTGAATTTGAAAAGTAGTGAAAAGGTCTACCATGAAAGAAATTGGATTAGGACTTGAAACTTGCATGAAGCAAACCGAAGTACAACTTCAAACGAGCGTTTTTATAATAACCCAAACATGAATGCCAAAAATAATACCCTAAATACGAGAGCGTAGAACACGAATAGAATCAAGATCACACACAGTAATTGAGTGTGAATTCTGCAAAAAGAAAGGTAAACGAAGATTAACCTTGACTGAAGGAACTTTATTTAAATGCTAGCATTTATTTAGTCACGCTCCAGATTTACGCGACAAATAGCTACCAGTAAATAATATAGGGGAAACTTAGTAGATAAATTTAGTTTTCGGTTTTTTCTCCAGGTTGGATTTGATTGAAGAGGAAGGGGGGGGTGGTGGAAGTTAATCAGAACAAACAAATATCGTAGTAGAGTGAAATTAGGATAACAGAGGTGGCCCACGCACGCGTGATTCGGCGCGTGGGCGCGAGAAGATCGGTCATGCATCACGTCATTAATGATGTCACCGTTTGTAGAGGCGGCAGTAAATAAAGCGGTTAAAACCATCGGACTGGTGCAGTTCTTGGCCCGCAGTCGCGTTGGCATTTTCAAGCTAGGACTCAGCTGTCGGGAATTTTGAAGCCGCCTGTCGTGGTTCAGTGTGTCGCCAGTCGACCAATTGTCACAACTAATATTCGATATGAGGAACATTGCAAAAACATTCACTAATAATATGGGTTTAGCATATACGGTAGAGTAGAATAGTTTTTAGTAGTACATTGGAACCTATAATTGAACTTCTTCAATTAGAATACTTCCCGTGGTCTCTAACACTTCGACCCCGTTAAAAGAAATTCTAATCAAAAGAAATTTAAAAGAAATCAATCCCGTTAAGAAAAATTTGAATTAACAACTTCCTTAATTCGGATTTTCGTATAATTTATATTTTTATAAATATAAAGAGTTTAGATGCTCCCTTCGAATTATCCAAGTTCCATTGTAGAAGAGGCGCCTATTTTAGCTTTCATCAGTAGAGGAATTCTAAGGGGTAGTTTCACCTGGCCGTGTATATTAGGTTACTATATTTGATACTAGATTAGGTTTTTAAGATTTACTAGGATTAGTTCAGTGGAATCCATTTCATCAAACAACTGTGAAATATGGGATGGAATTTATATTAGTTTTGTATTTTTCTGGGCTGATTACTTTGCTGGTCATAACATTGCTTACTGTTGTGTTGAATAATTATTTTCTTAGCAAAAATTAGATTAGGGATGAAAAAAATAATTTAAAATTAACTGACACGATTTCTTCGTTTAGTAACCGAGTTAGTTCTAAGTGGATATTGAAAGCGAGGCCGCAAAAATCATCCAAGACAAACGTGCAATTCAAGAAAGTTTCTTAATTTCAAGGAAATTTAGAACAAGTAATTAAAGCGGAAATTTCGAAATAATGTTATCATCCGATTTTGATAATTTTTAACACTCATTCAGGTGATTACAACCACAGAATACTAATTCGAAATACTACCACAGAAAGAATACTTCTTTACTTCTCTGTGGTACAACAAAGTACTACGAGAGCGTATTATTGTCACAGTCAGGAGTAGAGTAGGCAAATTGAACAACACACATCAATACTCCATTACACAACTCGAGCGGCCAATATCTTAAAAATACAATTGAATATTCAAAGGTACAATGACGTCTTTTTATGAAGATCAATAAGAATCTCATTGCTTTTCTTCCTTTAGATGACATCATTTTACGGCGGTCAAACTTGCTGGCTATCAGTGTAAAAGTCCTTGATTATAATCTTTGATTATTTTCCTATTGAACAGACAATAAAGGACGATGTTC
>CM029533.1:17303414-17581395 GCA_017141395.1 Laodelphax striatellus
TTTTTTCTGTAAAAATAGAAAATGCTGTAGCAGTAGCTACAGTAGTGTACAAAAGGGCATCTGAGAATAGAGCACTGAGCTTGTCCTTCCAAGAATGTTCAATTTTCTATTCCATCCAGAACTAATACATTAAGTAGAACTTGAACAGAAATTACTAACAGTCAATCAATCAAAAAGTTTATTTCACAATCCGAAGGTTTTTCAGCAGGTGCCCATTAAAATACAATAATACAAAACAAATGAACAAATTCACTTCAATTAATAATACGTAGGGGAAAAAATTAGAAGAAAAACTTGGAAGTTACTTTTCAAAAGAGCTATAATCTAGAAAACATGAGAGTGAGAGAACAATACTAAAAGCTCAAGCATAAGCACAAGCTAAAAGATCAAGTGGGCATCACCACAGCAGAAAAAAATTAAACGGTGCAAAATTTCTTAAGAAGAAATCTTGAGCAAATGAGTAATCAAATTTATTTAATTATAATATAACAAAGCATTGATGAAACAGCCATTATTAACAGAGAACAGAGCCGCTGGCGATTATGAAAACGCAACTTTTAAAAAGTTTCAAATCATTAAATCTAGAAACCCCTAAAGTGTCAACAATATTTGGCTGAATATGCTGAACAAAACTAATGTATTCTCAACTGGAATATCGACTTGAACCTCTCAAAACATTAATGAGAAATAGATCATAGATCACAATGAAAAAGTCAGTTCGGAAAGTTTTTTACGGAATGAATTAATTATTACTTTGACTAAATAACTGCACTCCTTCACACCGAATTGCAATTAATAAATCATGAGAAAAGCAAGGCTCGCCTATTACGAAATGCATACCACTACCATGAGCGACCATCTGGTTATGACTGAAGCAGAATAACCTGAAGCCATTTCGACCGGATAATTGCATACAGCCGAATATCCGAATTAACATCTATTGCGGCGCCTTTTCAGTCAAAACCCATAGCGCCGCTCTCAAATTTTCAAGGACACAAAACAGTCGTGAGCTGGCAACAATCGTAATTATAAACCGTAATAATAATATTTTTATGGACCAATGCATAAAATGGAAGGTCCCATTCATAGTACTAAGTCCCCCGGTCATAATAAATCACCAAATTCTATTCTAAATGGCAAATCAATAACATAAGTGAATGGAGGTAGAGATAAGTAGATCCTTGATAGATTCTGGATAGATAACTGATAGCGAATAGGTAATTAGATCCTTAACGGTAACTAGTAAAGTTAACTGATGATTTGAATAGATAACTGATAACCAAATAGATCTTGAATAAATAAGAAAAGATAAACTATAAAAGTTATCTAGAAAAATAATAAAGAGTTATCTAGTTATAAAGAGGACAGTTGTTAAAGTTTCAACAATAGTTTCCTGGCTTTATCTGTTGGCATTAAAATGCACTAAACTTGGGTTGGTTTGTAAAATCCCCCATAGATAGATTAGAGATCTTAGAATCTGTAAGTAGAACAGTGACCAGTAATCATTACTGCATAATTAAGTGATGAACTAGGTGAATGATGACCGAAATGATAATGAATAATCAACTCAACAGATGGCTTAATATTAAATGAATGACAGGATCGCGGCGCAAATTCAAACTGAGGCTACAAAATTAGCAGACATAGGAAAATAAGGCCTAATAATAATTAATTCCTATATGCGAGGAAATTAATGATAAGAAATGTGCTGAAAGTTATTTTCAGCTACATAAAATTCATCGAGAATCTCAAACAATATACACAAGCATCCTAGAAGAATCAACATCTTTTTGAAATAAAATATTTTCTGAAAAGGAGCGCTAACACACCAGAGTACGGTAAGTCACTGAATTAAGTTGAAGCTACATTTCAGTTGCTGAGACAACAGAAGAAAAGGAAAGTATGAGAACAGAACAAAGCTCTAATTCCAGACAGGAAAGTCATTTAAAAAGGAAAAGGAAGTTCTTAAGCTCAGCTCGGAAGCGTGGTAGTAGACGCATCGGATTAAGTACTTGCGTTAACTAATTGAGTCGGGCAGGTTGCGACCAAAACGGAGAACAACACCAAAAGGACACGAAGAGGAAGAGGAGGAGAGGAAGAGGAGGACCGGATAGGAGACAAATCGACAGACACAAATAGGTTTCTCAACAAGGCACGTGTACTTATGACGCCTAAAACAGATAATATTAAAAGAATTACAGAACAGATAAAGGGAGAGAATTTGAAAAAAGAATTTTTTTTCCAGAAATTGAAAACCTCTGTGAAACAACTTATTTTAAAACTATCATTACGGAAGATTTTCGAATTATAAATTTCAAGATATGCTTTAAATCAGGAAATATTTTACAAAACTTAAATTATGAAGACTTGTGTTTTACCTGAAATATTGATGATAAAGATGGGATAAAATACGATCGTCAAATCGAAAATAGCTTAAATCAAAGGAAAAGTCACTGAATCCTGGAGTCCTACCTACATAAAGCTGAAACATATAGAAACCACTTTTTGAAATTGTCAAACTCCACTTTAATAAACACAATGTTTACAGGATCATGGAGTTCGACAATTTCAAAAAGTGTTTTCTATTATGGAAAGATTCCACAATATGAGTATTTGATACTAATCTCTTGAAGGAAAAAGGAAGAGAAGAAAATTAGAAACCTCAGAATGAAGGAGGAAAAATGGAAAATATAACAAAAGAACTCAAGAAGATTAAAAGAGAGGAAAATGAACAAGGAATGACAATGAAAATCCAGAAGACTTTTTCAAAGGAATGGTTAGGCTAGTTGAACGGTGGAAATTGAGTAGGAAAATGAGCAGTATAACTACATGTCTGATACAGCACAGTGCATGTACTGTATTAAAAATTTATTGTAAATTACCAATAGTTTAATTGATCATTGGGTGGTCGATACTTTTGATAGCAAAATATTGCTGCTAGGAAAATGTCATCGAGGTCAAAAACATTTCGTATGGTCCAATAAAGAAGCTGATTTAAAACTCATTTCCATTCCAGTTGCCCGGAGAAAGGTTATGTTTTCATTCAGAAATCCAATTAAATGTACGAAAATTCTGGTTTCGAGCCAGGTAGGTCAGCACGTTCAAATAAAGTGTAAAATTAAGTCGGATAAGAGTTCCAAAAGATAAGATCTGGTTAATAAGCGTTATATGCGTACATAGATAGATGTTCTTGATCATAATCAATAATTATTTATTACTACAATAATTTTCACAATATCCAAGTCTAATACGACCTTGAAATAGATCAATGATAAGATGAACAAGATCATCCAGTTTATAAAACCTTGCAATAATTCAAGTTGAGATAAGATTTAAAAAACAGAAATCACGCAGTTAAAAAGCGGTTGACGGTCGATTTCATAGCTCTAAGCAGATGCAAATTTACAATTAACAGACTCTGTACACAATTTATTGGTAGAAAAGTTGTTTACAATGTTTGCGGCAATCTGCCATGCCAAACAAACGTTTAATCACTATATTGATAAAGTACAGACTTGAACTTGAATGTTATTCGTTCAATATAGTGCTCATAAAAGTCATGCTAATTTTCTAAATCAAAATTGATTGTACCATTGAGTAAATCACACAACTGGCAATTGATATAGACGAGTATCTAAAAAAAAAACAACGATAAAAGTGGAAAATGGAGGGATAGAGACAAATTCAACCAAACTAATTAACACTATTTTAAAAACACTTTTAAGTAGAAATAACACTATTTTCACTTACATAGTGACGCTTGTTTCAACCTGGTGTAGGTCATCATCAGACTCCTGAGTCTGATCGTCACTATGTAAGTTAAAATAGTGTTATTTCTACTTAAAAAAGTGTTTTTAGAATAGTGTTATTTACCAGTAGAAAAAAGTATGGATACACAACTCAACAAACTAATTAATTTTTCAATTTCAAGCTAACTACATTATTTTTTCGAATATACTGTAAATTACAGCGATTGAATATTATTCATATATTCATTTATAACCGCATGTGGAGATCAGTATATGAAAGATAGAATAGAAAACCACATAACTAAAGCGGAGAGTTGTTCTCTCCTAAATTGAAACAAATTATTTTAAAATGCACCACAATATACGCCATTTCATATACATTCTTGGCAAACAACATTCATTCCTTATGAATTTGAAATTGAAACATAAGAACATAACAAGAGCTTTAATAGTAGAAATTTGGTAGAGGGTAGTCATCAAATAGACTACGTTTCTTGTAGATTGGAGAAGAGTATATACACAAGAATGATTTAGAATAAACAGACCACTATTTGAATTAATCAACCTTCATACATTGTGTAAAACAGTGGTGAGGTAATAAAATATAAAGTTTGTCAACAAAAGCGAAAAGCCGAGAAAGTTAGTGCTCTGGCGTTCGAACCGAGCCTATTAGACCTATTGCATGTTATTTATAATTCTTGGCCAGTAAAACATCTACTTCAACCTGGACTTAATACTAATTTCACAGAATCACAGAAGTGGAACAAGGTCAAGTACCTACGGTCTAGGTGTAGTCGACTCACCACTGTGAAAACATTGTTGACTGTCAAATAGCTCACCTGAAACATACACAAAATCAATTAAAACTCCAGTAAAAAACTGGCGACACTATAAAATGAACCAACAACAACATAAAAGTGTACATGAACCAACATAAAAATCTTTATGCGTCGATTCGTGAATTTTTCAAGTGCAATGAATTTTGTCAGATACTCTCTTAATTGGAAAAGGACACACGAATTAGTAAGCCTGAATAATTAGTAAGGATATTAGTAATTAGTAAACTTGGAATGGTTTTCGATAATCAACAATTACTTAATAATCAATAATATTGTCAGATAGACTCCAATTCAATATCAAGTTACAATTTTATGTTACAGAGAGTGATAAAAAAGTCCCTCTGCAGTGAAACAATTCGAAACCAACAGATCAAATAGCAACACATGATACATTTACAATAGCGTTATAATGTCTTTAGCGGAATGGCTTTAGTTTATCAAAACCTAGTCGCTTCTTGAGAATTGAGGAACAAAGTTGATAACATAATCGATCATAACTCATGACATTTCCCCCACTAAAAACTTAGAAATGCGTACCTTACCGTACTTGATCATAGAACCATTACTTTGTGGAGACTAAATTACAGGATTACTCGAATACTGCTTGACAACTAGATCGTATAATTTGATAAATGATTTGATACTAAACATAGATCCAACTTACAATTCCACATACAAGACAGCAAGTTCATAACTTTCATTTATTATGTTGTCTGTGGTAAAGCCCTTTTCAACACTTCATCAACCACAAGCAGTCACTACCACACAGAAAGGAACCAGAAATCCACAGACAAAAGAACAAGCCGGTACTGAAATTTATTCTATTTATCTATCCTCATTTAATTTGGAGCTTCTTTTTTGTAGTTGTCATCTCCTCTCCGGTGACATTGTTAATTGTTCTGTTTCTTCATCAAACAAGACAACCATGCCCAGAATTTCTTTGACATGCTTTTCACCCTCAATTGTAGCAAGCAACTCTATCTTCTAAAAGTGGACTAATTTTACACCAGATGATTAATTCTACAATAACTTCAACACGTTCTTTATCACAGTACAGAACTTGACTAGTAATTCCACATAACATCTTGATAATACTTTATTAAACTAAAATTAACTTACTACAATAGTATAATTTTTCAAGATTTTTTAATGTCAATTTAAAAATCTAGACAATAGTCGAGTGAAATAAGCTTTACTGTAATTTTTCAAGATTTTTTGAAGAACCAAAAATTGTGATAGAATCAATCGAAAAATTCTTGATTGTAGTAAAGTAAAATAACTAATTTGATTCATCAAGATCTTTGTTGAAGGGACAGAGGAGAAGTATATGAGTTAAAAAATTTGTAGTCGAGAACTATTACTAACAAATTATTATACCTCGTATAAAGGTATTTCAATCAAGATGGAAGGAAATGAGATATTGCACCTATTCATATGCTGTTAAATCATAATAGTTAATTGAACGAAATTCCTAATTAATGTCATATTAATTATTAGTATTTCAATCACTTTACAAGTATAGTTCCATTAATTCAATCACTAATTCAGGGCATCCGTTCATCAAAATATTCTATTTCAATCCACCATTTTCTTTTTGCTAAGAGGATTTGGAAATATATTTTGGGGGCGTCAATGAGGAAAACACCATAAAACTGGAAAATAAATGGTAAAAAAAAGAATGATAAAAGATACTAACGAATCTCTAGGGAACACCAACATTTCCGGGTCGGACGAGAATACAGAGCGAATTAATTTTTTATCTGGCTTCTTTCAGCATTCTCCCACATCCCATTTCTTAATTAATCTCATTCCATTATTGCCTGCTACTCACTATTTGCGAGCGTGCACAAGCCGCTAATTATATGAACACAATACAATCCCAAGGTATTTTAAACGTCGAATAGCTCAGTCGACATGAACTCACGCACTCACACAAACATTTTGGCAGTTGCCAATGATGTATATATGTAGAACTTAAGATTATATATGAGTAAGAGTGAACTAGGCCAAGGGAAGTGAATAGTGAGCGTTCACATTGTTTGATGATCCTCTCTGCAGCTGATATCTTCCTTTGCCTGATCAACCTTATCTACAACGAGTTCCTTCAAACTGTCATTCAATACCTTTATTTGAAATATCTCTGAACGTTATGTTTTACTTCTAGTTAGGAATCCTATCCTAAACAAACATGAAGTTGAAGTGAAAAGTTCATCAATTTATTTTACAAGATATTGCCAGGAATACCTATTGCTCTACAGTTTTAATTAGAAAAACATCGATTAGTTTTTGCTCTATCAGATTCTGACCGTTTTTAAGGATTATAATCCTTGTGAGGAATGTAGTGATTCCAAAGGAACTAAGGAATGAATTTGGCCAAAACTAACAAAATGTTATTTTAGTTTATTTCAACTAAGTAGGCCTACC
Source organism: Laodelphax striatellus (assembly GCA_017141395.1). Lineage (NCBI taxonomy): Eukaryota > Metazoa > Arthropoda > Insecta > Hemiptera > Delphacidae > Laodelphax > Laodelphax striatellus. The sequence continues at coordinate 17,310,427 of CM029533.1, forward strand.
ATAACTAGGGTTTTGATAGTATGGAAATCAATTACCAAAAACAAAATGTGAAAGACCAGTACTAAGGAGAGAAATTGTTCAATTAAAATTACATGTTATTTTATACCTATGATAGAATAAAAACGGGAATTCCACTACCCTTATGCCCGGTTTTTCAGTCGTTCAATAAACTTATTGAATTTTTAAACATATTGAACATAATAGTGCTATTGGATCCATAAACTGTCTATTGAGCGACTGAAAAACCGGGCATAAATCTCCTCATTGGGATCATTGGGATTATTATTATTATTATTATTATTATTATTATTATTATTATTATTATTATTATTATTATTATTATTATTATTATCATCATCGACGAAAAGTACAAGTTACAAAAGATAAAAAAACGTTTTTCATGTTGTGGACTTCGCAATTCCTTCATCACGAGGGAAGAATATTATTATGAATCTTTCTTAGTTTATCATACACCATTCTATTAATTAGAACCTTTCTAATCAAAAATTGATTTCTATAAGAAACTAGAGACCCTCGTCGAGGGAAGGAGGTTTGAGTTTGATTTCCTCATTACAAAAGAACCTTGTCAGTTTGCCAAATTACTCAAATCACATCAATGAGCCATTACAATGAGGGTAAACAAGTATTCGAAAAAAAGCTATTCACTCTGGAAAGCAACTAGCAACTGTTCAAAAATAAAATATCAAAAGAAGTACTTTATAAACTCAAACGAGCATCTTAAATATTGAACATAATGAGAAGTTCCTACAAGCACAGAAAAGGATAATGAGAACAAATTTAACAGAAAATTACAAGAAATTCAAAGAAATGAAAATTCATGATTGTGAGACATGTTTGGTTTCCTTACCTTATTATTAGAAAATTATTTAAAAAAATTATTATAAAGGAAATTATTCGATGCAAGGAGCATCATGAACAGAAGTTGAATGCATACTATCATAGCCTCCTCTAATACTCCTCATGTATTAGAGGAGGCTATGATACTATTAATAGTCTGAGGGATGAAAGTTGAAAGTAAATTCATTTCGCCTTGACATAGACCAACTCGAAAAAACTTCTTTCTTTCTGGAATTAACAATTTTTTCCTAATTTTATTTAGCCAATTAAGATTGACTCAAAACATCACTATTATTTACTAGAGCACATGAATTTGATTCAGCATCATGGATTTGATTCACATAATCGGTCTCAGGCTAAAAAATGAAAAGTTTTTATGTTGTCTTTTTGTCCATGACGACCTCCAAGTAGTACATAGCGTCGGCATAGTTTAAAAGTTCCAACAGCTGTCTCTGTATGGCAAAGAAGTGGATATTTTTAAACTGAAATAATGCAAAGGCGCCAAGTTTCGTTTGCTTTTTTACAACTTGCCATTGTATAAAAAATTAACTTGTCTACAAGTCGCGCCTGACATAACTAGTCACTCTTCCTCTGTCTTTCAGAACGAGAGCGCACATCAAAAAATTAGAGCAGAAACACCTGATTGTTCTATTTTGTACTACAGGCTACAAGGTATTATAATAATGTAAATATATTGTTTGTGTACGGTATTGTTTGAAGGTTAACCATGAGCAATGATTCTTTTCATATTAATAAAAGGTCGTCAATTATTTTGATACTTGAAAACAATAATAGATCAGACACCCCACCAAAACTATAAATTATAGTAATAGCGAAAGTATAAAAAAACATTTATCAAAATTTTCAATAACCCTTTTTTGTTGAAAAGTTGAAGATTGGATCACGTTTAAATAATTTCAAGGGAGGAGCCCTCAGATACACATTTGATAAAGTAAGGTGGTATTAGAAATCGAAGGAATGGTTTAGTATTGAATTGATTGCATCAATGAGAAAATTTGATTGGATTTTTTTAGAATAATTTGAATATGGATAATAAGTTCTATTGTGCACAATTCTAAATGAGTAGAAATTTCTGGAATAGCTATAATTCCATGCAAATTTCAGCATACTCGTTTTAAACAGAGAATATAGAGAAGAGCTTTTTACTTCTATTCTCTCGGCTTTCAAACAGCACACCTTTCGAAAAGAAACGTTCAAGTTGAATTTTCTGTAGTAGTGCATTGATAACACGGTAGAATATAGAGCTACCAAAAACTAACTTGCATTTGCTGTTAGTTTGAGCCGAGGAATTTTGGCTTGATTCCCAAAATTATCCAGCCAGTGTATGCATTTCAAAGGCGGCGATTGCAGAAATTCGTTTCCGAAAACAAAAAAAAATGGAGAAACTGACCATCTGCTGGCCAAGAGAGACTGAGAAAGAGAGACAAAACGAGAGAAAGAGAGTGATTGAGAGTAACAGGCGGGTCAGTTCAATACACAAGACAAAATTATGACGCAACAAGGCAACACATTTTCTTTACGTCCGAATATAGGTTAGGAGCGTTCAAAGACAGCCAGCACGCCAGAAACATGCTTCAAAACACTTCCAAAACGAGATTTAACGTCATCTCAAAGGAATCCGAAATCTTCCAAACACCCCTCCGTCAACGAATATGAATTTATTTCATTCGAATGCCAACAGGAAATGAGAATGCTGAAATAAGATTGAGATAAATGAAAAATGCTGCCTAAAATGAAAAGGTTAAAAATAATTTTAATATAAAACTTCTGAATATTGAAAATTCTTGAGAACAGTTTTCACTAAAACAAAATCGTTGTCTCAATATCGAATCAATCTGTCATGGGTTACGAATTCAATGAAACTGACCTAAGACAAACTCTACTTCGAAGCTCTGTATGACTCCTCTGTATTGACTACCATCAACTGTACCAAAACTATTCTTATCGTAAAATAAGCATTCTTCAATGAATATATTTCAATATAAAAATAATCTTGCAGTAAAACTTAATTGATATTGAAGGGGATACAAAATTTCAAAAAAATTGGAGAAGCTTTGTAGGTTTTAACGATTGAATTCTTCCATGAATACAATGAATATTTATGTAAAACAATCAATGATTTTTGAACGCTTTGGGCCAACCCCAAAAGGTCCAAAAAACCTCAATAAACATTGCTAATGAGTTTCAGTATTAACATTGTTTAATTGTTCAATTGTAATTGAAATTTCTTTCCCTGCCAAGGATTTAGTACACTTTGCAAATAGATTGAATATTAAGTTCTGTATTAGTTCAATATTAAGATTTGAATATCAAGAATTTATCAATATCAAGTTTTGATCCTAAAAATAATTAACAGTTTTTATATAGTCTTTAATAGTTTTGCTCCAAGAGCAATTACAAAACTGAATAAGCAAGCAGGGTTACAATTATTATTACAGCAAGGGAGAGAGATTTACACCTATTTGACGTGTACTCCTCATTACAATGCAATGAACCTCCGTTCAAAATGTTCTAATCGAGCAATTACGCGTTGCAAATAAACAATTGATACTATTCTCGATGCAATCCTTGAATATTCACTCGTTATTCACCAATATTATGTTTTGATGACGTCAGAACCGCTCTTCTGGCACTATAAGCTGAGCTCCTTGACGTTGGTTGGTCAAAGAATACATGCTTATAACGATGATTAGTAAGTCATGAAAACCTATAAAACAATTTCAATCTGATATTACAAAGAAAACTTTATATTATAAAGAAAATATGTAGATTTTTCGTCAAATTATAATAAAGGCATAATTGAAGTAAAAATTAGGAAAAACTAGAATTGAATAATATATTTTTCTTCAAGACAATAATTGAATTGCAAATTTCAATCCACTATTTTTTTATTTCAACAAGATGTTTTCACTTTTGCAATTCTCCATGTCTTTCAAATGAAAATATATCAGCTATAGAGTGAAAAATCATTCGTACCATTGTGGCGGAACAATTCATTAACATAGAGCGCTCTCGTAAAACAGTCTGAGAGTTTGCAATAGTGAAACATGATTTTATCAGATTGTTCTCTTTGAAGAGAAGTACATCAGTATTGACTTTTGAAATTTAAATTGAATATAAATTGAATTTTCTTCCTTTGATAGGTCCAAGAGAAAATTCAATCAACGCTCTCGTGCCTCTTTGTTTCCAAATTTCAATTTCAGTTCAGATTTTCATTTTTCATCAGATACAGTCAAAGATACATATTGTATATACGACACAGAATGCATGTCCGCTTATTTCTATTGAAATCAAAGTATTATCTATTCATGTACTTCAACAGAAGTACAAAGCCTGATCTAATTTAGATTAAATGGAAATTCAATGGATATTAGACAAAAGCAAGCTGATTGATACGAAATACCAATTCAACAACATTACGAAAACAATTAAGTAACCTGTGCACAGAATTAATGAAATTCGGTTCTAATATAGATTGAAATATTGGATTGAGAGTAGACCGGGAATGGAAAAACAGATGGATGAATATCCATCTAAGGTATATGGATAAATAATAGAAACGTTTCTCTTTGATGTTAACAGTATTGAAGAGAATTTGAATTGAAAAATAAATTACTCCATTATAATCACTTACATTAACTGCAAATCGTAATTGAAAAAATACTTCATTTCAATCATTTATATAAATTTTAAATTAGGAATGAATTGTAAATTATTCATATGAAATGATTTACAATGATTGGATGATATTACATATTACTCTGGAAAATTGATAACATACTTGTTGTGTATGATACCAAAACCGTCTTTCAAATAATATAATAATAGTTCATGAGAGTATTTTCAAACCCGGTGACATCCCGATCAATGAATAACTAAATTGAACAGGTCTTCAATCATTATCTGACTCACTAATGTGAATCGGGAGATCTAGCACACCTACGCAACCACCGATGACGCCCGGCCATCGAACATTGTCTGTAGAGCAGGTTTGTAAAATTCGGCACCTGAGCCGATTATTTATAAAGTTTGGCGAGCGAAATCAGCTTCAAAGGGCGATAAAGCGTTTAATTTCGGGCGGCCGCCGTCTAACTGCCCGCGCGACCCACAATTTAATTGTCGCGCGCGTCCATTGTGGCTTACACTACATTAACCGCGACCGCCATTATTCCAACGGCAAATAGCGCTAAATTAAGACTTTAAAGAGACAATCGACAAGCGTATCAAGGATAAGAGTTCCGGGCCACAGCCGCCGAAAAGAACAGCATTGCTGCCGCTCAATGGCCAGTGACAAATGGCTGGAGGATAGCCAACCCCCCACCTACCCCCACACGCCCCTACACTGCTCACCTGGACAATACCGGTCTACTTATACATCAAATCTTACCGTCAATCATTGTTTACTTGGGTGATGGTTAGTTTTCAGAATACAAGAAATAGTGTTCCTGTAGTCACAGAGCTATCTGGAGGATGCACCACCCGACGCTGAAGAAGAAGAAGAAGAAGAAGAAGAAGAAGAAGAAGAAGAAGAAGAAGAAGAAGAAGAAGAAGAAGAAGAAGAAGAAGAAGAAGAAGAAATAGTGTTCCTGTAGTCAATGGGGTTGTAGGTGCTGCGTTTAGTTGCACCAACTGAGGGGAGGCCACTCTAGCAGTGACGAACAACCATGGAACAATGAGTTAATCATTGAACAATAAACATTGAACAATTATTGTTACATGCAAACAACAGCATCTACAGCCACTCTATGCTACCTACTAGCATAGGTTAGTCGTTAGTAAAAAGGTTAAGACCGGTGAGTATTATGGTGATTACTTGTGCCTAGAAAGATGAGGGTTTTACAAGAATAGAAAGATATTGGGTTGTACCAAGCAAGCTCAATTTTGATCCAGGATCAGTACAATGCTAATCGAATGGAACTAGCTTCAAAATAGTTGATCCTCTTGATGCTGTTTTTTTCTATTTTGAGATCTTAATTTTTTATGGCAAATAAATTATTTATGATTTTTTATGCAACCTAGAATTAGTGTTTTAGAGCCAAAGACTGGTCTGAGAGATCTCAGACTAAGTTTTACCCAAAAAATTCATTGAATTTATAACCTATGTAACTCTGCAGGGAAATAGCGGTTCCTGTATTAGAAGTGCTTCTGATCTACATCATAAAACAGGCCTCAACAGTTTGCTACTTATTTTTTATTAATTTTGTTTAAAACGATAATGGTGCAGAAAGTTTACTCCGTACAGTTGGAGCATTACAAGTATTCTCATATCATTCTGAACAAATGATTCAGTACAATTTCATCTGTTATTATTATTTTTTTTTTTTTAATAATCACCCGAAAACGGTACTATGAAACCTTGTAACACAGGCTTAGATTAATGAGAATGCACTTGACTATTTTTTTGTATTTTGTATTTTTTTGATAGATTGATAGTTCTACAATTTCTTTCATCCTTCTTCGTCCACATAGCTGGAATTGCAACCAGTCAAAACTCAAAATTATAAAATTAGTTCACCAGGGAATACAATTGAAATCAACAATATTATTCAATACTGCTTTGAAAATTCTTCATTAACAAGAGAGATTGATAATTCATATTCCTACTCGATTTCTGAAACACTATAATAGGTACATCCTTGTTGGATTTGAAAAGGTGGCAGGCAATTCAAAGGAGAGTTGTAAACGTTAATGAACGTAACGAGCAGACAGAGCATAGAGAGCCGCTAGCACCTGTGCTGGACCGACCACCGGCTGGGGGTTTGGACACACCTAGAAAATAGCTTTCAAGTAGTGAAAGTGAAAAAGGATTAAGTAAAATATAATGAAATACACAGTGGTCGTTGGGGCGACACAAGTCTGCTGGCAGCTTCAAAAAGTGTTTCTGATTCCTAATTTAGCGATGGCCCAGAAATTACAAAATAAAAACACACAAAATAGCGTTTTCTGTCTCTTTGAGCTGCACTTTTTCTTTGACAGTTAACATTCATTAGTCGGCTGGCGGGCAGCGGGCAGTTTTCTTTTAATAATCACGGCCTAATTTGAAAGTTCCGACTGCCAAAAGCAGTCGCATTACAAGCCGCAGTCCGAGGATGGCGGAACTGATGGCGCGTCATTGCCAACATGACTGATTACAATTTCGCCGAATTTATGGCCAACAGCTGAACCAAATAGCAAGATTTGGTTGGTGCCCTCTTCAATCAAACTAAACATGTGTCTATTTTCGCTAGGCTATATAGTGCGCCGGAATGTCCGCCCGCTATTTCGCCCGCCGATTCCAGTATTCGCTCGAGCGGCGATCAAGGCAGTGTTCACGAACTAATAGGAATAACAATAGTGGAAAGTGGAAAGTTGACTTTCATCAGCATCTCTCTTCCAGCTGCTCAAAACGGTTTTGCAAGAGTTATTTTCTTTGCCATAGAAAAGGGTTGTTGATATCCAACGGTTATTGTCAACTTTATTGTATGACAATTGCCTCGTATTGCAAAATTGCAATGTTGATGAGAAGATTGCAAAAGTGAGAAGATGAGAAAAATCAGAAGGAAGAAACAGGTTTGACAGATTTTAATAAGGGTTTTGATAAGGATCTCACAGATAAGTCGTATGAAACTTTGTTAGAACGTTCATTTTGTTTATTCAACAACCTCTCAACTGATTAACGTATCTGTGAAAGTGATCGTTGTGAAGTGATTTTTGAAGATACAGGAACGAATAGCATTTGTATAAGTGAAACGTGCAATGATTATAATCAGTGGTCCCTTCAGTTATTAGAATCAAACGAATTGATAATTAATAATTAGAACTTTCAGTTGCTAGCATAATTATATTTATTAGCTAGTATCTATGAGAAAGTGTGCCGCCGTCCCCTAGCAAACAAACAAAAAATAAGCACTGCGATAGAATTTTGAAAACTATTGGAGTGACGGTTTTCCAATTTCGTGGTTGAGGTAGGAGGTTGCACAATAGAAAAATGATTTCCAAAAAGTTTGAAATCTGTGCCACCAGTGACCTAGCCAGCCGACAACAGAGGGCGACCTGCTAACCTTCTCTTGAAATTACGTCAGCGCGCGCGCACACAGTGCATCCGAACAACAATAGTTCAAAAACACCTGAGGAAACATCTCGCCAAGATAAACGAACATTCTATGAGGAAGCCGCTGCTCTGCACTGTGCTGTCATCCCCTTACCCCCCTGACCAAGTCACGTCAGACAAAATATTGACTGACAGCGCCAGATGAAATACAACAGGCCACATAAAGTCAGTCCCCGACAAAGTCAGACAATGCCATTCCAAAACTATGCTCAACAAGAAAGAAATATCACGCTCAAACGTGTTGTGCCCAAAGAACGCCATCTAGGGACACTTGGAGAAAGAAGTTGAAAGAGTTCAGATAAAGAGGATCAAGAGGAGTAGAGGGATGAGGACGTGGAAGGTGGAGGAGGGAGGAGGAGGAGGAGGAGGAGAAGGAGAAGAAGGAGGAGGAAGATGAGGAGGAGGAGGAGGAGGAGGAGGAGCACGAGGAGGAGAGTCATGAGGAAATAGGAGTATCTTCATCTATATATATATATTGGATTTTATATATCACCTAAATAATAAATTATGTGATCTAGAGCCAGTTGAGATTGAAAATTGCAAACTATGTGAAAAAGGAAATCAATTCAAGTATTACATGAAAAACCTCTTGTCTGGAAAGAAACTAAAGTATCAACTTCAGATTAATGGCGCAACAGATAATTTATTGTTCATAACATCGAAAGCATTGCCATGATAAAGATGTCAGTAATGATCCAACAATCAAAAAACGAGAATATACATCTAGGATACGCTAATAATAAAAACGCAGATATGTCATCTTTCTCATTTCCAGCCAGTATTGATCACAAAACAATATGAAATCTTTTGTCGCAGAGAATTCGAACTATTGTACTTGAAAATTCTCCCAAAATGGCTAAATACTCGTAATATCATTAGTAAAAAAATATTAGTTGATAAATAAGATCACTTAAAATATTATCTTTGGAGATTAAGTGTATAGTACTGTCTACTGATTTTGTTACGGTATTTTACTAAACTGATTATGTCCAAAACCTACGAAAATATCATAAATTTAAAAATAAATCTGAATTATTTCAGCTAATTAACGTCATATAGGTATGGTATGGAAAATTTCATATTCATTTTCATTTCAGCTTCTAAAAAAGAATAAAACTATGAAAAGATATGTAAATCATGTACAATTTTAATCAAATCGTAATCAAATTCAAAGCCGGTACTCTAATTCTTCAAAAACTAATACAATGTTAATGATATTTCTATAACGTATTTAAAATGTCTCCAGGTTCACAATCAATTCTCTACTAGTCTTTACTTTCCTTTTCTTATAGAAACCAAAAGCTGCTCCTCATAAAAATCAAACAAATAATATTTGTTGATGCTCGCCTTAGCCTAATGCATTTCTCTTGTCCACTTGTCAAACTTGAAGAAAGATTGAGTGCAGCTCAGCCTCTCCTTATCGATAGTGAAACAGTGAAATAAATGAATGTTATAACTTCCATGTTTATGCTATGGTCATAGCTCATCCAGAAATATGGTTCATTTGTCGATTATCATGGATTTATCGTTGTTTTTGAAGGATAATCATCATAAGTTACTTCGCATGACATTCCAAAGCTAACTACTCTGTAGTACTGCACTAACGAAACACGAAGCCTATGTTGTACTTTATCGTTCCATCTTAATTTTTAAAATATTGTTATATGGAATGAAATTTTATGTTTGTAACCAATTGCACTCATAAATCAAAGGATTCCTGTTGAATATATTCCAGTAACATATTTTTGAGTATACAAATGATAATAATTATTTATTGTCTATTGTCTCCTATCAAGTCAATTATATTTTATTTATTTTCTCCTTCGAATCTGGAACAAACGACTTTGTATTTGGTCATTGCTTCTCATTCGTTGAAATTATGATTCTTAGTAAAAGGAAAATAGATTTATTACAACTGTTTTGCACCAGAAACATTGTCAATATTATATTCAACAGAAGCTTTATAAAAATCATTTTCACAATAACCAATGAAAGATTAAACGATCAATAGACTTGAAGTAAGTAGAAGACAATCAAAATCCTTCCCAGATTAAAATATTTCTTTCATGCATATTTTATTATACAGTATAACCTGAAAACATCCGTTCTTCATGCGCCACTCTGTATTTGGATATATTTTTTTAGCATATCTCTTAGAAGCAGGAGGTAAGATGGCATACAAGCTTAGAATATGATCTCACCAGTGAGGACGCATCTCTGCAATTGCATGTGCAGCAAATTAATAAACAGAAGAAGAAGAAATTTTGAACGCCAAACTTTTCCGTCAAATTAATTGATGAGAGGTGTAAATGCATACTGGAAAAATATCATTCTGTCAATGCAGGTGAGATCAATTTATTCAGATTTTCAAGGCTCATGATGAAAAAACATCCTCTATTTTTTAGTGGACATAGAAGCACAAAAATTTCGAGCCACTCCATCAAAAGGTTACATTAATACCGAAATTTATCAACAATTTCAAAAGATTTTGAGTTAAGTTGAAATTGTCAACATTCATTAATCTCAATTTATATAAATTAATTCACCATCCAATATTTATTTTCATTTTCTTGTTCAAATCTGCAACCTCATAAATTATCATAGATTACATAATAGATAATTATATCATAATATTATTATAAGTGAATAGATTCCAATCATACACTTGCCCTGTTCAAAACTTTATTTAAAATTGTAAAGAAATACCTACTTTATTAAATCCGAGACATTTTATTAAATTTTTGACATTTTTTTATATTATATTAATAAATTATTTTTTATATATTTTCACTTGTAATATGTACTGAGGAGCACACAGCACACTTAAGAAAACAAAAATATATTGCGCATATCATGATCATATTCTATCCGGAACTCATTGATTTGGCCTACAAAGCCACAATCTCAATTTTAAACAAATTTAAATCGTATAAATTTCTTAGTAACGACACAAGGTATAAATATACCTTAACAAATAGAATCCACTTGTTATGACATCATATGTCAACTCCGCGAAGTACGGAATAGCTATCAAACACTTCAACTCAAATTTCAATCTTAGTATATCCGAAACTGTGTTTCGTATTCCTTATCAAACAAGATCCGTGAATTATGACATCATACCCCAACTTCATGGAAAAAGCCCCTCACATCACAAAAACATGTACAAGATTCTATATCTATACATTTATTAATACTCAAAACGGCTTTTCTCAGGAAACACCAACTTTATTAAATTCAAAACATTTATTCTCATGTTTACACCAGGGAAAACAGAGCACACCTAACCTCAAAACCAACACTTCTCCACTAACACAAGACTTACACTTGTCAACAACCATAACAATTCAGATAATTTTCATTACCTTCGCAATGCTTGCAAGCGACATGGCGCCTCTCCGCGCTAACAGGCATGTTGCTACTAGTTCTCCCATCTCACGTGACACACAATACACCACTCGCACACACTCTCCATGCACAGTCAATGCTCGCTCGCGGCTTACTGACACAACTGACTCAAACACCGACTTGCTAGCGCTTGCCGACGCTCAAAAACTCAAGCAAAAGTTCGGCCGTCCCGACGCTATGCGCCTCTCAGACGCTCACCCCTCACTCTCATCCCCTCTCCCACTCTCTCAATCTTTCCTAGCTCTCTGAAAGACCCTTTCTCTCACACTCACACATATCCAACGCATTCCTTGGCAACTGACCAGCTGAACAGAAGACTAACAGCACTATGGAACTAGTAAATGTCCCCCCTCCCAAACACCCACCCCATGAGTTCTGCCCCCGCGCACTCATCCAACAACCCCCTGCTATTACTCATACTATTACTACTAGTGAGCAGGACACAAGTTTATAGTAAAAAATTCATACTGTAGTCGAATAGGTTCATTCCAATTTACAAAATAATGGAATTAGTAAATGTTCTTTTCAAGGTGGTGGTGGTGGTCTATATCAATGTATGATTCTTGAAGCTATCGAACAACTATCGCTGGTATAACTCATTATGTATTATCACTACTAGAACAGTAAGTACCAATAAGCCCAAACACAGCTTCAGAGAACAGAAACGCAGTCGACTACTCCATGTACAGTACTATGAACCACTTTATGATTAATTCTTTCACGGTATGATCATTCATCTCCTGTACAAAGTGATATGAACTACATTTTAGTGTGTAGTATTAATCTATTTCTATGAAGTATCACATTTAATAATTCTAGTCCTATCTACTTCAATATAATTGAGTACTACCGTATTACCAAATATTGTTCTATATTGTGAATACTGTATCTATTACTAAATACTGTTCCATCCTCATTCCTGGGACTCTATGACAGAACAGTATGGTACTGTTTCTAAGTTTCATAGACTCTCATGAAATTGAAAAAAATTGCCACGAGAATCACTTTTTCAAAAGTACACTTTTATGCAATTCATTTCATGTTTATCGAAGGTACGGAAAGTATTCTTTAGATCTTTCTGGACCAATAAGTACAATTTTCATGGATATTTGGTTTATGTTCGAATACTTAATAATTTAATTTTAGATTTGAAAGCATATAGGATTAATAATATAATTTAGGATTAATATGATAATAGGATTGATATTTAATGATTCAATTTTAGATTTAAAAGCATAAAGGTTTGAGTATGGAGTCCGAAGCAGTCAGTAATAGTGGAAATTACATGTTTTGTACCCTTTTCTCCAGCACTCATTCAAAATTCAAGTCCGACCTAGCAGTCTATTCAAAGGTGTTGAAGGATCTCAACTAATCTTAGAAATTGTCACTCCAAAACTATTATAATTAAAAATTTACTCTTCACAATATTATAAAAACTCCAAGTTTTTTCAAATGGAAACAACAGTCGCTGGGCTGGAGTTAACCACGAATCATCCAACGCGCGAGCAGTAAACATAGATTTTTTACGAGAGGGACGCAGGAGAAAATTTCCATTTGCTCAGCTGAAGACATTCGGCCAGCTCTGAAAATTTTAAGTGGACCCGAATTTACGGAGGCATAAATCGCAACGACAGAGCAAGAGAGAAGAAGGAAAGAGGGAGAAAGCACCGACCTTGACACGGGGGCGATTTCAGAGCGTTGAAGATGGCTACTTAAAGCTCTTTTAGAGAAGTACATTTCAAAGCAGCTATTCCGTCGACTAACATAAATTTCATATTCAGTTTTTATTTATGCGCCTATTCTTTCTCTAGCGCTCAGCAAACTTGATTGTTCGCTTCTCAGTTTATTACTTACGATTTTTTCAGCATAAGCTTTCATCTTTGGGTAATTGAACGCAATACACCACACAAATGAGCCTGAGAGTTCTAAATCGAAATGACAACTGAAGCCTTTTTACGCACTAAGCATTACTGTTGATTGGAATTGGGATAAACTTCGTTTATTTCCATGGGAGAAAGCGAGAAAAACATGAAAATGTTCATTCATTCATTGATACGGACACAAATCGTAACAATATGTTATAATACCGACATATTGACCACAGAATTTAATGAGAGATAATCTATGTTCGGTTTTGATAAATTACTGTGATTACTAATCGGTTAATTCACTTGTACATAGTTTGATTCCTGAAAAAAAAACCATGTAAGATTCCTGGTCAAACCTCCATCCAATTCATGCCGAAACCGTCTTCCAATAAACAGATTTATTGAATAATTCAAACATCGAAAGTGGAAAATCAACTGAGGATTCTTATTTTTCTTTTTGAGATCGAACTCGAAACGTTTTAGTTGATTTTAATTTCGATATTTTTACAGTAAACGAAAAAGTACATATCAGTACAGCCAACATTGGAGTATGTGAATAAGAGCTACTGTCTTCAAAGGAGCCACGAAGAACAGTAAAAGAATTCCAATGATTTTAATGACTAATGCCCGGTTTCTCAGTCGTTCAATAAACAGTTTATGGATCCAATAGCAGTATTGAATCAATAACCATGTGTTTTCAAATGCAAATTTTTTTTTATTGATTCAATAGTTTAATGAACAAATGAGAAACCGGGCATAAGTGGAAGAGTTTAACGTTTTTGTTAAGCTTCACCCGAGTTTCATAAAAGCTAATTAATGAAAAAATAATATTGACGAGAAAAACAATAATTATTGTTAATAATTATTGATAATTTATTGTTGATAAATTATCAGGAAAATTCTTGGTCCAAGAAAAACAGAGAATGGATTTAGATTACAGAAGAACGAAGTTGTAGAAGGATTTTCCAACATAGAAAAAGATATGAAGAAACGGCGTTTAAAGTTTTACGGTCATATTCGCAGACTTCCAGAACAAAGGCTGACCAACTGTGTGCTACGATATCTACTGTCACTGACCAATCCGGGACCCTGGGTAGAAAAGTATTAAAAGGATCTAACTTCACTCAACACAAATGAACAGGAGATATTAAATAGGGGAGATATTCAGAAGAAGAGGATAAGTGGGAAATTCTCTCAGAGCTACGCCCTAAACCGTACAGATCATTATGGAGTGAAGAAAGGAAGCAGCGGTTTTCCAATAAAGGATGAAGGAATACTGGGCAAGAAGAAAAATGAATACCATTCATTAAATACTTAGCGTCTTCCTCTAGGGAGTTCTATCGCCAATTAATAATAATAATAATAATAATAATAATAATAATAATAATAATAATAATAATAATAATAATAATAATAATAATAATAATAATAATAATAATAATAATAATAATATTGACGGAAAAAATACTAAACTATTCAAGCATTGTCACAGGAAGAAAGAAATATTTTTTCTTTAGATTATATTATATTTAGATTCTATTCCTTAAATTATAGAAAGAAAATTTATTTCTACAGAAAGAAATCTGAAGATAACAGCTTGGAAAACAACAGCTAGAATTAAAAATAGTTTGACAAAGAAGGAGTACACCTGTGAGCCAAATCATAGTCCTCAAAGTAAAATGGCGATAAAAGCCCCGCCATGGATTTAAGACCGTTCAAACAACTAGCAGCTGCTCTATGAATTATGACAACACTAGGCCTACTTTCATCTATATGGAGACATAATAGTAGACATGCATATCCTACTACTACTGTACTAGACAGAGAATAAATCAGATTTGCAAGAGAGATAGAGGGGGTGAGAGGGAGAGAGAGAGGGGGGTATTCTTGGAGGCTTTCAAGAACTTGAGTGAAACCGTTGAATTCAAAACAAAACAAAATTGAGAAATATCCCCGTGAAACTATTTAACATTGAATACAAGATATTCCAAGCCTAATTTGTTCAGATATCTGTGGTAACAACTGGATAAATCCCATTAATTTCTTTGTTGAATTGAAAAAATTCAATACATATATCTGTTAAAAATGTATTTCAAGCAATAATTATGTCAAAGGAACAGTGTAAATCCATTATTAACAAGGCCTTGAAGATTAAAAGTCACTACTTTTCGAGGTCATAATGTATGAGTAGTAACAAATTATTTGGACACATATTTCAAAAGGAAGACAATTATGAAGCGGCTGTGTCAACTTGATTGACAGTGGCTTATTTTCTGAACCAGGTCCCTGTCATCTTAAAACTGTGCTAAAAACAAGAGGATCCACTTTATTATTTTTTTAAAGAGCAATAAATTAGATTTTGAACTGAGTTACACCTGCCAGGAGCTTCTTTTAAATAACATTTTTCGAAGTTCACAAACAGTGATTGCAAAGTACAAGTTTCAAGAAATTTTCTAGAAAGTTCCATTCATATTTTGCGAGAAAATTTCCACAAAGTTTTCATACATTAGTCAGAGTTGTGACTGTTTAACGTTTGAAATTTTTTTTACTAATTGAAGAGATAATCAAGTATTGATTTTAAACAATAAGGTCCAAGTCACATTTCACTCGAATAGCGCGAAATTAAAGAGTTTAGCAGAAGGCTCATCTAACGCTTCTGGTCCAAGAATTCCTGTACTCTCCAAATAAGTATTCTACCATATATTTATATAAATCATACGAAAGTACATAATTTATCTCTATGTTAAAATGGGGAACGGCAGAAAAACAACGTGATGGTGGCGATATCTCTGGGGACTCGATAGTACTGGAGAGTACTCGAGAGTACACATAGCAAGAGGGCGATCGGCGAGATCTCTGAACTCGCCTGACACGAACTATTTTCGCCGTCAAGTAAAAATGAAAACACCCGTCCCTATCTGATAATTCATCTACTTGGCGTATGCTTTCTCTATGATTGTACTTAGACAACTTTTTGTAATACACTCAAGTAATTCATTTAAAAACAATTCACAATAACTGATCTATTAAAGACATGTTTTATAACACTGATGTTTTCCTGAATCATATTCCTCCTAATGCATCTTTGATACTTTTTCAATCTCACGTCATACTTTTATTTCCAAAGATGCATGTACATGTATCACACTACATATTCATTAATTTGTGATGAATAACATTCAATTATGATTTTTTCAAACATCGAGAACAGATCTAATACCTAGTGAACCAGACCTCCTCTTTCATCAAAATGTACCTTCCTGTAATCATTATTAGACACTAATGCCCCATTATCACTCTCTTACAAGCAATAATTTGCAAAAATCTTATAATTATCAGGATAATGTTATATTTATACTGTCATGAAGGTGATAATTATAAGTGAAGGTGCAGCAAACAATATTTTCCGGGAATAAAAATTCAAAGATAATGTATGGTGAAAAAAACAAAATTCAAGACTTCTTATTAATAGCATTCAATTAGAAGTGTTTAGCGAAAACGTCAAGAGATGCAACATCGTTCTGTAGTGGAATTGATGGGTGTAGGGTGCTCAATTTTGAATAACATAAGCGGTAAATATGAGCGATTAACAGGCCAAGGAGTAACATGTTGTCTGGAGCTATTTCATTACTACGCTGTGGCCGTGAAACAGGCTTGTAAACATCGCTCTTGCATAAGCAGTAGGCGTATTTAATTAGTAAGCAGCTTGAAACAATAAAAAATACTACAAGTTGGAGAACGAAAACATGTCCAAACATAATAAACCCAGTTTCAGCAACCAAGAAGAGATTGAGAGGCGGGCCTTGTTTATGAATTCCTCATCCGCACTAGACTACACAATGGACCATAATCAACCACTATCAGCTATGCATTACTGAAAAATATGAGCGATGCACCATGTATGAAAACTGCATGTAAATATTCGCTAAAATGAGAGTATGTTTCAGTTTCTATTATTATTCATGATTTACAACCACCCTAAGAAGTTTAGAAGTTTACGAGAGACATCTTAAGCTAGAGTTCAAAATTGAGAGAATCGTTAATAACGGATTTCTGTCTTGTTTAAAAATGTAAGTTGATTGATAGTGGATTATTATCCAATAATAGTTAATGCTTGAACATTAAACAAATTATAAAAAATCAAGAAATTATAAAGAATTTGTAATTTTGGAATGAATTTGAAAAAATTATCGTTTAAAATTGTGACCCAGTAATAGGTATCTAAATTCTAAAGAGTCACTATTGAGATTGTAAAACCGTTCCATAATAATTAAAATTGAAACACAATGATTTTGTTAATTCTACTATTTATGGTATCTATTTACGGTATTGTCAATTATACTATTTTATTTAGGTATCTCAATTATTATGATTTACTAACCTTCAAATTATCCAGGCAGCAGTCCTGTAACAAAAAAATGAGAGGAAATTAGTATGATTTGCTTGTCTAATTATTGTTTCAAAATGTGAAAAAAACAACTTGACAGGACACCATGCAAAGTGGCCTAATCTATTTTTGTGAAATACGTCTTTTTCGAGAGCAGAGCTTGCTTCCTTCCTAATCCATTTTTTCTTCCTTCGTATATGATACCATACACGCCAATGAGTCAATAAATAGATAAAAATATTACCTTATGATATTAGTTAAAAATATGTCCTAACAACTAGACGCTTGATCTGGAATTAATTTATTATACCTCACAAAATCTCGTATTCATCAATGTCCAAATAAAACCAACAAAAAAAATCTCTTTGAAGAGAATAACTGAGATTCACGCCCTCCTTGTAGAAAATAAAATGAATTGGTCATTCATCTGCCCACGTTGAACAGAAGTAGGCGGGCTTTGAAACAATTTTTCTTGTTTCAAACTCTTTTAAGATAACTAAACAACATAACATCAACTGTGAGGTTCTTCAACCGGTGAAAATCTATAATAAAAAATTATAAACATGGAGAGTGGCTTCATTTTTTATTAATGATTGATAGCAGTTAGTAGGCAATAATTTGGGAGTCTAGAAGGAAGGACCTCCAACGAGAAAATCATGTTACTTCCATTAAGACCGGAAGCTTCTGAGAAGAACAAGAACAATATATGGGTTTGGGGAATTATAACGACTTGAGCAGCCAACTCAGCTATCACGGAGAATCAATAAATTAAAACTTTTCCAAAAAATCGTAGAGTAAATCTAGAGATTTGAAGATTTGAGAGGCAAGTATAGAATAGAGAATCAAAAAAGAATGAAGCTTAGAAATGTGTGTGAAACAATTAACGAGTATTTTGTCTCATTATAAAGAGTGTATGAAGTAACCAAATGAAGATTTTCATAGTTGAGTCGCTACAAAAACTACCACAAGTTATTCTCAAATCAAGCAGTAGGCCATCTCTTATTATTGATTCCGTAAATGGATTATTTATTGTAATTATTTTATAAGACCTATTTGGTTAAAGTACATGTACAGTTAATGAACATTGAAGAAATAGTTACTTCAGAGATCTATCCCTTAAAGAATATACCCTATAGGCTTTTTATAATGACGTGGGCTCGGAATGAGAGACACTCATCAGAGAACGCGAGAGATTTTGGCAAACGAAGCGTCATAAACCAAATTGAATTGCATCATCCTATTATGTTCTTTTAGGAAGTCAAAGTATCTTCATTTGCTCACCAGAGCAAAAGATATAGCTTTTCACTCCACTTACCAATAAGTTACAACTCATAAAATTTTCAATGTTTGTATCTGCTGCGAAATTTTCCTCCCAAATATATACAGAAAAATATTCAATTCAATTCATTTATTGTCATAGACAATAATATTCTTTCTATGTCATGTTTGCTTCAAAATATAATTATATTCACCAAGCCAGATTCCTTGAATAAAATATAGTGTAGTAAATATAGTTAATCATCAATGCCAAATCATTTCCCTCTTTCATCATTGTTGATCAGTCAATGTAATCATCAACACGACTGGAAATTATGGCACACAAGGGTACTACCCTCAGCCAAAAATTAAAGAATCACATTATAATTTGTGACCTAAATATCAAAATCCGATCCACCAAAAACAAAATGCACTCGACCAAACAAAAAACAGGAAACATATTTCCCAAAGTAATTGAAAAATAGATTTAAATTCAAGGTGGCGACAGTTGAACCAATTTAAATCACGCGTTAAATGTTTAGCTAGCCGGGGCTAGCAGGACTAGAATGAGGGGCAAAACAAGCAAGAACAACATGCAACTAAATGAGAGGTTAGGACTTGGTGTGATCTCTCTTCGTTATGATACAAAAAGCACTGCCAAAGTAAACAGAAGTGAAAACAGTCGTCGTAGACAGACTCGATTCGCCAGAAAAGAGACATCCGATTTGTTTATTTACCCCATTAACCGTTCTAAATGCCAAATAGAACGTCCAAATTAGTAATGGACGAAAAAATAACGGCCTATAAGCTGGCCCGCCGGGAAGTAGCCTAATTTCTATCTCCTCCAAAAAAACAAGCTCTCAGAAAAAATGTGAGAAAAAATGAACCATGGACGACTAAAGTGCGATATACAGAGTGGGAATTTGGATAATGGAACTATTAAGATGAATTTATGCGAATGAAAATTGAAATGGGTTCGATTCGGGTAACTTTTGATATTTGAAGTATACGTCTAGGAGAACGAAACTAGTAGACAATTCCAAGTGGAAAACAACTGAAGACTGGAAAAATATAACAAGGAAAATAAAAATAATTTGAATAATATTACCCACCCTGTATAACAATAATTTAAAAACATAACAAAATATTTTTTACTTGGGCTGACCTTTTCTATTTACAGTTGCACGGGCGTGAAACATGACTAAGCCCATCTATATGAGTGTAGGATTCAATTGAGAAATTGTCGTACACGTGTATGTCATTAGAAGTTGGACAAATGGGCGTTAAGCGGCATGCACACTGTACAAATGACAGGTGTTACACGCGCCTAATCTCTCGTTGAGCTGCTTTATTAATTCACGGGCGAGCCAGAGAAAGAGACGACAACATTTGAAAATCAGAATGCACTTCAAAAAGCTCAAGAATAAATCGAGATCGAGTTCTCAAACACCTTCACCTTGCTGGCCCGTAGACAAGTGACGACGAGTTAATCCACCACTCTTCGCAAGACTTAGCACGGCGGTTCACAACTCAACTTTGTTTTTGATAAATAATCGCAATTGCAATGTTGCACTCTGTTGCAGCGAGGTCATGCCTCGCAGAGAGCACTGATGTTGTATCATTATTCTCGTACCTCTTACTAAACTTTCATTTCTTCATTTTTGAAGAAATGAAGATTATTCATTTATTATTCTTCTATTTCTTCATTTCCAGTACTTCTAATTTGTTATTTATTATTTCATCATTTCAACAAGCCTACTACTTATTTGTTTCTGTTTCATCTCTTCACTTCTGGTCCAACACTATCCATTTATGGTCCTTCTTTTGTTATTCTTTTATCTCTCCATTTCTAGTCCATCACGAAAGTAATAAGTTTTTGGACACACAATAAGAAATTTCTCATTTTTTGCAATTGAAAACTCCATGAGAACAGGAACGAGAAAAATTATAGGCCATGTATAATCTTGCATCAATAGTCAAATACAATATATATTTCAATTTCAATTTATTAACACACACAATACAGACGAATACAAACAATTCAATATTCGGATACATAGAAACAGAATGAATACAGTAAGGCCAAACAATTATTTATATATTTTTGTGCCAGACTCTCAAAAACCCAAACACAAAAATCTCAAATACAGTAATTAGATAGAGTTGTAGTTATAGATCAAATGGCAAGAAAGATATTGGCAGAACTCTAAAAATATGGTAACTTATCATTTTATATCCTTTGAAACAGGTATAATAGCCTAATCCCGGAAAGAAGGAGAAGAAGAAGAAGGCCAAACAACTCTGGAAGCTATGATGCAGAGAGAAGAAAGGAATCTTATGCCCGGGTTCTCAGTTGTTCAATTGAATCAATAATTTTTCTTTTGAATTTGGAAACATATGGTGATTGATTCAATACTGCTATTGGATCCATAAACTGTATATTGAACGACTGAGATCTATGACTTGGTTTTAAATCAAAATTTATTATTATTTACCTATAACTCAACGAGATCAGGTATATTGTATTCTATGAGAAGAAAACTCTGTCATCCCAAGGTGGGTGCAGTCTACTCACAACAATCACTTGAAAACAAGATCATCGATAGAAATTGGAGATTCATACGCAAAATTCATCGTAAGACAAATCTTATGTTGGAATACTGTCGCTGGAAATGAAAACTTAATAGTGGAGGTGATAAATTTTTGGGGCGACGATGAAGATGGAGAAGTAGAAGAAGAAAAGCTATGAAAAGAAGAAGAAGAAGAGGAAGAAGAAGAGGAGGAGGAGGAGGAGGAGGAGGAGGAGGAGGAGGAGGAGGAGGAGGAGGAGGAGGAGGTGGAGGAAAACAAGGAGACGAAGAAGAGGAATAAGAAGAAGAAGCAGCCGACGACAACAAGAGCGTTGAATATATTTTTGGTATTAAACAGGGAGTCTAGTCTAGGATGAGCGGTGTGTTGTAAATGAAATATAGAGTAAATCGACTCGGGATAGGGGCCACTGAACCGGCGTTATTCTAGTTCTGGTATAGTGTTGACTATATTTATTACCCTATATCTATCTCCAGCCGTTTCTCTCATCCTCCTCATATAAGACACTAATACTGGCGACATGTTCCTTCTCCTCCTACTCCTCCTCCTCCTTTTTATCATCCTTCTTCTCCTACCTCCTTCACTCCAAGTGGGACGGATGACAACAACTTCACACCACAGTGTTCACTCCACAATGATTTATGCCGAGAAGATTTTTCGGCCAATTTCGCCGGGGAATTTTTATGTTCGGCACCATTCTTCTCCTACTTCTTTCCTCCTCCTTCCTTTTCTTCTTCTTCCTCCTCCTCTTTTTCTACTTCGTCTTCTTTTTCTTCCTTACGCCGAAAGATTGCCCTCGATTAGGACAAGCAGCTGTTCTGCTATGGCTGCAGACATCTCCTCAAGTTGATGATGCCAAACGGACAACGTCGTCAATAAACAACGTCAAATAACATACTACCGACAGTTCTAGAATAATACAATCAACTATTCATAGAATACATTCAACTATTCTAGAATAGAGCTTTTTTTTGTCTTTCGTTGGTGGGGAGACCCGAAGGCGAAGGTTCTTCCACCTCGCCGTATTTAACCTAATTCCACTTAGGTTGAAGTTTTTTCCATTTTTCCAGAATGATTTCGAATTTTGAAAAAGTTCTTTTTGATACTTGAAAGTCCAAAAGTTCATAAAGAATAGAGCATGACCTACTATGACCTACATGACTGTCTACCTAATGTAACATGCAAAGGAGAGAGCACTATTTCATGGCCTAATTATGATATTTCATAGTACCGAGGCATAAAATGTTCAATAGGACGTTTAGTACACTTCACAATAGGTTCTCTTTTCAAATAATTGATGCTGAGTCGTTGGTGAGTTACTGAATTGTCAAATGACAGACAAAAAAGAGCTTTACTCAAATAATGGTATTTTATAAACAAGAGTCTAGAGTAAATTGAATGAAAACAAGAGAAGTAATAAATATGAGGAGTGAATGGGAGGGGGAAGAAAAGTCGTACTACAATAGAAAAAGATAATTCGTAAATGATAAAGAATTGATTCTCGGGCTCCTCCTTAAATAAGAATTGAAATAAAGTTGGTAGAATAGTTCAAATCCTCGTCAGCTGCTATCAAATATCAATGATCATAGTATAACGGAAAATAGTACGACATATTACATCCTCAAACAATAATTTGCAAAATTTATTATACTTATGATAGCAATAACCGCAGAGGCTCATCTGATAAAACCGGTGATAAATTCTAATTCGAATTCTGGATCAGAACCAAAGCAAAATTATCCGCACTGGGAAATGCATCAAGAAGCTGCAGATGGGATTATATTAATCCATAAATTATATGTCAGGGCTGCAGGTCGAGATAAAGTGAATCATAAACAAAGGTATAAAAACTTTCCATTGGCTGGAATATTGAATCTATATTTCATATGACACAATTCTTGAAAAACATATTGAGACAAAAAATAGGATTTGAAGAAGACATAAGCCTAATGCTGAAGACACAACATTGCAAAATATTATTTATACTAGCCAGTTGTGTTCGAGCACGAAATGAGAGTGAAGCAAAGATCTAGCTCATGGAGGAGGAATACTTCGGGGAGGAATCTCCTTTTTACATTTCTGCTGTTGGTGGAAAAATGCAATTTTTAGTCCATTCATCGGAGCAATCACTCTCACTGAATCATTTTTCTCTTTCTATTTTTCCTATTTTTCTTACTCTTCCTGTTTTCTTCTAGAAACACTACATCCGTTCTAATCCCATTCAGTCACCCGAAATCCCATCTTCCTTCCTCCCTCCTTCTACTCCTCCTCCTCCCCCCTACTCCGATGACAATCCGGCTTATTTTTATTCATTGCAGGCTCCAAATATTTTCGCCACCAGTTCCCGGAATTCGGCTAATAATCGCAATAGGTCACACAAACACATCTCGCTGAAATTTACAGCAACCGATTTAACGGCTCCCACTTGACATCTGATGAAAATTTGACAACCATTTCAACACCACGTTGCAAATAAAATTTCACATGTCTAGACTACTAGCACAAAAACATAATAAAGGAACGTAAGACATGAAAACTATAAATTTATCATTACAATTACAGTATATAGTTTTGGAAACTATACATTATATACAAATTTCAACTAACGTGTAAAAATCAGAGTATCGGACTTGAAACATGACTAATGAACAAATTTTTACTGCAAGTTCATCATTGAGATATTTTGTGACAAATGAAAAATGATAACTTAATAGAACAAAATAATGAGAATTGAGTTCCAGTCCATTAACTGGAAGAAGAATTAAATTGGAATACATAAAACATAACTAATGAAGTATTCATCCACTTTCTTGTGGAGTACTCTTAACTGATTAATCGAACTCAGAACTCAGGTTGAAACTCTGTCTGTTAGGAGAAGAAAAGAAATGATGAAAATTAAAATACAAAGAATCATCAACTATATCACATCAAATCACTTATGAATTGTAACGAACTATTTGATCAAGAGTAACTTCAACTTCAACATATTTTTCTTGTTCTTGTTCTTCTTCTTCTTCTTCTCTCCAACGCCATCTATCAACAAAATAGGAAACTAACAGGCAACTCTATTGCTGTCTCTCTTGCTTGCTTGTAATTGGCTGGAGGCGTGGCCAGCCGTGGGCTGGGCTTAGTGGGATGACCAATCGTATTGCAAGAGAATTTTCATGGCTTTGACTGTATTCCACTGTGGTTGGCTAGAATTTCAATGGCTCATCTGGTTTAAAGCAACTGCAATACAGACGTTTGACTTTTTCTAAATTTAATGTTCCAGTAATTCAAATAGTACTTATTGCTTGGCTCCCACAGGAAATTTTGTAATTTTTACCCTCATAAAACACATTTTAATGCTTCCTGTAATGTAAATTTTTCTTTTCGTTTTAGCTGAAACACCATGTTAAAATGTTTTACCTTTCAGTTTTTTTAAGGTTTTTGTCTTTATGGCAACATGTCGGGCCACATAAAATCGGCTCGCGGGTCGTAGGTTGGGCAGCCCTGCTTTACATAATAATCAAGTTGCAAATAAATAATGTACCATAGCAAAAGCATGTGACAACCATCAAAACTCATTACAAAGACATATTACAGATGTGCACCATGCTAAACAGAGTCTGCAGCACACTTTAATATGTAATACAGTATTATACAGTCGTTAGAGTTGCAGCAGTAACAACGTTGCATCAAAACACCAATATAAACAGTAATTTACATCCAAACACAAACATTTCCTTCATACTATGAAAACAAGTACGTGAGCATAGTGTCAACACTCGAACATTCACAGGACAGCACTGTAGTGCTGCAAAACCAGAACACGTGCTCAAATACACCAAGAGCTCACTAAATATCTGAGTACTGCAGTCAGGAGAGCTGCACTAGGAATGCAATAATTAATGATGATAAGAAGAAAAAACATTCATAGCAGATTCAATGTTTATGTGACTGTTGACCAGCTTCAAACGATGAAGAGATTCTAATATTCAATATCTAATTGAATATTTACAAACTGGAGGATATTAGCACAGATAATGTATAATCTGTGTATGATATAATCTGTGTACTGTATAATGTATGATTATACATTATCTGTGATATTAGTCAAACTCCCCATGTAATGACTTTCACACCTACTATCATATTCACAATGCTGAATTATACTAAATTTTTAATTTATAGCGTTCACTGTATACATTTCAGTAATTTACTGAAATTTATTCGATCATTCATTGATTGTTATTAATTCAATGTTTTTTGGAATGTTGATAGCACAGAGAACATACTTACGCTAGGCGTACACCGGTTAGTCAAGACAAGACAAGACGACATTAGTCACAGTAAATCACATAGCCAAGATTACTAGACAACATAGTCACATTAGACAACATTACTTGTCACATAGCAGCTTATGAAGCAGCACATACCGATGCAATGACTAACCGGTGTGTGTTACTTCATGAGCAACTATGTGAAGTACTGTGACTAAACGTGACTAATCTCGTCTTGTCTTGTCTTGACTAACCGGTGTACGCCTAGCCTTAGACTAGAGAGTATTGCTTCTCTATGTTGATAGGTTGATAGAAACAGTAAAAGGAACAATCTAATAAAAAGTGAAAATTAATTGATTTGATGGATCGATATAATATAGAATGAATCAAGTTATAATTTTTGGAAGGATCCAAATCACACAGTTGTGGGAAGGTTCCGAACCAGTAGGAAATAATTTTAAAGCAAACTCAGTCGTTAACGTATTGTTTTAGTTTTAGAAAATAGGCGCATAGACAAAGTAGCAGCCGTATTGAGAGCTGCTTTTTTAGATGGGAATAATTTTTTTACCATCAGACCATCTGAAATGCCGCTAAGTGCAGACAGCCAAAAACGTGACCTTTTACAGGCAACAGAGCACACCAACTACAGTACAGTATTTATAATTAGAGACAGGCAAATGCAACTGCATCAAGGCACCTGGGGGATGAGAAATCTTGCAAAAAACTGACATTTAAATTCCATCCAGAATAGAAAACAGCAGCAAATCGAATTAATCATCTTGTTGCATGTTTTTTACCTGAAATATGAATTACACGAAATATTTTAGTACAGGGTGTTTCAGTGAATTGTACAGGCTATTTGAATTCAGTTGAATTGAACAGTTTTATTCAAATCGGTAAGTTTCGGAAGTATGTTTATATCATTTAATGAGCTCCCGTCGAAGAAGTATGAGGATTCGTCATGGAAATTCCAAAATTAATAGCTGGTGTTGAAGGATTCTCTACATGTCCCGTCCATAGGTTTTCATAACTATAGAAGTGTCCATTCATCTGCTCTATTGGTACAGAATTTTTCAATGAAATGTTGAATAAATTGATAGTTAGTTACAGTTTTTAGGAGCAATCGGGGATTTAGACTAATTACCATGTTAGTATTGATATTTGGATCGCTCACTTTTGTGGAAAGTGTGAGTTTTTGTAACTTTGTGAATGAAGATAATATAATGTAGTTCCTGAATTTAAATGCAATCGATGAGTTGATAATGAAAAATTCAACTATTAATCAAAATAATGGATGAAAAGACATTTTTCGATAGCATTACTTAACCAAGCCTTTTCCGGTAACTGTAAGGTTAAAAATATTGAGCATAACTCGATTCGCAATGGGAAAAGACAAACAAAGCTTCTTGAACACTAACATTGAAAATACAGTGGTCGTTTTTCAAAACTTGAGAATTTATATTTTTTGCATGTAACAAGAACAGTAAAGAACATCTAATCCTACATGAACTGGATCAATCTATGGTAATTGAGTGATTTAAGAATAAATCACTAATGTTTGAGATTCATAACTACTGTTGTTTATAATATAAATTACAATTCAATTTTAAGAGGTTCTTAAAGATCCTTGAAAAAGAAGTAAACGAACGCTTTAGCAGTAATTTCAAGAGCAAGCATTATACATAAGAAACTATAACTGATGATTTCTTACGAACTTTGATGATAAATGCAATCCTATTTGATAAACCCTCGTCCCAATTTCCTGCAAGTAAGCTACAAGACGACAACGGCTATAATCCGAGCGCTGTTCCTTGTTAGACAAGATGACATTTTTGTACACAAGCGCATTTTTAAGCCTGGGTAATTTCTCGAAATGAAACCGACCGAATTCATTTATCATGTCAGGCCAGATCCGTACATATTGTCTTTTCACGTCTGCCAGCGCGGCGCATTCAATTCTCCAAAATAATGATATGCTTCTTTCGTTATTTGAGGCAAAAGAGAAGACGCTGCAACACGAGTATATTTCATAGAAGATCCAGAAAAAAAACTATAGCAAAATTGGCAGGGTAATAAAGCCGTGAAACTTATGGGAGTTGGCAAGACGGCGTCTCTAATGCATTACGGCCTTGATGTCAGAAACTTTGTAACAAGAAATTATGATCAACAATTATTTATTGTAAACTAGTTTAAGCGTACTGAGGAAACATCTTGTTGCAAATGAGCAATGAGATGTAGAACTATGTAGCGTGTAATGATTGTAATCCTTATTTAATGTGAGACTGATGAGGTATTGTACACACGACTGACAGTTATAAGAAGGAGGGCTTCTTGAAAATGAAATTGAATGGAAAATGAAAACTGGAGTCGAAAGTTTAAATTTGTGATCTTTATAGAACAAGTTTCAAGCTGCCCATAAAAGAGTGAAATACAGTATCAAAAAAATAGATTTTTATAGAAACTAATCTATAAGATAAAAAGCAAAATGTAAAGAAATGTGACAAAAGTTGTGGAACAAATGTTTTTGTTGTGGAACCTTCCATAATGATGCTATTGTCAATTCTATAAACTTTCAAACAAAACTTTTTATACTAAAAACTTTAAACATTAGAACCATATTCAAAACCAACACATCTTGGCCTGCACTGATGAAGCAGAATTTCTACTTCATCAGTACAGAGCAGTGTTTATAATGTGAATCCTAATGTGATCTTAGTGCACAAATAGTTTAGCATTTATGTTATGTGATTATTTAGCTTTGTTATTTGTTGGTATTTGAAATTAGTAGTCCTAGTGAGAGCTGCTAAACTTATCAATTTGAATAATAGTAGATTAGAAAAAATTGCTCATTAGTCTTCTTAGACTAGATTGCAATATAAGGTGTGGAAGAAAATCAGTACATTAATCAAAATACTATGGTCCAGTGATTCAAAGTATTCAGTACAGTGGAATTGACATAAAGTTATCTCAAAAATGTGATAAATCCCAAGTTTTTACCAAATTTTTGAAAGAAGCACGTTTTTATGAAAAACATTAGAACTTAAATGTTGAACGGTTGAAACAGATCAGCTAACAGAACGTCACTATTAGCACGCCCGCTGAGCCAAAACCCCCTATAAGTGATAGTGACTAATAGTGATAGTGACTAGTTATAGTGACTAATCTTCTAGATGCAAATTCATGAGGAGAAGAGCAAGGACACCTCATTCAAAACAAGAAGAGCACTGCAACCGGACAAACGAGCCAGGTTTCTGGCTGATTTCAGGAGCGACGGCGCTTCAACGCAACCCAACTTCATGCATGGCATTATTAATGCACAGCTAAATGACACGACTAGTGGGATCCCTCTGATGGATGCCAGATCAAAAGAAGAACAGCTGATGACACAGATTGTTGTTGTTGATCGAGGTAGGAGACTCGGCATTCATTCCAAATATTCCCGTGCTCAATTGATAGCGCAGCCCTGAGGTGTTACAGGTTAAATATATCTTCCAACATAGTTGACGACGCTGCTGATGATGCCGCTGCTGCTGTTGCTGCTGGCAGCACAATCAATCTGGCATCACGCACACACACCAGAGAAAATGCGAATTCATGGCAAGACGAAGTGCACGTTCAAGAATGAAGCGAAGAAAGGAAAAGAAAATGTAAAGAGAGAAGGATTAGATTTGATTATTTACTTTTTTCATGTGGATAACAAATATGTCGGCTTAAATTCTAGATTATAATAGTAAAATAGACATTTAATTATTCGACTAATGTACATAAACTGAAATGTACTAAACTATTAATAATTTATTCAATGAAAAGATATAATAAAAATTATTTCGATGATATTGTGATTCATCTACTACATGAAACGGCTAAGTTTGAACATATGAATGTCTATTGTTGGAAAAGGATGAGAAAGAAAAATGGGGGAAAAAGAGAGAGTGAGTGAGAGTGAGAGAGTGGAGAGAGAGAGAGAGAGAGAGAGAGAGAGAGAGGAAAAAAGAGGTGAGAAAAACGAGGGAATGAGAGAGAGAGTTGGAAAAACACAGAATGTGAAGAGGTAGAGAGAGTTAAAGGTAAAGAAGGAAGACAGTGTGTTAGGTTGTGGATAGGAAAGTGATAGATATAAATTGAAATAAATAAGGAGAGTAGAGGAAAAAGAGAAAGAGAGAGAATGAAATAAAAGAGGAAAATGAAACTATAAAGAGGATGAAATATAATGGGGTCAATACAGCAAGAACTTGATCATGATTGTCGAATGATTAGAATGTGAGAGAAAAAAGTACAATCAAGAGGATTAGCTTATTTACTTTATTAGAGGATTAGCTTATTTACTACAGAATATATATTGGCTTAAATTCTAGATTATAACAATAAGGAATTATTGCATTTATTACATTATTCGACTGTTTACAAATCAAGCCAAATCTTATTTTGATGAACCATGTGATCATTAAATCTTTCTGGTATCAATTCAATTCACACTTATTATCTCTACAATTGTACAGTGGAATGGTATAGATGATAGATAATACATAGTGTATAATAATTTTACCTATCCTGCAACTTTATGGTGAGATTGTAGGTTCATCAATTCTATGCGAACTTGTAAGCAAGTATCGAAGGATGTGGTTCACACTAGCATAGACACACAGGTGTCGAAAGAGCAGGGCACAGATAGATAAGAGGCGAAAATACCTTAGCCGTTATCCTCGGCTATTTTAGACTGATGGACGGCTCGTCTGGTGTGAGTGTGTAAAATGCGACACAAGGCGAAAAAACAAACGAATTAGTGCGCCAAAAATCATTCACTGGCAAATTGAAAAAGAAAAACAACACTGATAACGCTCTATCAGCTTCGCTTCCGTCAGTTAGTTGCTGGTCAATCTAGAAATGTCTTCAAAGTAATAGAGGTCTATTTTTTAGATTCTCAATATAGAGTAAACACTCGACATAGAGGTAGCTTCAAATTAATATCTGTAATCGATTTTCCTTGTAGAAACTGAATGAATCGCTTACTATTGAATTGTAATCAGTAAATAGTCGCTCGGATCGGAGCGGATGAAAATGTTTTGATGAAGAAACTCATGGCTGTATTCAGATGTTTATGGTGTGAATACGCCCATTAAGATATAGCAGCCATCCAGTTCGATCCAGTACGCTACACCGGACCGAACTTGTGTGAAAAAGCAGGGTTCAGATAGAAGAGACGAAAATACATAAGCCATATTGTGTATTTCATTTCATGAAACTTTTCATTCTTATTCTAGTCCGAAATCGATCCCATACCTGATGGCTGACTTTGCACAGACATAGTCTAGTCTAGAGCGGGTAGAGCCACATTGCAGCTCATTTATTGTTGTGAAAATTCTAGAGTTGGTGTGAAGAAAGTCATGAAGGCAATGAGTGGCTGGTTAGGGGTGATGGGAATTGGTACATAGACGCCGCGACACGCGTTATTTTCAGCGTCAAGTGCCAAACATACGCGCCACTGGCACCGAATGTGGTACACGTCTTCTTATTCTTCTTCTTCTCTTTTACTTCTGTCCGTGGATGTCATCTCAAGCGACAAGACAACACATGAAGTCTGCGCTAAAATCGCCACCAATGCGTGTTTTATTCCTTTCTTGTCTTGGCACCTTCTTCTTCTTCTTCTTTTTCTGTTCGCTCGTCTTGGTGTCTTTTTTAGCAGCGTCCTCTTTGCACTGGAAAGGCGCCTATTTATAGTAGCGCTGGAATAGGCCAGCTACTTTCCGAGCAGTTAACCTGTTGCTGCCAGACTGCGAAAGGGCTGCTTGCACTTGGCAAGTGAGGCTAATGTCCTCACTAACGAGATCCAGGTGACTGACTGCTCTACATTGTTCAAAAAGTGAAAAATTTTACAAATTTGTTTATTATTAAATGAAAGCTCATTTTTGTTTGAATGCATTGCTCCAATCACACCCAGCAACCAGGAAATATACAAATAGTACATACAAAATGTATATTACTATTTATTTATAGTAATATTTCTTTTGTCATGGAGTTTCATATTTGATGCGAACATCAAAAGAAATTCTACAAATAAAATACAAACAGTACATACAACTACTTTATACTACATGAAAACATTTGTACTACAGTATAAATGGTCGTTGGTCTCTCTTCAAGTACATACGTACAGCTTCTGAATAAGATAAATGAATGTAAACACGTTTTCAGTTTTCGATTTACGCAATTGTTAGTCACAAACCATCTTTTAGTAGCTCAGTTAATACATAGTTTTGTCTAACTTTAGTTTCTAACTAAGTCTCCACTTTGTTTCCCCTCTTTGTTACTCCTTTATCTACCTTTTTTCACCTTTACCCCTTACCTCTATCACCTTCACCCCTCAATCAAGTATTTTGACTCAATGTCTCTTCCTCTTCTCCCTCTCATCCCAAGTCTAAATGATAGTGTTTTCTCTCTCATTTTAGGTTGAATGTCCATATAATAAAATTAGTGGTTATAGTCATTATTCGTCTCTTTGCAATGGCTCCAAAGTGTATTTGTAGCATAAATACTAGTAATCTGCAATCAGTTACTAATCTTTAAACCCGCCTGCTGAAAAAAGCATATTTGAGAGAACCAAAACAAAAACAATACACTAAGGGAAAAATTATTTAGTGATTTTTCAAGGCAAGATAACTCAATACAAACAATTCATTCTCTCATTTTAGAATATTTTTGTTGCAAATAACTATTAGTAGCGAGGTAGAACCAAAGAGAAGCAATACTCTCTACTAAGTCTGGATGTAGTCTCTTTCTACGTCTATTCTCTATGGTAAAACCTACCCGTAAGGATCTCCCCACCGATAAAAAGCCATATGAACATATTGCTGTATATAGTCTATATTAGTAGCGAGGATTAGTAGCATTCAATAGAAGAGTTACGAAATGTTAAGTAAATTGCAAACCAAATGTGACTAGAATTCATTGGATTTAGTTTTGAGTTGTCTTTTTCTCATTTACTACTTTTCTTCTGTTAGCAGGCTCCTGACAGGTGATGGGCACCTTGAACCTGGACCACAGAGCAGCCGAGATTGGCGGCTAATTATAAATGCAGAAGAATGTGTCCGAAAGCATGTCTTAAATCACTACTCACAAGAGACGTCCACGATGCTCTTCATTCTAGTGCAGGCAATGTGCGCGTTTGTGTGTGTTTGTGTGCGTGCAGTCTGAAATGTAATGCACTTGGTCGATGCAAATGTCTTTGGTGAAACATAGACTAACCTAATAATGGATTATCCAACCTAATACAATTTATTACGTTGTCATTTATTAGGAATCCATTTAATTGTTTATCTAACCTAGTTGATGGATTATCTAACCCAATAAAGGGATTAAACAACCTAATTTATAGATTATCTAACCCAATGAATGGGTTATCTAACCTAATTAAGGGATTATCTAACCTAATGAATAATGAATAATCTAACCTTATTAAGGGATAATCTAACAAAATTAATGGATTATTTCTGATAGTCTCAGATAAGCACCTAGCAATTTCCTTCAGACTTTTTATTCAATACCCTCCATCTGAGATAAAATATGGAAATGTGTGAGCCTTTGAAACTTTATTTAGTTAAATTTGTGGTGGAGATGATTGCAGGTCAAGTGCTGGGATAAGATATTTCGGGGTTGATGAATTAATTTTGATAGAGATAAATTCAAGGATAAAATTGGTATTTAGCTAGATTAATCAATTTTTTGTAGACAGAAATTAAAATTTAATCCCCAAAAACACGTCTAACAAAACAAAAAATAAACGGGAAAATAAAAAAGTGCAAAATAAATTACTCAATGTGAATGAAATTATAGTTCTTGCACTCAATTTCTTTTTCTCACTAGTTATAATCACAAGTTAAAGGTAATTACATAGTAAGATTTAGTTGAGTTCTTTATTTGTTATGAAACTTTAATTTTTGATTTGTTTATTGAATAAATAAATTTATTTCGTTTCCAATAGAATTAAATTTTTTTGCTCGTAACTCACACACAGATTTATCTGGAGAATTTAACTCTCATTTCTCATGAATCTTGAACGAAGTATATTTTTGAAGTGGTTATATTGAAGCATAATTTTTACTAGTTTTTCAATTGTATTGGAAATTTCCCATTTGGTTTTGAATAATTATTGAGCTCTGTAAAGAAATAAATTATTTATTCATTATATTTAATTCTAAAATTGAAGGGAAAGAGTAGACGATTGTATAACTTCGTTTTACCTGAAACTGGAAGTTCAACCGTGCTTTGCAACATTGTTTAATAAAGGATCTCGTTTAGAACGTTAGACTAGTTTATAATCCAGTAAACAAACACATCTCAATCAGAACAGAGGCAGCAATAGAGGAATAGAGAATAACAATTCAAAATAACAGCTTTGCAAGGAGAAAAGAAGATCCTTTAATTGGCAGGAATCCCAGGCCGTCTTGATAATATCGCGCAAATCAGAGATTCTCTAACCTAGCGACAGCACGCAATCTGTCAACGGTAATTATTTATAGATAATTAAACGGCAACAGCGTCCAGTGTATTGTGATTGGACGAGTTCGACAGGCCGGAATTTGGCAACAAACACCTACAATGACCAATGAGAACTGTCCAACTATTCCTAATCCACACCTCTACTCTTCGCCCTACAGAATACTACTACTTGTGCAGCGTATTGCATAAGTAACAGATTCAAGGAGCAATCTAGACGCAGTCTAGCGACTAGAGGGCAGACCAGTTTTATTATGCAGTTGTACCATAGACAAAGAAAAGGAGGAGAATAGAGCTCCTAAATTCCTAATAGAACAAAGAATAGAACTCCTATTAGATTATACTCCTATGGTTGTACTCAGAGAGTAGAGAAGAACTGATTCTATTCTTTATTCTTTTATTTTCTATTCTGTTTGGTTGTACTGTACATTGTTGTACCGTACCGTACCGTATTAGTCCTGAACTTGTATTTGCTGATCTTCAGAAATTACTTTTTGTACATTATTTGAGAACATACTTTAAAATAAATAGATAATAAATTTATTTCCTTCTTCAAAACTAAAACCTAAGAATACATTTATAAAATATTGACTACAAAAATGTAAAAAACCATATAATATCAAGAAAAGAAGATTCATGGAAATTAACCCACTTAACTATGGACATCCATGTACTAGTAATACCATATCATTCTAGCCTTATCTAGATGCTCTAGTCAAATCTATATCTAGCCATCTTTGATGGCTAGAGCAATTATTACTGATTGAGTAAACTACATTCAAATGGTAAGCTACTAGGGATAATCTCTATGACTTCACAATATTGTTCTTAATAAAGAACATTTCAATAAAAAAAACAATTAGTAATAAAATGAAGATTCTACTATTCACAGACTAATTTTGATCAACACTTCTTGCTAATTTGATCACAATATAAAGCTTCTGAAACTAGTGAAACCCATTCATATCCTGGAAAACATTCATTGGGGCACTAAATTCAACACACATGATAAATAATGATTTACTAGTTTGTTGTGAACGAATATTTTCTATGAAGAAGAAAGTGAAATCTTCAAAGTACGCCACGAACGATAGAAAACTGTTTTGTTCATATACTACTAAGATTATAGTTTGATGTATAGGAGGGAATATTTATTCTCAACATTAACAGCAAATAATACAATACTGATGTTCTTGAACCCTTGTTTTTCTCGATTAATACCACAAGATTAATCACCGAAGGGTCTACAACCGAGCAGATATGCATTGACCAATAACTCTATGCAGCGCCAGACAAATTCAATACATGAAAAGGTAGGGTAGCAGTCATGCATGCATACGCCCCATGCACATAATTCACAATACACATAGGGGCCTACACATTTCTCAGGAATTAATTGCAACATCTAAGCCTTTCTGAAAACCAACAGATGAAGCTGTTAACCTTCGCTGCCATTACAACACCAACAGTAAACGTCACAAGTAAGTGAAATAAATTTCGCCCAAAGACGAGTATTCGCCAAGAAGAATTATTAATAAAGCAAGCGCGGATTCCGCTAACAGCGTATGAATTTCGCCAAAGCAATAACAAGTGACGTTAACTGCATTGTAAAGTGAATTACGATTCAGCCTAGCCAGATGCCCTCAGAGCCCACTCGTCCACTGTCCAACATTGAAAAACCCATAAATAACAATTCGAAACCAACAGGTCAATAGTACATGATACATTTACAATAGCGTAATAATGGCTTTGGCGGATAGAATGGTTGCAATAATATTATCATAAATGAAGATATATAATATGCAAAATTGTATAAAAACTTAGAAACGTAACTAGGAGTGACGTAACCGACTTTGATTGTCGCTTGTCTGATAAGCTACAGGTACTGGTTCGATCCCAGGCAAGATATTTTTCTAGAGCCACACCATACCAATGAATCGGATATTTTTCTAGATTCAAGATTCTAGATTTCAAAAATGAAGATATTTTTCTAGAGCCACACCAATGAATCGGAGGACACGTTAAGCCTACCCAAATAGCAGTCGTTAAATTCAACTCTCATGTGAATGAAGTGGAGTGTTCTAGTAATGATTGACAGAACTATACTGTTGAATCAACATAATATTAGTGAGAGGCAGAGTGATCAGTGGTTCGTGGTGAGTGGTAAAATTCTAGTGATCAGTGAGTAGATGATAATATAGTACCACAAACCCAACGCGTTTCAAAAAATTTTCAATTTACTCTATGAAACCGATTAACAGCGAGTCACAGAGTATAGAAGTAGAACTACATACTGATACTGTACTTCTCTTTCTATACTTTTTGGTCACAGGTTGCCAATGTGTGTAGGAAAGTGAGTGCCTCTTCTCTCGCTCAGCATTACATCGCCGGGTTATCACACGCATTAGCGAACATATTCGCCCGGATTTCTTTTTGGAAATTTATCTGTCCATTAATTTGCTTTCAAATACTTTGGCTATTTACAGCTTGGAAACGACTCGGCATCTCCCACACGGCGCTGCAACTAATAACAGAAATAGGACAGGAATTTCGAAACGAAGTCTCCGAGACTTTTTGAAAAACCTAAAATCTCTAGCAGCCGCCCCTGACAAATGAATCGATCGTGGGTTGATCATCCGTCCTAGCAGGAGCTTTTAGCCGAATAAATGTCTCCTCACTTTAGCCATTCTAAATCATGAATTTCGTTTCGACTGAATGTGTCGCTCAATCTTTGGTCGAAAGTATCTCGACCGCTAAGAGCACATTCTATCAGCTGCTGATGGCATCTCTTGATGCAACTATCTATCCTACTACTCCTACTTCAGTGGCATTAGATGGCTCATTTAATCTTATTAACACCGAAATCTATATTTGTAGCGCTTTCAACATGAATACTTTGAATCGTGGGATGGCTAGATTTTCTATTTCGGTAGGAAAAATCTCTATTTATTTATTCATTCATTTACATAAATACAAAAGGTCACAGACACAAAGTCCATTACAAGCTTATTGACATAATAATTGTACACAGTTTTATTTGAAAAATCTTTATCACTACATGTAGTAATATTGTAATACCAGAAGTATTGCTTAAAAGAAAAAATATTTTAGAGAAGATTAACGTTCGGTTATTGGACATGAATGCCCCAGGGGCCTGTTTTATGAAAATTTAGAGTCCGGCAGCAATACTGGAAAAATTCAAAAAAATACTGGACGTATGAATTTATAATTTATAATTTATAATTATATTATATTCATATTATTTTTATAGTTGATACATAATATGCCATGCTATTCATATCTGTTATGTGTCCGCCTTTTTCCTGTATTACAGGATAAATATTATGGACCAGTCCCCTGGTGTTAAATGTACAGTAGAGATTGATTAATTAAATGTTTTATTTTTCTCCTGTCAAGGTTGGAACCATTTGGTTCCCTCTCCCACCTAACCAGGCCAACACAATTACATAGATAATCAATTTAGTAGTCTACTTATAAATAATACTGTACATGAAAATCCAAACAAACAGATGTTGCATTATTTAAAAAATGTAAAAACAAATTTATTTTTCATGTTTACAGGAATCACAATAAACTGTTTATATTCATAGTTCTCAAAGTTGTGAAATTTTCACATAAAAAAATAATATTCTCTTCCCTGTACATGTGAATTTGACAGGGAATGCCCCTGAAAAAGGAAGGAAGATACCATAAATTAGAAATTCAAAGCTTCATTCAATTGATGGGTTTTTCTGAATTTGCCGAATTGAATATCATAAACATCCAACAATTTCAACTTTACAACTGAAATTTATCTTTCTATAATTACTCCTCAACAATAATTATACAGGCAACCCTTTGGTCATCCTATAATTTTACATTAGTCTGTTAATCCTACGAATAAGCCATACTTATAAAACCAAAAAATTCCATCTAGAAAGGCAATTGACTCAGAAACATCCTGATACGTAGCTCGCCATAAAGTAGGAAATTTATTGATCAAGTGGGGAATTAAATGCTGATGTAGAGGAAACAAAATAGTTTTGTGGGATTAGGATAACCTGTTGTAAAGAAAAATGCTAAGGAATGGACACTTTTCTAGTAGCAGTGAAGATTTTCTGCAATAAATTCGTTTTAAATTTGGACAGCTGAATTATTTTTTTCATTTTTGAGGGAAGTAAATAGAAATAACCTTGAATTCAGGGCTCAAGACTTCTTTCAAGATTTGTATTTTTCATAAATCTCTTACTCTAGGCTACATCTACATTTTCCCTTATCTTCATCTATATTTTAAAAGGAAAATATGAGAACTATGATAATCACAAATTACTTTTCATAGAAAAGTTTTTTCTCTGTCATTCAAATCAGGAAAATATATAGAAGCATAAGGAAACTATGTTATCCAATGA
The DNA here is from genome assembly GCA_017141395.1 of Laodelphax striatellus. NCBI lineage: Eukaryota > Metazoa > Arthropoda > Insecta > Hemiptera > Delphacidae > Laodelphax > Laodelphax striatellus. Next base: position 17,349,069 of record CM029533.1, read on the forward strand.
ATGATTAGAATTGAAAATTATTTATTTGCAGTCAGGGTCATGCAGAGTTAAAAAGTATATTATATTTATTACATCAACAGTGGAATTTGAAATTTGATAAAAGGAACATGATTTTTCTATATCTATGACATTTCTGATAATAGATTTAAAATTTTCCAATAAAACGTTTCCTTATATCATTCTACATGGGGCACACAAATAGGAAATGATGAACTTTCACATAGGTTCTACTATTGCAGATTGGTCAAAGTGCTCTGCAGTTTTTCCAACAACCCTTTCCTTTAAGAAACAAACACATCCATGAATCATGGTTTTCTCAGCTGGGAAACACAACAGATTCTTGATAGAGCCAACTAGAAATTCATTCGTTAATAGTCTATAAATTCATAGTTCTACTGTCATTCAAAGTAGGTGAAGAGAAGGAGGAGAAAAATTATGTGCTTTCAAATCACTTCACGATGGTTCAGAAACCATAATAAACTCTACATCATCCTCAAAAAAGTAAACGTAAAAAGGGCCATCACTTCAATTTTTCTATCTTGTCAATTGACTCTTCATGAGGGAAAGAGAAGCAGAAAATTAATCCTTTTGTCCTATCACTACATTTTCCTCTCTTTCAAAAGACGACCGCTGTAGGAAATGCATAAAATGAACGGAAAAAAAGGAAAAAGAAGAAGTGTAAAGAGAGCAAAGATGAGTTGATGCTGGCTGGCATTGGTTCATGAAGCACTTGGCGAATCACTTCAAACCGTTCTGCATGAACGTATTTGGGTCACACTTTATGCTCAGGTGTTCTCTTCCTAGCTCTAAAACACATCATTATACATAAAAACATACCAGACATAAATGATTCGGTATAAACTGATTGAACTATATAGAAAGCCACAATCTCATGAGAATCAAATAATCACCTGACAAAAAAAATTGGGGAGGAGAAAAAGGAAGAGCAGAAGTAGTGGGAAAATGAGTAGAAGGAAGATGATGATGATGATAATGATGATAATAATGATGATGATGATGATGATGATGATGATGATGATGATGATCATGATAAAAATTGTAGGACGATTAGGAGGAGAAAGAAGATGAGAAGTATATTAAGATGATGAGGATAATGATGATGATGATTGATGATGATTGATTGATTGATGATGATGATGATGATGATGATGATGATGATGATGATGATGATGATGATGATGATGATGATGATGATGATGATGATGATGATGATGATGATGATGATGATGATGATGATGATGATGATATTGATGATGATGATGATGATGATGATGATGATGATGATAATTAATGACGGATGATGATAATGAATGAAAGAGTCCAAGAGTCAACAGCAATAAAGTTTCATTTAATTATCTAATTGGATGATAAAACGACCTATGGACAAAATATCTCTTCAATCTTTTAAATGAGTCTGAATCTTTACTAATGTTACTAGTAATGATAATGATAATAATAATAATAATGATGATGATAATGATATTTTTTTTAATAATGATAATATAGCTTATTTATAAGATGATAATAATATTGATGTTGATGATAATGATGAAATGGAACACTAAAAGATGTTGTAATAATTTTTAAATGATGAATGATGATATAAGAGATTAATGATTAATGATAAGATGATAATAATATTAAATAGGCAGGCAAAAGGCACTATAAAACACAAAAATATGACTTAAAAATCGAAAAAGGCATAGTGTAGTTCTATTCCTATTATAGAATATGATACAATTATATGAATAAATTAAGAAACTTATATTCCACTGGTTGATGATGATTAATGATGATGATGATGATTCTTGATGTTTTTTGATGATGATGATGATGATGATGATTGTTTTGATGAAGAATGATTTTGATGATGATGATGATGATGATGATGATGATGATGATGATGATGATGATGATGATGATGATGATGATGATGATGATGATGATGATTTAAAAACTGAAGCTAGATTTAATAAGATTACCAAGAGTCAAATAATAATAAGTATATTGAATATCTAGCTCTATGGACAAAACTTTTGTTTGAAATTAATTATGTTACTAGTATCATGGATTTTCAAATATTTCAAATATAAAACTTATTAGCATCTGATAGGCAAAACATATAAAATAGGATGAAATATAGCAAATGATATTGAAATAGGCACTAACACCATGAGAAATGGAACACTAGGCAAAGATGTTGCATTTTGCTAATTATGAATATTATTAGTTATTACTCTATTATAGTAAATTCGGGAGAGAAATAGTTTTGGCCTGAGCCTGTTGTTTCTCTCTCAAATCATATTTTAATGATTTTTGCTTGTATCAATGAATGAATTGAGTTGAATTGTGGTCTTTGTCTTATACAGATGTGATTAATCGACTAATTTCTAAGGAGAGTTCAATCTAAATTTAATCTTAGGAGTCCTTTCAAAGTAAACGAGAAATTAAGAACGAAAAATTACAATATTGTACATAATTTATTGATACTTACTGCAGGTTTCTTGAGGATATTCATATGCAAAGTCACCCTTCACCAGTAAGGTGAGTCTCAACTAATAATACTTAATGGTAGGTAGGTGAGAAAGTCGCATTTTTCAAGATATTAAGCACTCTAAATTATATATTCAAGCAACCGAATTCTTCAAAGAAATTACGAAATTTGAAATACTACAGACTACAAGATATCGAGTTGGATTGGAGCGGAGGCTGAAAAAATGTCAGGAATGATTTCGAAAGAAAGATTGCAGAGGAAAAATCCCTCCACGAGAATAAAAATCGGATGAAGGATTTTCGAAACGGTTCAGTGGTGATGGAGAGAAATGGTGAACAAGGAACAGGATTAGTCGATAATTGGAGAAGACGCGCAGGCCCACTCGAGAAGGCAGTGCCAATTAATTTCAGTATTTTGAGGAGAAGAGAACGAAAAACATTGTTTTCATATTGGTGAAATAAATATAGAGCAGTTTTGTTTAGGCCATAGATTATACTAAGTTTATTTTCTTGTATAAGTTTATGTAGTTTATAAGTTTATTTATAAGTTACTAATTTCGTCTTATAAAGTTTATGAGTTTAGATTAAGTTTATGAAGTTGATTTGAGTAATTTTGTTCTGATTTGTATAAGATTCAAAATTGAATCCAAGAGCCTGTTTAATGAAGAAGGTTCTTTAATAGAGGAGAAATCGTCATACACACTGGAAGTGCATGTGATAAATTTATGTATGAGAAGCTTTCTCTGTATGATAATTGTGCACTATTCAGACTTAGGCTAGACGTACACCGGTTAGTCAAGACAAGACAAGACGAGATTAGTCACGTTTAGTCACAGTACTTCACATAGTTGCTTATGAAGCAACACACACCGATTAGTCATTGCATCGGTGTGTGCTGCTTCATAAGAAACTATGTGAATTACTGTGACTAATCTCGTCTTGTCTTATCATGACTAACCGATGTACGCTTAGCCTAATACAGAAAAACAAGATCACAGCTGAATGCTCCAGCCGTCAGGCGACCAAGACAGGTCTGGACAGTCTTGGTTATGAGCCTTCTAGTGCGCGTTGGAGAGTCCGATCTCCTAAGGCTAGGCGTACACCGGTTAGTCGAGATAAGACGAGATTAGTCACGTTTAGTCACAGTAATTCACATAGCTGCTTATGTGCAGCACTGACTAATGCAATGACTAATCGGTGTGTGCTGCTTCATAAACAGCTATGTGAATTACCGTGACTAAACGTGACTAATTTCGTCTTGTCTTGTCTTGACTAACCGGTGTACGCCTAGCCTTAGACGTCAAATCTGCGATATAAGTACAGTTGTACAGTAGAACCCAATCTAAATTCGAAACCTTTACTCAAAAGACAATGGTCTTCTTACTCTATGGTTTTATTATGGTCTTACAATGGTTTTACACAGAAAACAATTTAAATGAAGCTACATTCGCTAGAAAGGCCGACCTTCAATTCCAACCGTTTTTTCAAAGACAGTGATTTTTCAATCTGTTAATTTGTTAGGAGAACAACTTCATCAAGACGATGTGTTTGTTGTTTCAGGGGAGAAACTATCAATCGTAGCCACCATCCCGGAAGACACTTTCATCGCTGGGTGACTGATCACCGAGACCCGGGTCCCATCACTTAGCACCCTCGTCCTGATCACAGTGGGGGAAATGCGCTCAAACCATCGCTGTTCAACCAATTCATCAAGTGACGCCTCTTTTACGCCAACCCAGTACAGAATCAAATTGGTTTAAGCCCGGTTTCTCGGTCGTTCAATAAATATTTTATGGATCCAATGGCAGTATTGAATCAATAAACACGTGTTTTCAAATGCAAAAAAAATTGATTCAATTGTTGAACAACTGAGAAATCGGGCATTAGAATCTGGAAAATGGAACCAAAACCTTGAGCTAAAGCCCTGGGAATGCCAACAAATTTTCCATCCATTAAAATAATCTTGACCTAACAGCTGATTGGTTGAGGTATCCTTACACTAGACATGGACTATTATAAAGGTCAATTCCCACATTGACGACAACGACACGACGACGACATTCTCATTTCGTTCTGCGCATGCGTCACCAGCCCGCGCTCTGATTGGTCCATCTTTTCAGAACTTCTGACCAGCCGAATTTCTAGGTTAAGTGACTAGATACAAAGTTTGAATGTTCGCTGCTTGGAATCAATTGTCAATTAATATTAATAATATTAGTACGACAATATGAATATAATAATCAGTAAATAAAATTATAATACAAACCTTTTCAAGTCATACCGGTACTGCAATTTTGAGAGCTTGATAGCCGACAGCTACAGCTATCATTTGTAAACAAAGATAGACATGGACGAGTCAGAGCATGGGCTGGTGACGCATGCGCAGAACGAAATGATAATGTCGTCGTCGTGTCGTTGTCGTCAAGGAATTGACCTTTAAGGTCATTCTCATTTCGTTCTGCGCATGCGTCACCAGCCCATGTTCTGATTGGTCCATGTCTATCTTTGTTTACAAAAAATAATGATAGCCTAGCTCTCAAGTCTCAAAATTGCAGTACCGGTATGACTTGAAAAGGTTTGTATTATAATTTTATTTACTGATTATTATATTTATATCGTTGTACTAATATTATAAATATTAACTGACAATTGATTCCGATCAGCGAACATTCAAACTTCCTACCTAGTCACTTAACCTAGAAATTCGGCTGGTCAGGAGTTCTAAAAGGATGGACCAATCAGAGCTCGGGCTGGTGACGCATGCGCAGAACGAAATGAGAATGTCGTCGTCGTGTCGTTGTCGTCAATGTGGGAATTGACCTTAACGCGGATACTATAAGGATGTCTAGTGTGTGGGTACCTTACCTAATCAGCTGTTAGTTCGTAGTTATGATCAGAATCATTTAATTTGACGCTTGGCATTGGATAGATAGCCGTGGCGAAGAGTGGTATACTTATTTTGTCATCGCCGAGTATATTTCCTATAGGAAATAAAGGAGAAATATGTTTATTCCTATAGGAAATATACCCGGCGATGACCAAATAAGTATACCACGCTTCGCTACCAATAGATAGATAGAGAGAGAGAGGTATAATTTCTTTGCCATCGTTCTCTACGGTCATCAGCAACATCAAAAAATGATATCTCTCTATCTAATGCCAAGCGTCAAATTAAACTAATATCACTGTATTTTAATGGATGGAATTTGATGGGGAATTGGATTGTGATACGGCTGCAATCATTAGTAGGCTATTCAACATCCACAATAATTTTACTAAACAAATTTAGGGTTGTCTTGCAATACGAGTAAAACTAACTAAAATAAATTATTCAATATGTAGGCCTATTGTTATATGACATATTCCATTATGCAATAAAATAAATTGTTATTTTTTGGCTAATAAAATAATGAAATCATTCTTTTTTTATAGAGGTTGAAGTGTGAGGGTTCTAGTTTTGTATTCAAGAGTTTCCATATCAGATTTTTATATTCCAACTGACAATTAAATTTGATCATCGACTAAAGAAGTGAGATTTCTCAAAATACAAGAGAATCTATCCAGGTCGTTTAGTTTCTTATGTTGGAAATAATGATTAAAACAAAAGCGTTAATCTCAATTCACATTTAAATTCTTGCTATAAATAAGCAATAACTAACTCAACTAGAAGTTACTATCTAATACATCCTTGGAGCATCCCCGGACTGGTACCGCCACAACTACAATTTCCTGATAGCAGTGGATTAGCAATGAGTTAAAAATGGATTAATGGCATTACTTTATTACCTTGAGAATAGGATGTTGTCAAAGCGGCTGGCTAGCTCGGCCATTGGACAATTAAAACAGCTTTACAGCTCATATAGGCGGTTAACGAAATATGCTCTATATCTTTCTGGTTGTTAATGTCTTCGAAATGGAGGACTTTAAATCGATAAAAGTTGACCAAAAATACTCTGGATTTCGCAAATACAAATCGGTTATCAAAGAGATTTGTATTAAGAAAAACATTTGACATAGAAATCAAGAAAAGTTTGATAATATGAAAATTACAAAAATTTTGAATTCCTGATAAGATCATAGAGAAAGAATTAAGTAGGTAATGCATTTCTTGAGTGATAGATTATCATGAACTATTGTGTAATTAACAAGCGTTACTTGTGCAATGCTTTCTGTATCAGGCTATAAGATGAAGAAATAATATTTAAATAAGCATTCAACGAGTTAGTTTAAATACCGCATACAATAATTTACAGAATGGAACTTTCATTGGAACTTTCTTCTTATGCATGATATGACTAACACTAGTCATACATAAGTCAGCTTGTACACCGGAGCAATAAGCAATAGGCAATTAGCAAAATTTGGATCATTATGATCGTCTACTCTATAGAAACAAATAGTCCAATGCACACCTAAAGCAGCTGTTTCAGTGTGCATTGAACTATTGGTTTGTATAGAGTACAAAAACAATCATATGATCCATATGTTGCTAGTTGCCTATTGCTTATTGATCGGTGTACGACCGGGGTAAGTCTTCAAAATTGAAATACTGTACTATAGTGCTTTTCATCCTTGAAGACCCCTGGCCAGCTTAGTGTGTAATCCAATCAGAATGCCCGGCAATGTTGTCATATTGTCTGCTGTTTAATTATCTGGGCACGCATGCGTATTAGACGGGAATATCAGTCTGCTATCACAACTCGGCGTGTTTTAACGTGGATGAAGTATGAATTTTTCTCGCACGTCGGTTCATCACTATCATTCGATAGAATTTTTCAGGCGAGTGATTTGCTAGCTATAAATTGGTGGTGGACGGTCTCTATACTCAGGGGTCTTCCAGGACGAAAAGAGATTATAGCTTCAATACTTTTCATAAATTGTACCACCAATGGAAGAAAACCGAACGGGATAAATTTGATTTACTTAATTTAGAGTACTTAATTGTCTTTATTGAAGGAAAAGTTGAAAATCAAACAAGGTTACCTCTACAATAGACAATGGATTATACTTTCTGTGCCTCAACCTACCAATCTACTTTCACAATATTATTATAGAAATAGTACAAGAAGAATGAATTATACAAATGCTGCTGAGATTAGAATGTAATAGAATCACTCTACAAAAATATCAATTTAATTATTTTAGTTCAAAACAAATAGGTAGTGTTGTTTGTGGAGCACTGAACTCTGAGGAAATTTTCAAACATTTTCTTGAAGTTCACAAGAAATAACCGGCAAAAATAGTTTGATTAATGGTAAATACGTGTACTATAAATATTTCAAATTTTGCCTACGTGAGTTGAGGAGGAGAATAAAGAGTGAAAAGAAAATACCCCGAAACGGTTTCGTCACTTCTGTTTTCTTTTCCAGAATAGTGAGAAAAATAAAGCGTATAATTTACGACGCCAAGCATTGAAAATCAACACTTATCAAGCAGGCCTTTTGTTAGTAATTCTATTACATCTTTTCGTTTATTTATGATATTTTGTCTCCGTCAGGGAGGTTCAGTTTCGTCATTAGACGAAGATATCTTCCCAATTCTCTAATTTCCTGTACTATATTCCTCGTGTAAACAAGCATCGACGACACTATATCTTTGTATAATAGGCCGGCTCCGAATCAGTTCTATCAAGCTGTTAGGAAATGCGAAGAACTTGTTTTGCCGTTAAACCTTTCAAACATAAATCTTGCTTTCTGACCGAAAACCGTTTTCACTACTCCAATATTTTGACGCCATGCCAGTGGAAAACTACAATGAACACGTAGGCACTTTGGTCCTAATGCATACAGAGTTTGAAAACTGGAGATAATTCATCAATTTATTAAAATTATCACCCTCACATAGTACAGTAATATTTCAATAATGCAGAAGAAAACAAAACAACTCAAGATTTTCTCAATTATTTGACAAACGTTATTACAACAGAAGAGATTCATAAGAATTGTTTTATACAATAGGATATCAATATACAGAGTCATTCACGGAAATCGGATGTTTTTAAAATAGTCGTAACAAATTTGATATTTGCTTTAAAAAAGTTCTATTGGTACAGTTCTAACAGGATTAAATTCTTACCTCGCTGGTATGGGTAGAATCAAACGGAGAAGTATCTCAACTGTAAGGTCCTGGAAAAAAGTATTAAATCGTTAACATTGTTCTAATCAAAATTTAATAATACATCAACCAAAATAATTTATAGCTATTTGCAATTTCCCTGTTATTTACAATCTTAATCCAATATGACTTACATTTCTTCTCAAATTTCCCTTTCCCAAAAGTTTTTAATCTGTCAGTAGGCAATTGAATATTTTTTGAGAGGAGATGAGACATGCTTCAAATACACATTCTAAAAATAAATAATAGAATTTTTTCGCTAAGAACAGATGAATTACATCAGGAATGGAACATATTACTAACGAGTTTTAAATCACTATTCCAAGTCCCTTATCAAACACATTGACCTATTGGGTGAATATCGATAATTCAGATCTAGGGATCTACACAAAGCATGATTATAAGACAAGATTTTAGATTTATAACCATATAAATGTAAAGCTTCATTTTTGGGATTTCCCAATTGGCTACTTCATTTCTCATCTTAAATGACACGAATGAGGAAATATTTATAATATTTTTTAAAAGATAGCCAGTGGCAGCTGGCCAAGAAAAAAGCTCCATAAAATCATTGTGATGATAGGTAAAAGATTTCCGATGGTGTAATTTCCATTGGAATGAGAAACGTCGGAATAGCTGTGCGATATTAATATAAACAAGCCAGCAAAGCTGTGTTCTTGTAGAACATTAATAACATAAGAATGGAAGACGAAGCCGAAGGAAGAAGGAGTAGGTGGCCAAAAGGAAGTTGATAAACATTGTTAATAGATATGTAGCGATGGGGTAGAACGCTGGTAATAAATAAAAGAAACATTCACGTTGATTTTTAGTAAGAGTTTTTCCACCAACACCCACCCATCCCCCCACCAGCGCACCATCCAACTGTTGGCTGATTTAAATCTTTTCGCCCAACAGCTGCATGCAGTAGACATGAGCACACTTATAAATAAACACCAATAAAAAATAAATACATCCAGAAAAGTATCACTAATACTACATTGCCGATTCAATGTATCCTTGAACTTATTCCACAAATATGAACTTTAATCCTTCTACAACAAGAATTTGTCAAGATTTTTGGGCATTAGATTTTCGTTAAAAGCACCAGATCTTGTAATCAACTGAGTACATTATCGTCGATAATGGTTTCATGGACGCATCATTACCTAATCGCTCAGATAAGACAAAAGGAGGCTTGCGTCCGCTGCTCCTGTTGTAAGGGTGATCGCTTGCAGCCTGCTCCGCTAACCATCATTCACGAGATTTGAAATTACATTAGTGTGGTTCGGAATCCATCTAAAGCTGTAGGTCTTTGCATCTTACTTTTTGTAAACAGATCCCTTGAAGAATGGGCCATTTTCACTACCATTCCTTTTTTGCTGTAGTGATGCCCACATACGCCATTAGCTTATGCGTGGGTAATGGAGAGATGAATGGATCTCCAGCTTTAGGTGGGTTCCCAACCGGGAAACGGTTGTTGAATTTGATGTTCATGAATGATATTCAGCGAAGAAGGCCTCGAACCTCGAAAGTGATCACCCTTACAACGGGAGTAGCAGGTGCACGTCTCTTATCTAATCTCAGCGATTAGATATCTGGATACGAACACTCCCTTACACTGACTTCCTTTTATTGAGATATTTTAGTAACAGTTGAAATCTTACATCTAATAGCTAAACGTAGTAATAGGAATATGTCTGATTGATTGAATTCTGGATAAATCATCATCATTTGATATTTTATAATAAAAAAATTTTCATGTATAAGTGAAAACAATAAATTCAATTTATGAAGGTGTTAAGAATTTTTTGGGACCAATTTTTAAGGTAATTTATTGCAAAGAATGGATGTTGATGAGTCTTATGGATATTTTAGGGCCAATTCTTTTAGTGATTTATGATAAAGCACAGATGTCATCAACCTTTTTGGTGGTGTTAATATTTCGCAAACGGCACACAAATTACAACTGTCTGCTCCACACCATTGGCATGGATCGTTTGGTTTTTTCATGTTCAATGGCCTGTGCCATACCAGTGAATTTCGAAGAATGGTTTTCGGTCTGCAATGCACCATAAATCGAAATAATTCCCGCACACCTGCACATGTTCTCAATTAGGTGAATCGATGATAAAAATGTTTGCCGAATGCAAACGAACGCGATAAAAGTCTAAAGAAGACAGATAAAGGATGAACAGAGATAGAAGGAGAGGTAAGTGAGAGAACGTGTTTAAAAAGGCAGACATAAGCTATCCTAAAACAAATGGTCCGTTGCGAATTGTTAAAACAGGCAGTTAATAGAAATTTATTGCCAAATCACCGACAATAACAAAGATAGAGTTGATGATGTCTGGGACCTAGAAATGTTTGTTAAACATAGCAATTGTAAGACAGAACAGCAAAATGGCCCGAGGAGGTTATAAAAATTATAGTAGAACGCCTTCTACTTCGCTCTCAGATGGTCCAACGCTCCTGATTATGAGATGTAGAGCTCTCAAACTAAGGTCCGTATGCAGCATGTTCATTTAAACTTAGTTTAGTTCAATTAAATATAGTTTAAACCCATTTAAACTATTGATTCGTTAAACCAAGTTTAAACGAAAATGGTGCGTATAGATTACAATGATTTATGTAAAGCTCGTTTGGAGTGGTCCGTAGCCGAGGGCAATAAGCGCCTGTCTGATAATCCAAAGGTTCCAAGATCGAATACAGAATATGAGGCCTGTATGCACCATCTTCGTTTTAACTGAGTTTAAAAGAACTTATTTTAAAAGAAGATCACATTAGAACCAGTTTTACGTGTCCAATTTTGCCCTTTCTCCAATTTTCGACATTTTTTCTTTCAAATTAATATGATCAAAACTTCCTTTCCTTGCATAATATATGATTTCTATTAGAACTATTCATTTGGAGTGGTCCGAAGCCGAGAATGATAAGCGCAAAGGTTAATCCAAAGATTCTGATAATCCAAAGTTTCTAGAATCAATCCCAGTTGACAGAACGGATTTTGACCACAAAACAGCCACTCCCGACTGCCTCAATAGTAGTCGTCATCTAGCATCATCAACATCACCCCTCTCATTAACCACGCACAAGCCTAGAACTCATGAGGGCATCACCCTCAGCCAAAAATAAATTATCACTAAAAGGAATAATGCGTTGAGTTTGACTGTTGCATTGTCACCAGAAGCAGGTATTTTCATGTAGGCTACTGTTCTAAAAATGAGCATTTTATTCTGATAATACGATCTTTTATCTTAGCAGTCTTGAGCGTGATGGATTAACGTTATAAGGATTCTACTGCAGATAAGGATTGACTAAAATAAAGATTTGATTCGAGTTTCACTCACTGTAGTAAATTAAGAAAGAAAATGCAACCTACACATATTAACTAAATAATATGTTTACAATCCATAATTTTCCAATTATGCAAGGTATAAGTGTACACTTATGCAATGAGCTTATACATATTAAAATCGTTTAAAGGAGGAAATATTATATGTTTTGAACATTATAAAAAGCTGTAATGATAATAATTGATTTCCAGCCCAGATGCCATAGTAAAGTGAATGAGCTACACAATATATATACATAATACATACAGAATTTCGGGGCTGAGGATAATGAAATACCGAGTATATTGAATGGTAAAAAACAATAGAATGGTAGAAGACATTATTTTGAATTCAAAATCTAGAGGGGGAATAATACTAAATGACGCACTAAAAGAGTATAAAACATTTTCTGGTGGCTTGTCAAACACAAAGAAGGACTCTGGAGAAGCTCTTAATTGGTTAGATGATTTGTCACCCTCAATGAAAAAACACAAACCATTATTATTCAGAAAAACGTTTAGAGAATTGGAACAAAAATGAAAGATGTTTCCAACCAGATAACAGAATGAAAGAGCAGCTACGCACAATTCAAAGAAGGAATAAGTTAGTAATAGTCTCAAGTTAGTAAACAGTTGTGAATTAAGTTAAGTAGTCAAAAGTAATCAATTAGTAATAAGAAACTCTTCATTCCTTATTCATTGAAGTCTTCATTCATTCTCCATTGAAAGAATAAGTTTACAATATATGAGTGAAAAATTAAGGATCAGCAAAAATTGGAAAAATATATTCTTTGTTTGTATTGGGATATTATCACCTACTGCATTTCCAAATTGAATTTAAGTGCTTGAATGGTTAGTTCTTTATGATATTAGTTACTAAATGATATGATGAAATAATAAATATATTCAAAAGTAAATTTATAGATAGGAATCATTTCTGGATTATTAAAATAAATTTCTCTGTGTGTCACAAGAGTTTCAGCCCAGCCTTTAAAAGTAACTATATTAAAAGTAAATTTTTACCAAGCGAATTATCCTGAAGAAAGTGATGAGATTATAATATTGATGACTTATGGCAATCAAATAATTTTTGGAAAAGTTTATTATCACACTAGTATATTCTTCTCTCCCATTTAGCAACAAAATAAGCCGCAGATTATAATAATATGTGTGAGGGTTGATAGAGTATGATTTATCACACAGATTATGACAAATACGTTTGGAACGACGAGCAAAAGAAATAAGTCTTGCACGTGGGTTAGTCCACGAAAAGTCATATGTTAAAAAAGAGTTATAATAGTCCGAAATAGAAAGAAATAGGAGAAGAAATAGAGAAGAAAGTAGAAGAAAAAATAGCAAGTGCTAAACAAACACAAATACAACGCCCGGGTACTGCCAGATAATAAATTAAAACAGCCATATAAATGTTTCCTCTTGACTTATGATGACGTCATAAGGATGGCTCATCACGCCCTTTGTGGGTGGGGGTGGGTAGGGAAGGTTGGAAAAGAATAAGATTTTTTCAAAAATGTGCATCGACAAACAACCAGTTAACCAAACAGTTAACTGCTATGAATTATGAACAGCAGAACAACCAGTTAACAGTTAAACTGTGATTCACTGCAATAATTTATAAGTTCACACCATACCAGTAACATCAACTGTTCCACAATATATTTATGATGGTTGTGATATAAAAAGTTGGCTAGATTATAGTTGGAAGGTATGATGAATTATGCTTTCTATTCTTAATATATTAGAAATTATAGAGTGAGAGCTAAGTTATAAAGTATGTTGATTCATTTCATGAGGAGTCTTGGCGGTGCACTTTTGAATTCATGGATTTTCAGAGTAGTCAACTGTTGGGAATTTACTGTGGTACTGATTATACTGCTGATTCTTGCGTGGACCTGGTTTTCTATTTCCCGCTTGTTTTTTCAAGATTATTACATTAAATTACGATTTTTGAAATATTCCTCACAGATTGTTCCATTGTTAATGGTGAAAATTCATTAACATTCGATTTTTGTTTTGTTGTTTTTTGTTTTAAACTCACTACTGGCAAGAAAGTTCTCTTATGCCACTAATGCCATTCGTATATAAATTTATTGACTGAAACGTTTACGTTGTTTTTTACCTTTTATAGACTTTTATTAAAGAGGAACAAGACACTCAACATATTATGATTAGGTATCAAACAGGATGATGGAAATTACTCCGTGATTCCATGATACAATCACAGTTTCCAGATGAATTAATTTTCAAAATTATGTATAAATTATTAATTAATTAAATTTCACGAGTAAAATTAGATTTCCTTAAACAGAACTGTTCACATAGACACAGTTTATATTTTAGGAGATTAAAATAATGTGAAAGAAATAGATGAATTGAACACTGTTTTCAGAAATGTTGTAGAATTGTTCCATAACGAAATAATAACACTAAGTAAATAAATAAATAAAACTACCCAAGTAGAAAAAGACAATCTATTGTGTTATTATTTCATTAGGGAATAGATGAATAGAGAAATGAGAAAAATTGACAAAAAGATCTTGCACGCGAAATGGAAGGTAAGCGTTCTCAAGCACAATAAGCCGTATCTTCATAGTAAAATTATTTGAAAAATGCACTGGCACTGTTCACAGACACAGTAATAAAAAAGTTCGGTTTATAGAATTTTCAAGTTTTACACAATAATTCGACATTCACCCAAATGTCAGTAAATAAAAATGTCTGAGCAATAAAAATGTCTGAGGTGTAGGAGTTATTTTTTTTATAATGACAACTAGTCATCCCACCAGATCTGGATGCAAGTTAACAAGTGGGCGGGGAGCAACTAATAGAGCAGCTACCAAAGAGAAGAAAAACGACAAAATATATTAAAAAAGGAGGATGATGTTGATGAAAATAAAATAGAAAGAGAATGAAGAAAATAAGATTTGAAGAAGAGAATGAAAAAGGAAGAGGTAGAAAAGGGAGGAGGAAGAAGAATAGCGGAGCATTAGGAAATGAAGTAGATAAAAAGATTTCATCATAATCCTTCTTCTCCTTTTCTAAAGAGAATGGAATTAAAAATGAAGAAGGGAATGTTAAAAAGAGAAGGAAGAAATGAATGCTGAAGAGTGAAAGGGGGAAGAAAAGAGATAAAGTTCGAAAGAAAAACAAAAAATGAAAGTAGAAGGACAAAAAATGCAAGAAGGAGAAAAAAATATGTGGAAGGGGAGACTGGGGGTAGTGGAAGAAAAAAGGGGAGGTGGAAAAAAGGAAGAAAGACGAAGAGCAGTAGGAGATGAAGGATATGAAAAAGAAAAGCCTGTAAAGAAAGAGAAGGAAGAAGTGAAAAGCAGTAGATTAAGATTGAGAATACAAAAATTAAGGAGGCGAAAAAAGGAAATGGGGAAAAACAAGAAGGAAGTCGTAGGAAAAACGTAAAAGAAGAAAAAGTGTATATGAAAAGGAGAAATGAAATAGAATGTGAGTAAATAAGAAGAAGGAAATGATGGATGAACGACGAATTAAAATAAGAAATTATTAATAAGATAATTAAAATTGAAGGTAATTTAATAAATAAATATGAAATAATAAGATAATTAAAATTAACAAAGTAGAGGAATGAATTAACAGAGGAATGAAACCTAGAAAAGAAGGAACAGGACGAAGAAGATAAAAGAGGATGAAAATCAGAATAGTCACAATCTAAATATTGTGCGCAGGCTTTCGTTACACAAAAGGTTAGAGGTTGACATTAATTTGGAACTTTGTTTAGAAGCGAACAAAAATATTAGAAGACGTAATTGGTTGACACGGCCATTTGGGTTGTGATTGAAGAGCCAGCGAGGGACGAAAACGACAGTCGACTAGTGAATTTTGGATGAAATGAGACTTGCATGGTGATTTTCTGTGTTCTTCATGCCAATTCTACTATTTTTGTCAAGCTACTCTCAGTTCCCCCACCCCTACCCATCACGAGGTTCATATATTATGTAACATATATGTATATATTTGGCATAACGGTTGTCCCCTAGACACTGTGTAGGTGGCTTCCTGACTTATATACCAAACTTTTTAGAAGAGGATTTTTTAATATAACAGCTGCAGACTTTTAGAAGTGATAATTCTCCCTATTTCCACATTCTTTTTCCGCTATTTATTGTATGCTATATCGAAAGTGACTAGCGAATTTGTGAACATTCTCACCCATCCATGTAACAAATTTTCTCTGAAATATATTAATGGAAAGCTCATAGAACTTTCAAACCTTTTTCTGTATCATTTCCACGATACGGCTGCTATAGAGAGGGACAAGGTGAAGAGTACTGTACAATAATACAGGAACAATATTTTTCTAAAAAATATGTAATTATATTGCATGAATTCAACCTATCTATTAAATGAAGATTTCTGACATTTTTTTCATTCAGTTTTCACATCAATGATTATTATCAACCATACAGTTCCATTTGAATTGAATTAATTCAATTTGCTGAATACCCAAGTAGTTATAGGCCAGTTGCATGATAACCCTATTGAATTTAACCACTGTAAAATGACGTCATTGCGTTTTCGTCGAATTCTTTTATTGGTTCCGTTAGATGACATCATTTTACATTGATTAAATTAGATTGTATTTTCGTGCAACTGGCCAATGACTTGTATTCATCAAATTCTATTAATTTACGTTGTATTGTAACTATTTGGTTGATAATTTCCAACTATTTGGTTAATAATTTACTATGTGTTTATACAAACTCACGTAACAAACTAAAGTATAAATGAATACAACCTATTTTTGGTGAACTGCGTTCACTTGTTCACTATTATTACTCTCTCATTTATTAACAGCAATAAATTTTTAAATTAGGGTATTTGAAACGTTTATCGATGAATTAACCTCAAAACTTGTCATGTGAATGATTTAAGGATTAGATTAAATTGGGGCCGAAAAACAGTTTTACCGACACTCAACACTACTGATCTCCAACACCTACATAACAGTATTTCCCCCGTTTCACTATTTTGCAAAATCAGTGCTTTGGAAGAAAGTCTCACCTCCCATTATCCAAGCCCAATTCGCTCACAATTATGAACTTGTTCTAGCCAAGGTTACGAATAAACTGGCCGGTGCTATCGCCTATGTGTTGAAGAATTAACTGTCCGAAATGTCGAGTGTCTAATAAACTAACTTCTTTATTCTCGCTAAATGTTCGCGGGTGATTTTGATTTTCAAACCCCGGCTTCCCTAATTCAATTAAGAGTAGGAGATGAGTTCAAAATTCAACGCAGTAGCTTGGGAGTGCAAATAAAAGTGAAATGCTACTCGAAAACAATTCATTTTGACAAGCCAAGCAGACAACGGTCATGTTCACAGTCAAGGCTGCTAACAGATTTCTCTGACTACTACACACATTTGTTATTTTCAGTACCGGTAATTATAAGTGTAAAAAAGTAAATTACTCATTTGTTTGTATGATCTTGTCTAGTATTTATCTCTCATCTCTAGTATTATCTCACTGATAAACGTAGTCGAAGTGGTGAAATGAAAGCCCACATACTTTAATACATTCTCCAAACTTCAAAATTCTGCTTCAATTATTGAAATTTGAAGACGTTAAGGACTATACACAGGAATGTTTCTTGCCAATTGAGTAGTTTGAATATGATTTTATAGGTTTTATAATAAAAATGTATCATTTCACACATAGTTATTGATCAAAATATGTACAGAGTGGCGCACAGAAACGAGAAAATTTGAAATGATTATAATGAACCAAAGATTTTTACAAAAAAATATTTTTAATGCTCAAAATGTGCTAGGCAAGAGTGGAAATTACATTTTTAAAATCACATCAGTTGAGTGCAGACCATTGCTCCTAACACATTCATTTAATTGATTTTAAATACTTAGCATTGTGGGACGCAATGTCTTCTCTGGGATGTTGGCGACTTGTTCTTCAATCTGAGTCTTGAGCTCAAAAAGATTTCTTGGCCAAAATCTGGTACACAACGAATCTTTACCTGGTCTGGTACACATCTTTAGATGTCCCCGTAGAAAGAAGTCGCATACTTAGAGGTCTGGAGACCGTGGAGGCCAAGCGACGTTAGCGTTCCTTGAAAGTATGCGCTCCCCAAACAAACGTCTCAACGAAAGTGATTTTCAACTTTATTGTTATTTCATCTCATTTCCACTCTTGCATTCCCATTAACACATTTTGAGTGAGCATTAAAATTTATTTGTACAATTCATTGGTTTCGAATCTACCCGTTTCTGTGCGCTATCCTGTATTATATTTGATGACCCCTTCATTGTTGTTTAAAACGTGTTTATAGATATATCAAAAAATATTCCTGATTGCAGTTAATGAACAAAATATTCTGACATTTATATATATTCTAAGTTTTTTGTATTTTGTCTATTTGCTTTCAAGTATTTTCGATTGCAGTCTAAATGTTACATTACTTCTACTGTAATATGGGAAGAAAAATTAATATTTAGGAAAATAAATATATTACATAGTACCTATTTTCAATTGCAGTAAATATGTTACAGAATATTACTTCTACTGTTATACTGTTATGCAATCAAGTATTTTATATCGAATTTTCAACTACAATAGAAACATTATCTACAAATGAGTAACAAGATAAGATTAATGACAACGGTATTTTCAGTGAAGACATTGGCAATAAATTCTCCATTTTTCCCACAAGCCGTGAGTTTTTTACAGCGGCACAAATAAGCCTCGTGCTTGAGAAGACACACACAAGAATGACAATACAATTTTCAGAAATTGAAACAGTCATACTACAATATTCTATTTATAAACTCTAAAAATATATCTTTGTTGACAAGTTGCAAAACTATTTGCAGTGCAGCAGGAAGACCAGCTTTTTTACGAGTTGTTGTTTTCAGGAATCTGATTGCAAAATTTTTTACCTTAAGACGAGTGGAAGGCTAATCAGTAGTCGCAACATGTCTCAGTCTCATGAGTGCAGAAAAACATACATCTATGCATTATTCATCTACCTGTAGGTATGTTCTATATACTGTAAACTGCACTAAGTGGGCTCAAATGATGCGACATTGGAAAAAACTACAAGAATAATGGGTCATTCAAATAATGAGCTTTCAGCATTCCACAAGGAGAACAGGTTGACATCAAAGCTAAACGATTCAAAATTCACACTGATAATTGCAACCAGACAGCTTACTTAATATTCTCGGAATATTTGGTAACTTAACTTACTTTGAAATAATATGATGTCATTTGTCACTAGATTTCATGAGAATACCGCAAGGTTTCAATAATACTGTTACTGTAGCAATAAAATATTTCATTCACGTAATTGAACATTAATTTATGATTATTGATTCTGTAAATCATGTAACTGCAATTTTCATAGCCTTCATTAAAGCTTTCGTTATCAAGATTATTTCTATAATATAAGTGTCTCTCATACATCTGAGAGTACTTATTGACGGTTCTATAATCACCAGGACTACAGGTATTTTTATAAAATTGAAGATGGTTAAGGTTTCTCCAATTACCACGGTTTACTTCGTTTCCCAGCAAGCTTAAACTTTGAATCATGCGATTATCACTGTGTAACCAAAAAACTTCTTAATCCTAGAATGTAAACTTTTCTACACTTCTTTCAATCTAAGTAGAATTCAATGTCGATTCAACACAATGGATAAATATAATCCAAAAATGGATGTAGATTCAGAATAAAAATATTAAAAAATATATTCATTCAACAAGTATCCACCCAACTAATGTGTACATGAATTTTAGTGTATTATGTGAATTCATAGTGTATATATGGTTCCACAAACTCATCTCAAATAGATTATACAAACATGTGTATTCTACAAATACCAATTGACGACACCCAAATATGCAGGACAAGTACCCACATGAAATGTGGGTAAATTAAATAAAAAATTATGGATCCGACATTTACGCACGTGTATAGATTTTTGGCAGCGAATTTCCTTTTTTTTCTTTTACCTCCTTCGGCCACGATGTTGTGAAGCGGCTGTCGGGTGAGTGGGGATGGGGGGGTAGGAGGAATGGTAGTGGTTAAGATGTAAAATGCCCGAAAAACTAAGAGAGGATGTACTAATGTGCAATTTCAAAAATAAAAGTCCAGCCTTTGACAAGTGTGCAATTAAAATATGCGAATTTATAGGGCTGGCACTGTGGACCTCATGAATCACCAGCATTGCTCCCCGCGCACCTCACCCCTCCTATTCTGTCTAGTGGAGTAGGTGGGAGGAGTGGGTGGGGGGGTTGTTGCAACTAGATGTGAGTTGGTAATGGTATCCCTAAATAAAATCGGCAGATCTGAGGACGAAAAATTGAAGTAGGGAGACTTTTACGCCACTGCAACAAGTGAGAAATCAAGGCCAAGACGTTTTGACTGTAGGCTAACATTTTTCATACCGCACTTGAAGTGGTTTATGATAAGTGGGTAGTATCATAGAGAAAGCATACGCAAGCTTGATGTATGCTTTCTCTATGATAGTACAGTATATATGGTATGTTGGTACAGAAGAAGCAAATAAAAGCTTAACCTTTAAAACCTAGAACCCTCATCCATTTTATAGAGGCAAATAACAATAATAGTAGATTTAATTTTGTTTTGGAATATACCAGGAGTAGCACTCTCTTGGACATTTTGTGGTAGAGCATTGAAAATTTTCATGCCCATTGTATTAAGGACCTTAATACAATTATAATAATTGTATTATTGAAACCATACTACCTATGGCAATTCCAGAAACTGTTTCAATAATAATTAATGATAAGACACTTAACAAGTACCGTATATTTTCTTTAAATTAAATTATCATTTTCCATCAAATGAAAGGATGAATATTTTTACTATAGCCTGAATGCTATGTTAGAATTCAATTCAATAAAATTATGGGCGTCGAGAGCAGTATCTACTACTACATGGTAGTAGGTACAGCCCAAGATATTACTAGTGGGTACTGTAAGGAGGCATATTATCCCTGGGCTTGTTGCTCTCGAGCTCTTGTGCTGCCCTTCGAAGGAGTAGATACTATGAGAATTTCCAACAATTTGGATCTAAGTTTTAAAAATTATTATCTGAAATGAGTAGATGCATTATGGTTATTTATTATTTGGTGAGCGGCCAACAACTGTACAACTTTTGCTTTATCCATGGCACAACTAAAACAGCGAGTCGTCGTCTATTTATGCCCGTACTTATTTAGAGCCAATAATATTATAAAATTTAAAGCCCGACTTTCTTTTGAAAGCGGTGGAACTCCTGGCAGAGTGAATTTGTCTTTCTTTACTTTGTGAATGTTAATAGACCGTTGTGTTCTCTAAATATGAGAAATATTACGTGCGAATGGAAAGAGGACCAAAATAAAACTCTTAGCCGGTGATAATTCACGAGGAAGCAGCGGCCCTACAAGGGCCAACCGGCCATATTTCAGCCAAATTTAGGACGACAGGCCATTTCAACACCCGCACAAAACCAGCAGCTTATTCGTCGGGATTATTATTCTGATCCAACACAATGAGACGGCGGCTGACCGAAGTTTTGGCGTAACTCCACATCGCTGATAGAGTGGAGCTAGTGGATTATCTTGAGGAAAGATCGTCGAAATTGACAATGCGAAAACAACATGACAAACACAGCTGGATGATTTGTGAGTTCAATGGTGCGAATGGGCATCCTCGCACCACCAGCACCCGTATAAAATGAATGAAATACCAGAGTCTATTCTGATCAAGTGTGATGATTCAACCAACACACACGCACACACACAAACCCACGCACCAAACAGTACACGATCCTCACTGACTATTAAACTATAAACCAACAATATTGGACTACCCTTGCAAATAGATCAAAAATGTATAAATAAATTTTAAAATCATAAATCAAATAAACCAGTAGCCTAGTTGTTACTAATTATTCAACCCCTCAAATTCACGCATGAAGCAATAACTCGACTTGAATCAATAGAAATGATTGAGAATACTGTAATTTTATTTATTGTTGAAAAAATAGGGTTCATATCCTATTAGTACATCTCATACTGGAATATCTTTTATTCTAATACTATTATGCTATTTTATGTCATTTATTTTGCTATTTTTGTAAATGCTATTTTGAATTTATTTTCATGTAAATTTTACTATAACAGTACACTACTATTAATATTTACTGCCACTGTCTTATATTGAAATATTTTCAAATTCATATAAAATGCAATCTATATCTGTAGTGAAATACTGAACTCTATTCAAACACTTAAAAGAGGAAAATCTGTGACCAATAGGAAATTAGTTAGATAATTAGCTCGACTTTTTATGTGGGTCAAAACACAACGCATTAGTGACAGACTTTTTTGTAGAAGAGTCAAGACATGAATGTATTTACAGATTTTCTAGCTTCGTCGAGCTGACAGTGACGGGCCCGGTATCCTACTAAATCCAATATTTTTTGCTGATGATGCACGTATACTGTACGTTTATGATCTGTGCTTGAGAAATGAGAAGAATATTTATTCAATAAAGTACAGGCTTGAAGAGAGTCCAACCCATGGCCGGAGGAGCAATAGCAAACTGAAGTTGCAAAGGTGCAGACCACTAGGCTAGCCCAGGGCTCTTCACCGGGACTCTACTATTGCAGTTCAATTTTTTAGTCCATTTCATGTTTGCAATACTTATCTATTCACAGATTTACTTCTAAACATACAATTTTTAATGATTTTAATTCAAGGAATATTGTATGTACAAAATAACAATAAAAACAAACTTACACCATGTTTCCTATCAAGGGATATGGTTATCTTGATGAAGTGGAACAACCCTACTCGGGTCTCCCCACTATTAAAAGCCATACGCTAAATAAAATGAATAAACAATAAAAACCAAATTTCAATTCTCTATTTGAAAACAGATGAGTAATCGATCAATTTTTAGCCGAAAACAAGGAAATAAAACGAGTTACTCATTTAGTTGACTAGTCACTAGTCACCAAAATCGAAATAGAAAGTAGCCTACGAATAAAAATGGGTCGTTGCTGTTTGTAAACAAGCGACACAAACAACTACGTGACACACGCTGGAGAGCGAAACAGAAAACGAAGAAAAGCTGGCGAAAGGTGGAGAGAAAAGAAGAAAGAGAGAGAAAGGAAACGAGGGTGACAGTTTAAAAATGAACGGCCGTCAAGTCCAACAATTTAATTATCAATTCGCCCGCCTAAACATCGAAATGCCCTTTCGGCCTCTCTGCCTCTGTTTACGTATTTACTATTTCTCAATAAACCTTTATTCCAAGATATGACAGTTATAGACTACTTTTAGAATATCACTTTATTACAGTTTCTTCATTCATTAATAACTTTGATTGAGCCTCTATCTTCGTCCAATATTTTTGTCACTTCCACTAATTCAAAAAACCCTAACATCCGTAACTTATTACCATAGAAAACGCTTTATCTATGTTATTACTTAGGATTTGGTAGTGCTAATTGGAATAAAGATGAGAGCGGTTTATTGTTACTGTATTAGATTACTCAGAGAAAAAATCTAGGTGAAACTGAAGAATTTGAAATACAAGAATTTTGAAATTGAGAGAATTTAGTGATAAGAATTTTGGAGTGGTAGCCAAGGGCGATAAGCGCCGGTTTGAAAATAATTCAAAGATTCCGGGATCAATCCCAGTTGACAGAAAAGATTTTGACCACAAAACGGCCACTACCAACTGAAAAGTAGTCATCTCTCATCATCACCCCTCTCATTACCCACGCACAAGCCTAGAGCGTATGTGGGCATCAACCTCAGCAAAAGATTGCGATGTTAATTTATTCATACTACTTGATTAATAAAAAATTGTAAGACTGGTAGCTTTAAAATTTATCATTGAAAATTTCGATTCCTTTTTGAACATTGATCAAATAATTTGATATTCTATTGACTCCTATAATACTACATAATGTGATCAATAATCAAAAGATGCCCGCTGCTAATGGGAGACTTCACTAATAACAATGTAGCTGATATTAAATTCTATTTAAATTAAATTTTGAATAAGAAAATATATATACATACACGAGATTACATGGTGCTGGTGATGACTGTTGGATTCCACCACACAAATGGAGCCTGGAAGAAAAAAGATCGAATTGAGAATTTCAAATTTATAGGAAAGAAAAATGTATTCACTCCAGCCAACTAGGCTATGCCAGCTCCCCGGATATTTATTACATAACATGATGTCTTCCACAAATGCAAAACGACTTTATGAGTTGCATATTCTATCCACAGTTGAATAAAATGATCCTCATCAACAAAATATTTACTACTTACAATTCAAATTAAAATTTATTTCCTGCATACATTTCAGAGAATAAATATAGATGCATTGGAATTATCATTTTTCTTATAACCATTGATATTGTACTATCTACAATAAAATATCACTAAGGAACTGACAACTGAATACAGTATTGAAAAAAATCATTGATAGATAATAAACTAAACGTATAACAAATTTCAGTAGACCGTGAAACGAAAATTTATAAAAAATATATTTGAAAACATCGAAAAATTATACCTTTGAATTATAACATCGAATTATACCTTTGAATTAAAAACAAAAATACTTTAATGATAATAGATTCAAGTATTGAAGAAGGAAGCTGGAGATTGATGAACATCAATACTCACAATAATCACAACAATATTCACACCAATTCTGAAAAGAGAATAGCCTATCAACAACTATATTAGATTTAGCTTGATATAGATAGATTGCTTAATAACCATCAAATTGATATCAACAAGTGGAGCAACAACAACAACTTGAAGAAATCACAAAAGCATATGACAATGACTAATAGATAAATACATGTTTTTATTGAAGCGCAGACTGCGAAACCTGTTAAGAAATTCATTCAGCTAGACTTGGCTAAGTGCCAAAAAAGTGCGGGCGGAAAAACAAGCAACAGTTGTTCAGTGCAACTAGCCAAGTTCAGTTAGAAATTTCCACTCATTGAGTTTCCAAAATAAATAAAATGCAACCAAATGGCATTCAGTTCAGTATCAGGGATCATTGAAATATTTAAAAAAAAAATAGCTAACAAAGGAGTCAGCTAGACGAAAGCATGCTGTAAAAATAAATAATAATTCAACTCAAAAATCATCGTACTAAATTGAACAAAATCATGAACCGAATATGCTACTTGCATTTGGTGGAGTTTCCGCTTTTATAGATCTAACTTCTATTTTTTACTAGAAATCAAGAGTCTAATTTTATTTTTCAGTCTTTTAAATATTAATTTCCAAAAGCACTACTTTTTCGCCGTGAAAATTGAAATAATATATGAGTAAAACAGTGGTCCAAAATAAATCAAGAATCAGACAGAAAAATTGAAAATGATAAGAGAAACAAATTGCTAAAGGCCTACAAATAATACTATAGGTTACTAAGAAGTTTCTACCTCAGTACTAAACTTATACAGTGCTAACAATTTACTCAATTCATTACCGTATAGTGAAAATTATGCAATAAGACACTTTTTATCATTGCCATTTTACAATAACAATTACATTCAACCACAGTTGTAACCACTAAACTTATTATCGCAATTATTTAGTAGATATTTGCTTATTATTCTTGATTTAATTAAAAAAAAAACAATATTTCATCTATTCAGTTTGTATAAGTTTTGTTTATAATACTGTAATTATTAAATTTGTCAAAACATCAGGTTCACACCTAGTTCCATACTGTACCCAGATTATTTATACTGTATCAAGGGGTATATTAGTTATTACTGTATTATCTCTACGTTTCGCTATTAAAACTAAAAACAGAGTATCAGTAGAAATTGAAACACTATAATAATAAATAAGTTAAATATTAGAATGATTTAAAACAATTATAACAAGGAACAAAATAATCCACTCTGGACAAGGATTGGGTCCAAAAGTGGTTTAGTGTTGTTGGCACAATCCTAAAGAGAATAACAGCCAACACACTTATGCCTATTATTACCATCATCAAGAGAGGGAAAGAGAAAAAAAAGAGAGAGATATATAGTACAGTAATGACGTGTATGAGAAATAACATGAACAAACCAATGTGTCCTCTTCTACCAAGATCAAAGGATATCTTCACCACAACCTGGTTACTATACTTCGTTTCGTTAAGCCTCTACAGATGGGTAATAAAAACAACTGCATCCCGGTGCTTCATTCAAATTGTACGGTTCTGCTCAACTGATAAAAAATCATGATTCATCAATCTAAACTGACGTTATTTTGATATAATTACTTTTATGAATTAACTGGTTATTCAAATTATGCTTTCTATTAAATTATCTCATTTTACTGGAAAATATAAATTTATTCATAGTTTTACTTTAAAAAAAACTATCAAAATTTACGAACTACTACATTTTTATATTATTATTTTAAATATTACTATAATTTGACTACTACATTAAAACTTTAATTCATTAAATTAAAATTATATCAATAATTATTTATCTTTCTTGTACAGACTACAATTATTCAAGAAGTCCAAATTTATCAACATCATCGATTTATGAACAATTTAATAAAATTATGTGCCGACTATCTATTAATCAAAATCTACTACTATTCACTCCATTTAACATTATTATATTCAATATTGATTCTATTGAAAATAAAAGTGATAGAATAGGAGAATCTCGTTTTTTGCTGTAGTGTTGCCCACATAAGTTCTTGGCTTGTGCATGGGTGAATGGGAAGGATGATGACGAGAGATGAATGGACCTACAGCTTTAGGTGGGTTCCGAACCACCGGGAAGCGATTTGTATTCTCATGGATGAATGACATTCAAAGGAAAAAGGCCACTGAAAGTGGGATTAACAGGTGCATGTCTCTTATCTAATCTTGCGATAAGATACCTGCACGACAATGAAGCCAACGGCTTAGCTAATTAGCGCAATATATGTAATAGGTGACAAAAGATGAATAAATAGTACAATATTGAGATATGAGTGAAAATTGAGAATATAATCCAAATTGGGGAACTGCGCAAATCAAGAGTTGAACAGTTTTAGCACCCCATGAGACGCTTTCGAATCGAGTGAGGGAGAAGTGGAACTCCGAGCAGAACTCAGCTCTACTTGTCCAGTGTGTGGGGGGCCAATTAAGTTGATCGACGGAGCCGAACTGCATAGATCATTCACCGGAGACTATTAATAATTGGGGGCGACTTGGGAAGAGCGTAGCACACTTCAAAACAGTCGACAAGGGACCTGGATTGCGCAATTCAGTCGCTAAGGGCACTTCTAAACTGGCGTGATTCTACTGCAACATCACACAAACGTTGAGGCTTTTATTAATAAACACTTAATTTAATTGTTTGAATTAATCTATGCAATAATTAGAATATTGGAATATTTATTGCCACATTCCACTTCCACAGTTAATACAATTAAAGCAATGATCAGTGAAAAATGAGAAACTAATACGTATATATTACAATAGTGAAAAATATAGGGGGGGATGTATTCCTTTATATTATGTATATTCAGTTCATTAATTTGAAGTTTTAGATAAATCTCTAGATTGTCATAATCTCTAAGATTGAATATACCGTTCGGTGAAAATAAAAATCATGAAAATAACCTGACATTATTTTTCCTACAATAATGAACACAGGATAAAATACGGTGAAAATTATTTTGAAACAAAAAATCTGAAAATGTCAAATACCGGAACGAAGTCAAGACAAATAGCGCAGATAATAAATCATACAATAGCCAACAATAAACTCCTGAGCTGGGTTCGCGAATTTCGGAGGCACTAAATTTGTCAATTGACACGTATTTTGGATCGTAATAATTCTGGATAACCCATTTTTATAATAAGATCACAATCTATTCCAGTTGGTGGACGTAAATCACATTCGTGTCTCCAGCCAGCAGCGAGAAAGAGCGAAATTCGCCTAAATATAGTGATGAACATGTAATTTATGGCCGGTCATTTCTTACTGTCAACACATCCCTTATGAAACAGATAAATAAGAAGAAAGATCGGATTCTTGAAAAAGGATGCAAGCAACGTTTAAATGATGTTCGAAAAGTCGTTTCTGACTTATGGCGCTTAATGGAGCGTAATAAATGTCGTTCAGCTTTCAAATTAATCCGATTTCACAAGTCTCCCATCCATTCCCTGTTCTGGAGGAGCTTACTGGCTGGAAAACGTTCCTAGCATCAAAATTATTCAACACGTTAAACTGTGAGCTGATGCTTTCCTTTTGTAGGTCAATAGGGAGAAGGAATTTCAATTACTAAAATACTAGATGTTATGAAAATATCTTACCATAATTTTGTTTAATATCTACAGTACTTTCAAATGAAATAACGAATAATATATAATAAGAGTATTATAAATATTATCAATATATTACAATATGAAACAGATCTGTTTCATAAAAACTGTTAGTATGAATCTTCAATATCCAGTATTTTACTTTATAAACTATTAAACATGAGTCAATAAAACAACAAAAGTGAATAACATTTGAAATATGAATCACCGGAAACTACATATATTATGATCGATACTCTTTTTATTTGAATCTCTACTACTAATACTTTTACATCATCCAACATAAAAAAAAATTTTCTGTGAATTTAGATTTAGAGTGAATTTAAGGGGATATGAGATTTCTTCATTTATTTATACAGTAATTAGACAGAATATTATAGATAATCTTCAATATCCAGAGCAATGTTCAGCTTCAATTTTATATGTCTTAACAAAACAATGTTAATCAATGTTTTTCAATGTTGTAATCTAAATTTTCAAAGAATTTAAATTTTTAACAATTTGGCTATTTTCGGTTCAAAACTTACATATTATCTGCATGTAATATTCAAAAATGTTCAAGTGTTTCTGTTTTCGAGTGACAAATTGTACTTTGAAAGATGGATCATAACCTAAAATTTTGGATTTTTTCTAAATTTGAAGATTTTGGTAATTTAAGCCTGTTGAACCTTTCATTTAGTATTATGTGTACATTACTGAATAAAAAAAATAAATAAATATTATAGAAGATTTAAATATTTTAAATACTAATATCTAATCAATTTTCCACCAAACAAAATAGATTTTGATACTTGACACAGGCATTTGGTTACAGAGAGCAATAATGACTACTGTTAAAAACCGTTCCGAGGGCCGTGTAGGGAGTATTTGTGAGCAAGTCTCTGACAATTTAAAAGGAGCACCGCGCGACATCTAGCGTTCATCTCAATAACTACTGCCAAATACTTCAGAGAATGTTATCACTGATAACAATCATTTATCGTTATCCGCTACATAACAACATATTGTGATCTAATAATGTTGAAACATTCCAACCTTCCCATTCACAGATCATTTGCAGCAAGACAAAAAACTAGACTAAAATTTTGAAATTACATTTCCTTTAAAAAGATGTATTTCAGATGAAATAATCTTCAGATGAAGTAAAAATTATGCTGCTGTATCACAGAAAACAAATAAATTCCAAGTGGCATGGAACAAGGACATGCTTGGAGATCAGGTAAGCGAATATTCAATTTTTATAAATTCAATTTGAGTGCAAGTGCACTAAGCAATACTGTCTACTGGTCCAGGCTTAAAATAAAATAATTTTGAATTAAACCTAGGTAATACCTGTATAAAAATATCAAAGATTTATCCAAGATTAATTTTTTATTATTTCTGTATTTTCTATATTTGTGAGAAAGGTTAAATTTATGAAAATTATTATTTATACAAGTACTGTATGGAAAAAATACTGAGCCAGGAGCATTTATAATATTCAATTTATAAATAAATTATAGTACGTATACTGTATCAAATAGATGATGATGTACAATATTTTTAATTACTGTATTTTTAATATTTTGACAGTTTTAATATAACTCAATTATAATAAATTATTCCTGTAGTATTTATTCAAGCCAGATTATGGGAAGATAATAAACACCCAGAATAATAATTGTTTCAGCAGTTGATCTACAATAGATGAAAGAAAGCCTGAATATAAACATTCAGATAGTTTTGATATACTGTATCATTACTATATTGGTATATTGGCGTTATGCTCATCTGTTCTAATAATAATTTAATACTGATCATAATAAAATTTCAATTTAATTCCCAATAAATTAAAATTACACGCAAAATTTGAAATGCCTCCAAATTCTTCAAATGAATACAAGAAAATTTAAGAGCCCCCAACACTGAACTCCCAACGAGGCCACAATCCAACAATTTATTTCAACCGAGATAGCATCAAACTTCAACTCACAGTAATTATTGTACAGAGCATTCAATGAGCGACTGCTATTGTTCAAGTGTTTGCTTGATCACTGACCTTGGCACGGCAGAAGTTTATCAACCTCTTGATAGAGGAAAAACACTTATGTAGCCTACTTTTCCTCCCAATATCAACGCTTATCTTGCAAACTGTATTGGTACGTGTTTAATGCTCGTATCACATCCTTAGGAAATAATTTATTGATCAATAACTGAGTTTGGAATGACATACAGTATATTTTGAAGTTTGCATTTACTATTAAAGTTATCATCCGTTATTGTTTATGATTTTCTAAATTATGACAGAATTAGACATTTGAAAGAGACTAATCAACCTAGTTGAATAAGCTTCAGCAATAGGGGGTTTCTTGGAATTAAAATTATTTCTTAGAAAGATTTAGTCGCTGGGATTGTAATACAAAATTCAGCTTACAATTTTTTTATTTACGCAAAATACATTTTTAATAGTGGGATGATCTTTGTGGATGATAATAGATAGAAATAGATATGGATGATAATAGTGGGTGATTGTGGTTGAATTGTAATATATGGCAGTAGGCCATGGTTTCATTTTCATAACACAATTTATAATAGATAGTATTTTGAATTTGTACTAATTATTGAATTTGAAGAACTTTTGAGTTTCATGCTAAGTCAAATTAAATGTTGCTTTCAGCTCCTCTCCTATATATATTTTTTTGAATAAAGTGAATAAACCCATCTTAATATTTATGAGTGTATAGCTCAATGTCAGTATAGGTACAGACAAGATATAAAGATACATCTATTTTGTGGTATAGGTTATTTATAAATAAGGAAAACCTTCTAATTGTACATCATTTCATAAAGGTATTCAATGTCTTATCTCTTTTAAAATTTGCCAAGTAATTTATAAACAAAACATTAGCAGGGAATCTATAGGTCTACTTTGAGAAGAAGACCCAAATTGAATGTCTAAAAAGTTTTCGGAGAAAATAGTTGAAGAAATTATACATAGAAGAACCACAGTTGATGACTTGGTCAGGAATTGTCAAAAGAATAACAGAGTTGAAAGGAATAAGTAGGTAGTGCCTTTCTTTACTGGAGAGTTCATGAAATAATTTTGTAATTTATCATTAAGTTGGATCCAATTTAGCTAACATTACAATATAGAAAGCAAAAGTAGTCTAGAAGATGAAAGGAACTGATCCAAAAACAAAGACAGTCGTATCTATCACATATAATATAAATAATCCAAGTTTAGCATTTTAGCATTACAAATTTCTAACATTTTATAAATACTATGTCCAGTTTTGAGTTTGGATGAAACTGTCTTGTGATGCAACCGAGCACAATACAATAAATAGCACCTGATATTTTTACTTATTCCAGTAAATATAAAGATAGAATAGTTGATTTGGCATTTGGATATGACATGTGATTGGTGGAATAGTTCAGTAACTATAACTTTGAAACTTACAGTTATCATTAAAGTATCAATGCCTGTAGCCTTTAGGTACAATATAAACATGGCTATTCAAATCAAATGATGTTATATAAATAGCAAATCTTCAAACTGAAGATGAGATTCATCAGAGTTCAGAATTAATTATTGTATGAGTATGATTTGGCAGCGGGGCATTCAATTGAGCAACTTAGGTTGACATAGATACTCGTAAACAAGAGGTTACACAATGGCAATTTGGTTTTTAGTCTATTTTATCCAGCTCAGATATTCTAGAAGCATCTACTACTATTGACATTACTTGAGAATGAATGATCTTCTATCAGAATAGCCGGTGACTAGTGCGTGAATTCCAATTCATAAGACCAAAACAGTGTAATAAAATACGTGGGCGCGGCCATTATTTACGTTCAATTGCAAGAATTTCAATCGGAGAATAATGACAGATACAATAATTGAACTTACAAATTATAGAGTTGAGAATCCGATGCCAACATTTTCAAAATCACAACACTAAACAACTATAAACTTGAAATTATTCGATCTTTGACAACGCATTCTACCCAGTCCCGACAGCCATGAAGGACATAACCTACTTCTATGTCTTTGTGTTCAAAAACAATCCAACGAATTATCTTCCAATCAGAATGTCATGACCAACTTCAATCAACTGTCACGATAACTATTTTTGAACTCGCATTTTTAAAACAAATATCAATTAATTAATAATAAACTTCAAATTGAAAATTTATGTTCACCTAACGTATAGGCTAATACACTTATGACGTCACGGACTAACCTGATCAGTGACTGAATATCGTTGCCAACTTGAGCGTTCTTTTTCGATCAAAAAGTATTAAGAAATGAATGATACCAGTATTTAATAATATTTTTATATTTCGCATTATTTTTGGATTAAAATCACTTATTTTCCACTTAATGAGTTTCTTAGAAAATAGTAATCCAATTTGAGCTGACCAACTGATTGATACAAGAGGGAACGTGCCATTTTGTCCCAACGACAGTTTGGTCCAGCGACATTCTGTCCCATTTTTGGGACAGAATGTCGTTTCATGGATTGTCCAACTCAGGAATGTGGGACAGAATGTCGCTGGTACACATAAGTGAAGGAATGTAAGGAAATTCAAAAATGTCAGGCAAGCCGACATATTGGTCCAGCTCAGGAATATGGACAGAATGTCGTCGGTACAAATTGTGGAAAATGAAGGAGTATAGGTGGATTCAAAATGTCGGAAGCCGTATTTATCACAGAATGCGTGAATATCGATATTTTCATCGATTCATTCATACTATCGATATATTGGTATAAAATTCAATTCGGTGAGCCGGTCGGTTGTAATGTAAAACCTATGTCTCGAAATTTGAATTGTATGGAGATTGTTATGATGATATTGAGAATTTTGAAAGGAAGATAGTCCAACTTATTTTCATGGGATGCTGTATTGGCTTTAGATTCTCATAATTTGCTTCTCAAATCAACTGTAACTCGACAATATATATTGGGCTAATCTATAATTATCTTATATGAGTTACCGTACGGTATATATTAAATAATCATAATAATACTGACAATTTCAAAAGTCACTTAACCTTGTTTTTAAAACCTATGTAATTATGACCCTATGAAAAAAGACAAAATATTATACTAATTTTATTTTTAAAAAGCATATTAATCGAAAACTGACTGCATACCTTTCAAATGTCAGTGTCAAATGTTTGAAACATGTAATGTTTTGGATTGGGATCTACGTCACACTTACACTCCTAATTGACTAGAAGTTCAACAGACGATATTTGCCTAAATCGATATTGAGAATGAAACTTACCAGAATGTCGCTGGTACACATTGTCGGAAAGTGAAGGAATATGAAGTAAATTGGACCAAAATGTCGTGCATGGAGCCGACATATTGGTCCAACTCAGAATAATAAACAGAATGTCTTTACAAATTGTGAAAAGTGAGTATAGATGGGACCAAAATGCCTGCATGCAGCCGACATATTGGTCCATCTCAATGTGGACAGAAATCGTCAGTAAAATGGGACAAATGTCGTTTTGAATCCTTGATGGTACCAGAATGTCGCTGATTTTGTACCATCCCATACAAGAACTATCGATGTAACAACTGAGAATCGAGTATAGCAAATAAATTAACTTGTCATAAATCGGCTGATCCAGTAATAATTAACAGTGATTTCGAAACAATAATCAAGGCTTGAAAGTCTTAAAACCCCTAAAGTCTTTAAAAGACCTCTTTAAAGAAGACGTTTCAAAGAATAACTTTTAAAACCTTTTCAATAATTGAGATTCAGCATTTGTAGGTTAAATGATGTGATATTTCTCTTTGAAACAGCTGATTTCGACGAGTTGAATTGGATCCTATATTCAAACTAGCTAGTTCGAAAACCATAAACAAATTACAAAGAAGAAGGTTTGAGGTTTGAGTTTGAGCACGTGTCTCTTTACTCTCTTTGTGTAAATAATTCAAGAATTTTATCAGGAAATTCAAACTTCAACTAGAAAAAATGCAGTTGATGTACTTTACTGGTGAAGATGGAAAGCGTGTCTATACCTTGAAGGTAAGTTTTATTTCAAAGAAGTAACAATCCCATCAATATTTTTAATTTTGAAAATTTGAAGGTTATTTTCTTGTAGGCTAATGTAGTTGTATCAATATTACTGTCCACTTTTATTGAGGTCTGGTAGATTGTAGAAAATGAATTTTCTTCTGGAAATGAAAATCTGGTTAATATAACTTGATCTTTAGAGCTAATTTCCACTTTTTAGTAGTCATCTTTTGAGGTTAAGTTTGGCAACCTAAAATACTTACTGTGGTAACTTATTTGTTCAGTATATGATACCGCGGTAATTCACCAGCAAAATTTCCTGTGGTAAACTACCCTATAGAGCTAAAGTGCAGGTGCTTGGTTCAATTTTTGTCATTGAGGATACTAAAAATATACCAGCATGGGCGCGGTTCGCGAGCCTCACGATTTATAGAGGGTAGGCTGGCAGGCGCGGTTGGTCATAACATGATATTTCACCCATACAAACAAATAGGGCAATGCACCATCAGAAAGGTGGAATTATCATAGACGACCAACCTGCCTGCCAGTAACCCACAATGTCCCACACGCTGGTAGGGCCTATCGCGAAACCTGCAGCATGCCAGCTGGGCAACTTGATATTTACCCTTGCTGTTAATTTAACATCAGTCCTCTCAATACATTTAGGCTATGGTTCAAAAGCTCAATATGAGTTAGATCTGCTTGTTGGTTGATAAGAATGTTGTCTACCCCCTAAGTCACTATAAAACCTTATAGCCTAATCCTCAATAAACAGTTTTCCAAAATCGGATTCTTCACCTTACCTACCTAATTTTATATACTCTAACCCATCCTTTTACCTGGGTAATACGGGATCGATGGCGTCAAACACATAAAATCAAAAACACACAGAAGGGGTACGTTCAGCAAGATGACATTTCAGACAAAATCATCACCATATACTCATGAACACCGGGTGGCTGGGGCCTCAGTCTTTAAGTGTTTGGACACAACTCTCTCAAAAGCTCTTGGTTCCAACTGTTTCACCCTGCAGGCAGCCTATTGAAGTATCGCAGCGCTAAACCTGAACCCTGAAGGATACCATTGCGATCTATGGAGGCGAACCCTGGAACATCACCGTGGCTCTGATGTCTGAGAGGCTATATTGATGCACATCAGTCCGAACAACAGGTTCTGCTGGTTTTTCTGACGTACATCAGACAGAGAAGTAGGAAGTGGGTTGATTACCGTCAGAATAGCCAATTCTGGACAAAAAGGGGCTTGCAATGTGAGCAATTGTATTCAAGCCATGTTGGCTGTGATGATTCGACTGAGCCTGTTTTGCAAAGCTTCAGCACTCCACACAACCTTAGCTGAATGACCCCGACTATGAGTAGGCCAGGAAGGAGTAGGTTAGAATATGCAGACAGTGGAAGAGCGTGATACACCATGATCCAGATAGGCCTCAGTCACATGTCCCCTCAGCTTCAGCGTGGCAGAAAAGCAGATTCCTCGACAGTCTTGTGGGTAACCTGCTTGAATATGGCTGGGCCCAGTCGAGTTTACTATCCAAGACAAACCCCAGCAGCTTTACAGGGTCTTGATCTGTACCAGGCAGGTTTTCTCGACAGGCTGCAGAGATGATATGTTGGCTTGGGTTTTGTCTGCATTCACCGGACAAAGCGGTTTTTCAATAGAAACCATGAAGTTGAAGCATCGCAGATGTTCGGCTGACATCTCTCCCCAAATACTGCATGAAGGTCACGACCAGATGACATCAATGATGTATCATCCGGCAAACAAGAGGAGTTGAACCATCACTGTCCAGGCTCGTATCATTGGCGAATAAAATGCATCAGCCTCCTAAGTATCGATCCTTGTGGCACCGCGCTCACTGGGAGTGGGACAGTGAGGCTCCACCCAGAGAAACCACCTGCTGCCTCCCAGCCAGATAGGATTCCAGAGACGGAATCCACCCCCATGCCCAGCCAGGGATTCAGAACGGAAAGGCAGAGCAGAGTCCATACAAACACCATAGTAGCGCAGTTTCTCAATCAGGATGCAATGGTCAACACAGTCGAAAGCTCCTTTCGCTCAGGTCGCACAGCGTCAAGCTCCAGGGACCAGGGACCGCATCCTCAAAACAACCAGACCATAATCCGCTCACTCTCTTACATTATTTATATCTATATTCTTTCTTATGTTTCAGTAAATACAGTCCAACTGGTCTGCCTAAGCAACACCGTTCGCAATATCCAGGTAAGATTTTTGCCATTCGCCATCTTCTTTAGCCTATGCGGTACCGTAATAAATGTGAGTAGTTAAGAAATATTTCAAAGTGCATGTAAAATAAAATCACTAACTTAATGAGGGTTGCAGAAAATACATTGATTTTTTTTTTTTACCAATTATAGATTTTTCTTGAGGTATCGCTCGTTTTTGTTAGTAGAGCGAGTTCATCTAATTGACTACTCCTAATGTAATATTACTATAAGGATTAATAGATAGTATGTTAGACAGAATTTATTAATACCAACTGGAGATAGGTACTTGATTTATGCGGATTATTCTAATACCCACATTGTTCACATAGGACTGCAAAAGTAGAGTTGAGGCTCGTCTTCTATTTCAATGTAAATTTTAAAAGATTCCTTCTTTCATATCAATAAATTGAATTTATTTATGTATATTTGATTTTATTAAATTATATACATAATTTTATATCTTTATTAATATTATATTATCTTTATATTTTATAAAACAACCCAAACAGCAATTAATTGAGTAAGTTATGGAAGGAAAACCAAATGATGAATCTCTCTTGATGAGTATTCCACATATCAGTCTTCACCATTCAGCCAGTTTGTGCGCCCAGTGCCCTGAGATAGGTTTATCGTCATTCATGTGCAGACCAAGCTGAATTGAAACGGAATGTAGCTTGACTGATATGTAGGAATAGTCCATATCTTCAGTTGGTAGTGAGGAAAATAAAATTAGATCTTATAAAGTTGTTGAGTAATGATAAAATATATTTTTTTTATCCAGTATAACTCGGTTATCTGCATACCATATTTTGATAATTATTTTATTTGTAAATTACAGCCGATTTCTCCAGAAGACAAGTTCTCCAGGGAGAGAATTACAACCAAGTCAAGGTTCAACCTGTTACCAACACAACAGAAACCAATTGTCTACTAAATTAAACAAGGTAATTGTTCATTCAGCATTTATATTTGTCTTTTCTCCCAATAATTGAGAAAAACTATTTGGACTATAAATTTGAATAGCCAGAGAATAGCCGAATGTTTAGTCTGAAATAGAACTCAGTAACAATGTCTATTTAAAATATTCAAAACTTTCGTTTGATCAGTCTCTTGCAAGTAAAAGCCGTAAGTAAATGTTAACTAATATTACACTATTTTCAATTTCTCTTGTCATCACGTAATTTAATATTGATCAATTGATATACACCATGAAAGTGGGTTATCTCTTGAAATACCGGTATTCTAAGAAGTAGACGAAATCGTTAACCTGAACCTGACGGCTTCAACACCAGTGGTGAGATCGTGCAATTGTAATTTTAAAATTTGAGGATTTGTATCTCATATTATTTGTTTGGAAGAATCAGATGATTGTACAATACAATCCGTTATCTTCCGTTGCATTTATCCGTTATATTGTATTCCATTTAGACTTGTATTGATCATGACTGACAGACCAGCTCAACTTATTTATTCTTAAAATCATAGACTTGAAAGTGATAATATCCAACTCTGTAGTACTCTTGCCAACTTTCATTCTTCAATATTGCTTGTGGAGACAAACATGATTCCATTCAAACTATCCTTTAGGTGCTGAACTTTTGATTTTTTTTATATTGTATCAACTTTTACTTCAAAATTGTTACGCATTATTAAAATAATTGAAATTTTATTGGTACTATATTATAACTATCTTTTAAATTCCAGAAATCCAGCCCAATCTAGAGAAGATCACTTACAGCACACAGAAAGGTCACAGGACTCAAGGACAACTGAATGAGTTCGCCACAAAACAGTCAATATAAATTTAAATACGGAGACAAACACTCATTTTTTAACATGCAGGAATTTTCATTCAAATAATCGTGTCAAATTTTGGTAAAGTATTCAACTTTATTGATCTCAAACAGCTTGTAATGAAAATTTCAATATAATTTTTTTATATGAATAGACTGCTATTATTCCATCCTTATATCACAATAATATATCGAAGTAATTCCTTGAAGAAAATGATTAATAAATTCTTGAGAATGAATCATGGTCCCACGGTTGATATTCTATTTAAGTAAAATACTTGAACGGGGATAAAGAAACTGTTACTTATATTCGGTATATCTATTTGTATATCTGTATTATTGAGATAATCCAGTCCATCTAAGAGACAACTCTACAAAAACACAAGTTTTTCTTAGTGTTGCCGGTTTCTAACCAATACAAATTCTAGTAAAAATTTACAAATCTACTTCTTACGGTTTAATTCCTTTTATACATTCTATGACTAGAGATGTGCTGCACTTACAGTATACACTATTCTATTCTTTTGTTGTTGAGATTGAATTATTATCATTTTAGAGTTCATTACCTTGAATAAAGCAATGCTTTGAATCCATTAAGAAGCGATGAACTGTTCTGCTCCATAATCCCTTAATATTTATTCGTGACTTGTATTTTTTCTACTTTGAAGACAGTCTACAATATTTTTTGTTATAAGACTGGTGGAATGTAAAACTGCACTCGTAATAGATATTGTTGAAATGTTCATGGCTTTAATCAATTTTATCAATCCTACTGAGTCAGTTATTCAGTAGATCCATTGCATTTATCTAAATTCAGACCATAATAATTGACATCAATTTTAATACTAATTGAGCATTCCCACAGTTGTATTCAGAATACTTGGTGACTCTGTTCCAGAGTATATTTATCTTTATCACTTCTTTGAAAGGAAAAATGATAATTGTTAATTCAAGTAGTTTAAAAAATAGAAGAGCAAAAATGCCTTTGTTGGTAATTGGTAACTTGAATCTTAAATCATTTTTTGTGATTTAATAAAATATTATCTTTTTTCGAAGATCATCTCTGTCTTTTGTCTCTTTTCTCCCACAGTCTAATTAATTCAATTACCAGGCTTTTGTCAATAGGCAATTCTTAATACTTATTTTTAGAAAGTAATCATCATAGTTGTAACAAGTTCAATAATTATGTACAGAATCATTTCTTATGTCCACACTTGGCTGATTTTTGTGTGCTTAAAATGTTCAAGCATTGGTAGCATGCTGTGCAGCACACAAAATCGACGAACTGTGGACATAAATCAAATAGGTTTTAAAAACGCTTAAGCATTGGTAGCATGCTGTACAGCACACAAGATTGACCAAGTGAGGACATAGGGATCAGGTAACAATCAAACAATGTAGGTCTCAATCTCGTTACGACCGCCTCTCCTTCTCACTAGTCTCTGCCACCTGGTGCGATTTGTTTGTACGCCAGTCCATCTTCCCAGCGCAAACGGCGCTTCAGCCGATGTGTAGACAAGGTAGTATCCTCGAGACCTGAAACGAATCGGTTTCAAATTTAATGCTACAGACCCAAGTCCAGTTTGAATTTATTAAAAGGCTCAGTTTACCTAAACCATAGACTAGTTATTCTTCTATTGTCTGTGCCTAAACAAAGTGTGCAAGTGACATTCATAGCTCAATGACAATATTTAAAATCGATTCTCTCATTTTTTTAGTGTAATGGCGCGTTACACGTCTCCAGTTGACTAGCTCTCGTGGAAATTTTACGCCAACTAACTGGGAAAGAGAAGTAAAATTGAGAAACAAATTACTTGTTTAGATTTCCAGAAACAAACGACAAGTTTTAGTTAGGCTAATTTCAGTAAATTTACTAGTTCTTGTGTAATTTTACTTTGTTGCCTAGTTAGTTGGCGTCAAATTCACACTGAATTGAATTGAATTATTAGTCTATTTATCGTAGCGAGGCAGCTAGGACAACAAAAATCCTTTAGTCCAGCAATAATGTTTGCGATCTATGTATTAGAAAGCTCATTAAAATGGCTCGGAGATATTTGATCTCTCAAAGTTCAGAGAACTAAGTAATATTTTGGATTTCTTAAACCATTATGAATTGCGATATTAAGCATATCATTATTGTTTCTCACTTTGAATTACCGACTATTAATCGTTATTTCAACTATTGTTTAACATCAATAGAGATTTCAGTTGTTCCCTTTTACAATGCATCAAGTCGATAATTACAAGTGGAAATTGATATTGGTAATATCTTGTTGCAAGTTGATACAACCTGCTCTTCCAACAGGATTTCTGCCGTCTGAGACCTTTGTAAAGAATCCAGAAGCCCTGGAATACAGGAAAAAGACGGATACACACTAAACATTAATAGCACTCACGAAAAACA
Source organism: Laodelphax striatellus (assembly GCA_017141395.1). Lineage (NCBI taxonomy): Eukaryota > Metazoa > Arthropoda > Insecta > Hemiptera > Delphacidae > Laodelphax > Laodelphax striatellus. Next base: position 17,389,859 of record CM029533.1, read on the forward strand.
GAAAAGTTCAGTGTAGTGTTATCGTTCTTTTCTTTTGGTCTGTCTTGTAAATTTTAAAATGGCACTTGGTTGAGTTTTCGATCGCCGGTTGCATTTTATTTTAGTTTTCCATTTATTCTTGTTGAACTCAGCACTTTGTATTCATATATTTATATTTGTCTATAGTGCTTTTCATCCTTGAAGACAATCAGCTATGCGCGTTATCAAATTGGAATACCTGGCAATGTTGGCTGTACCGTTGTTCAATCATCTGTACGTGTCGCGTACGTATTAAAACGAGATTCAGTCTGATATAACGAATCGCAGTGTTAACTTGATTTACAAGTGTATAGATGATCAGAAATTGAACATTTGTTTATCACTATTATAAAAGTGTGTGTACGGGCAATGTTGCAGGCATATGATTGGCTACCTGTAGTAATTGATTGTGGGTATTGTGCTTTGTGCAATCAGATATCTTCTGGTGATGGCTTATTATAGCCTAATTATATTTTAAATCAGGAAGTAATACTTCAGGAGAAACTTGGGTCCCACTCAGACACGGCTCCCTCGGGGTGGACATCTGTTCTCCAAATAGGCGAGCATTCCGTCGCAAGGCCAGCCCCAGAATCCCTGTGCAGATCTGATACTGAAAGTAGCGAAGTGATCTGTGGTGGTCACAACCGATCGGATCTGTAAATGCACGCAAAAGTTATCAAGAGATAGGCCTGAGTAAAAAGTGGGATCCTTATAAATATGGTACAGTATAGAAGATCTATGTGGTCCGGAGGCTGTTTTGTTGGTGAATTCGTAACTTGAGTTTTTTCCACAGGCCAGGTTGTTGGCCCAACGCTTAACCTCCCATCCTGGAGTGGACCAGGTAATTTGTTCCAGGTGTTCTCCCCTCAGCCTTTGGTACGCCACAATACCTAACTGCAAGGCAGCAAGTCAATTTTCTGGTTGGGGGTTTCCTTCCCTTTAGCCTGGCTTTGAACGAATACAACAATGGGTCAAGTACGTGCACTCTCAGAAGAGGAGAAGAAATCCAAACCTGAAAAAGTACTCAGCACCCAAACCCTCAAGGTGAAAGGCGTCCCCTGTGTGGAGACCCAGACAAAGATGGTGGCAACAGGTTAAGCGTGACATGGAGTAGGCTCTGGAGCGACAGGAAGAAGATGCTGAAGATCGAACCACGTGGAGACAGGTTTGGTTGGTGCGGCTAAATATCAACTTGGAGATATACCCAAATGCGCCCTGGGAGTAAGGCAAGCATATCTATGTGGTATTCAAGATTAAGTATTATATTGATTAGATCCTTAGATGGAAATGGTGTTTATAGTTTTAGTTCAAATACAAATTTGTCCATTCTCATGTATCCCGGCTACTTGGTCGATTTTTTGTGTTCCAGCGCAGCAGCATTTCTCCGGCCAATGCTTGAAGACATAGTCAATAGCTCACCGCGTGCTTTGAGTCGTACCTTACACACATATTCTAATCACGTCATTGGACCAAAACCCTGTGCGTTTTGATAGGAACACACACACAAAAGTGTAATAACACAATCACTAAAAATGGTTTAGCTTGAATCCTTATCACTTGGAGGAAGAAGCATGTAACTTTGGTACAAGGTGATGAGTTGGTTACCAATTTGAATTTGAAAAATGCTAGCCTGACACATCTTTTATGCTACATTTTATTTTGATATTAATAAAACTTGTTTAGGCTACTTATAATGCGGTAACAACACTGGTCACACATCCAAGCTTTATGAAAAACTAAATATTGAACAAGATAGTGAAAATTCTAGGTATTTTATTGGATTCAATTTTATAAGAAGTAAAAAGTAGAACTGAAGGTTAACCCAGTAGATCGGCTTAAATAATCAGTCATATAAGGAATGAATCATGGAATTAGTGTGCATTTTAGTGACTCCTATAGTCTTGCTGTAGTATATCCTCAATAATATAGGTAAGTGCTTTTAAATAATGAGTTGAGATTTCATTGATATATTTCCACTTGTTAAATAATAGGAATACAGTAGTTTCACAACATTGAATTTATTTTGATTTATAATAAAACTCTGTTGAATAATTTTTCTGTAAAGCAGGCTCACACCGCTGAATTTGGAAAAAATTTCGACTTTTCTACTCTGTATACATTTATATACCGTATGTTGTCTGATATTCATTCAGAGTACTCACTATAAAAATGCTTTCAATAAATATACAGCACACCAATGTGGATTGATGGATGACAGTTGAAGCGGTTATCAGATAGCGGTCTGCTGTCATAATAAGTAATAATTGAGAATCCGAGTAGTCTTATTTAATAACCTTGTGGGAATAAAGGGCCAAAATACCGTGGCACACTGTGCCCTATGTTGCTGACATTCTAGTAGACAACAGCATAATATTATCTTTGTGATTTGTTTGTATAGAGTTATATTAACGGGAAACGCATGCATTTGCATTGGGTAGTACATGGCAAGCAGTGGAGGGTGGCAGCTTGGAAAGTTATATATGATATGGAGACTAGTTGGAAATTTCAGTTTCACTCAAGATGAGAGATATCGAACATCAAGCACGACTTTGTTATGATACTGTTTTACGTCAAAAATGATTTCGTGACACAGAACCAGTGACTTTTGCCGGCCCTTCTAAGTTCCGCCGCGTGGGCCAATTCCGAATCATAATAACTCTATTTTGGTGTAAAAACGGGATTATTGAAAAACGAAAAGAACCAGGTCATTCCAAAAGCAATGTTACGAGATGCAATGCGTAACTTCAGGCAATGACTGGAAACAGAAGTGTTCAATCGGAAGGAAGATATCTATGTGATTGTTATTTTTTCTACTTAATTTTTGTAATAGCCTGAAAATTCCGTGTTTTTAGATCACATTCTACGTTCATCATTTTTAAAGGTTTGTGGTATTTTTAAAACCATGCGGTTCCCAGTAAACACCCTATAGAATCCAATTATTCAATTCCTATATCTGTTATCTATATTTCTAATTGATTTCATACCCATTATTTTGTGAAATGTTCTGTTTCTATAATAATTTGGTGAAGTATATTGAAGTTTACTCACTGTTCTCTTGGAAGCAGCCGGGCTGATTGATTCCACCATTCATGTAGAAGTCGACATGGCCGCACCTGTCCGGCTTACCTTGCACGAATGCATTTGTGTGCAGAACATCAACAAATCGTGCATCGCTAGGGTCTAGCTTATGGTCTTTATTGTTTGTCATGAAAAATGGCATGGCGGGATCCAGACCTGCAAAGCACGGTAAATAGAAACGCTCAGTTAATCTAATACAAATACTTCATAGTAGTATTACAAAAATACTATGCAGAAAAAATATTTGAAGCTATAGCTATATGATATATTTGAAATATTTATTTATTTCATCTATTTCTCATAAAATTACAAATACAACTTTTCAAACAAACAGCAAAAATGAATCAATCACAATACAGTATTATACAAATAAGAACATAAGAAACTACTTCCCCAAAAGAGCAAGCTCTTTTTTTGCAAATATGCTACAATATTTGTATTTTATTGAATAGGATGGAAAATTTGATAGTGAAACATACATAGGCTACGTTCTCAGCCAGGCCATCACTCGTTATGAGTAGGAATATTTTAGAACTATCTCAGTATTTGTGTTACGGTATACTAACCAGAATAGACAAGAATGAAATCTTCATCAACCTTATACTGTAGCATATTTTAACATAATTTTCAAGTTTAAAAGTAATTACGTTATTTTAGTGTTTGTAAAGCCATTCAGGAGTCATTATTCCAGTATTTTTAAAACAATTTAAAATGAATTATTTTGGTATTTGTAAAGCCATTAAAAGGAAGATATTTTAGTACCGTACTGTACTTTGTGTGAAACTATAATCAGTATATTGACAAGAATTGATTTTAAACAACATATGCACCGGTGCGGAATCGTATTTCATTTTAATCTATGGCGAAATAATTGGAATTTTACTTATTTTGGCAACTTAAACATTATTTTGACAAAAATGGTTCTCCTGATGAGAAGCTTCATCATCCTCATCACTTTTTCCAAAATAATGTATGGCAAGTAAAATTTTAATTATTCACATCGTTGTAGCTTGAATATGTGGTTCATTTTCATGTTTGAAAGTAATTATTTCATTATTTGTGTTAAGTAATCAGTAACTTATGCAGATAAGAGTATAAAGTAACATATTCAGTATTATATACAGTCTCTGACCATAGAATACATACAGTATATTTATTTGGTAAACTCTTGAAAATTGTTGTAAAACCAATGTGCTATTTTGTGTTCTTGTCTATATAAGTTACTTTTTTTATCGTATGGCTTTTTATCGGTCAGAATTTTATTCCGGGTAGGTTCCACCTTGTTCGATGTATTGTTCTTTGGATTGGTCACCCATCCAAGAGCAGTCTTGCATGTTTGTTATTTATTCAGTATTATATACAGTCTCTCTCACCGAGCGACCACTGATCTTACTGATATTGGTTGACACATATAGAAATAGAAATTTATTCAGGAAAAAACAAACAAACAATACAATAACTTGCGACTATTTTTTACATAGGAAATAAATATACTGGAATAGTTAAAGATGATTGATTATTCATTTACTAACTGCAAAAATTTATACACTTTTGATTCCAACTCACTCCCGATAACATGCAGTACCGTAATTTTATTAAAATAAAAACTGGCTCTCCAATCAGTGTGTAGACAAAAGTGTGTTTCTTACATTTAAAATAAATTGACTGCTCGCCGGTAGTGAAGTGGAATCAAATTTGAAATAATTACTTTCAGAAGGATTATACAGTATCTCTGTGTATAGTATCCTACATTAACGAATCGGCTCCGTGAACTCAGTGAATTATTTGAGACGTGTGCACTACAAGTTGACGGAGCCTATCGAATCACCTGTGATGCGCGGCAACTTGTACGGCCTGAGATGCACAGCGGCCAGTGCGGCCACATGTGCGCCGAGACTGAATCCGATGACGTGCAGGTCGGGAGCGGGGTGCAGGCGCTGCATGCGCCGAACGAACTGCGCCAGGCACTCGCCCGCGTGTCGCGTGTTGAAGGCCGCCATCGGGTAGCAAGGGCTCTCGCACAGCGACGGCCAGTTCATCACCCAGATGTTGTAGTCGGCTTGGAGCAAGTATTCTGCACAATTAATCAATTTAGATAATGCTCAGAAGTATTATAGAATTTAGAATGTAGGCTACAGATAATGCTAAGAAGCGCCAATAAGTAGCCTATATCGAAATTGAGCACAGTGTTGTATCTTATTATTTCAGATTGCTCAAATTAAAGTGAGAATATTGTAAATTTAGCAGTTTACACGGAATATTACAGTAGTATTATTCTGCCTATATTTGGAGCAAGTATTCTGCACAAACAAATAATGCTAAAAATAAAAGATAATAGAAGTGCAAAAAAATGGAGGCAAAATAAATAAGGAGCACGGTATTAAGTAGCCTATTATTCGGCCTATATCGGCTTGGAGCAAGTATTCTGCACAATTAATTAATCAATTGGGCTCAGAAGTTATAAATTTAGAATGTAGGTTACAGATAATGCTAAACTGCAAATTAAGTAGCCTATTATTCCCTGGCTTTTCGGAGCAAGTTAAGCCGTCGGTCAGACTGCCTGAAAGAAGTCGTCATATCTCATATCACCCCACTCATTATCGCACAAGCCTAGAGAATGTAGGCATTATGCTCATAATTAATTAATTTAGATAATGAATACAGATTAGGCTAGAAGCAGAGATGGTGTACTACCCAAAGTAAATGGTATTAAGTATTAAATTGTGGGGCTATTGTTCGAAAGTTCACATTGTTGTATTCTATCTTATTTGTGAATCGGAATAAAACAACTAGAATTTAAAAAAAAATGTTTTAAGAACTTTTTAAGAAAAACAATTTAAAACTCAAACTATTATACTGTTGATTTAAAGAAGCTTTTAAGTAGAAAACAAAATAGATATAACTCACATTGCAGTTACAAACGTTTCGTCCTAGTGTTTGACTTCATCAGACCGAGAAAAAGTTGTCTCTATAGTTTCAAGGATATGAAAGTCAGTGGGGGAATTTTGAGGGGGTGGACGAAGTCCAAAATCAGTACGAAACGGTCGTAGCTGCAATGTAAGTTGTATTTTGTTTTCTACTTGAGAGATTCATTTATAACAGTAGAAATAAATGAATATATACTCATATTCATTTAATTTGTCGCTTGGCATTAGATAGATAGAGAGTCTAAATTTCCTTCCCAATCAACTCAATTGGGATGCGAGTAGCAGATTTTAGAAAAACTATATATTTCTGATATTGAAATCAAGCTACAAAAACTTATCTTCGTTCAATTACAAAACGCAACGTTTTAAACGTAGAAACCGCACTGTTACCATGAAATAAAAACAAAAATATCAATTACCATGGCCATTTAGAATTAGTAAATACATCGGTATTTACTGTCAGAATAAATACTGTAAATTTATTATCAAAAGTGAATTGAAACTTCAAAAATTCCATACCTGTTTTGATTTCCAGTAAAGGTTCAAGAAACATGTTTCCATTATATCCATGAATCAGTATTTTAGTCGGATTTGATACATTGTAATTTGATAGAGAGATGTTATCCCATCTCTCAAAAATAACTACCCTCTGAGGATTGATTGGATTTTTCCTGTAAAACGAAAAGATAGTCTACAATGTAAAATACTTACAAGTCATCACTATAGTTGCTGGTGCTGCAAAAAATATATGCCAAACAAGAATTTGATCTCCGAACACAATCTGTATTGGGGGATCAAATACTTTTATCGTCGTTTGTGCAACTGGCCGAGAATTTAATAAAAAAGTAGATAATAAAATAAAACTACAGTATAAAACTACTATGCAACTGACATTGTAGATTGATAAGATTATGGGTTCCCAGTTAAAATGCTTGAAAAGACATCTTAGCAAGAAATAAATTATTATTTTTTACTTTAATTATTGTGTGATGCATTTGCTGATTCAGGGTATTGAAAAATGTCTATTGCTGGGAGAGAATAACGAATTTTCATGGCTTGAAGAAGCTAACAGGTATGTTCTCTTTCAAAAAGCAATAATATTGTAAGGGGGTTTGCAGGAAAAAAGTGATTTCCGCTGCTATTGAATGTGTTCAAAGATTTAAATTTTTCAAAAATCTTTTATCTCTATGATAAACAGAGGTAGACTACTTTGTAGAGAAAGAATGTGGAGGTGGAGTTATTAGTGGTGGAGTTGTAGCATTCTTATTGAAACTATAGATATCATTAATACGATTTCAGTTTTTTTTTTTAATCAGAATACCTACGGTAGGCCTACTCTACATTAATTCGGTCGCTGGTATGCTCTGAACACATTTTCAACAAGCTGACAGATCTCATTATCATCAAGTTTTTAAATGATTTTTCAATACTTTATTCTATTCAATCTTATTTGTATTGAATTACTCAAGTATCACACCTGAAGTATTCATCATTAGTGGGTACCGCATCTACTCGTATTATTAGCAAAGGAGCGCAAAATACATATACAGTAAATCAAATGATATTTTATTATACAGTTAGAACATATTTGAAGCTCAACAATTCACTGCACCAACATATTGGTCAAATAATTATGTATAGACATTACTATATTATTGATTCAAATAAACTTTGGAGAGAATCAGCCACCTATTGCATTGACTTTACCTTGTGAATAAATAGTAGGATATTCTTGAATCAGGACACGTGTGATCCCCAAAAACAATTACACATGGTCCGAAGTGGATTACCATTCCCCAGCTCTGTCCTAGGTAATCTGTAACAAAAATTATCAATCAACATTGATCCATAATTGAAGTGCAGAGTTTAAGAATAAAATTTTAAGATTAAAAAATAATAGATTTTTGGCTAACAAAGAAAAGTTTTGAATTAAATTCAACAAAGTACAAGTATGTCACCTATAAGCTATAATGATCCAGTGATTATTTAGTTGTTATTATTCATCATATCATTTATAATTGATGAAATCGAATAATCTGTAGTACAGTATAGCTCAAGATTTTTTATTGATATCCTCTACTCACAGAACTTATTTATGCACTTGGCAGAGATGATAAGTAGTATATTTTCAAACCCGTAAATGGATAAAACGATGCTTCCCTAACAACAGTTTTCTTAAAATATTATTATGGTATTATCATGACTTCATTCATTGAATATTGAATAAATTTGATTGCATCAACAGCTTTAGCTGCGAAGAGATTACTCTTCCAAGGTCGCTCCTAATATATTGTAAGCGAAATCTATTCCTGTTCTGGTCTGGAGAAAACAGTCACATCCTATGACACTGTACCTCCTCCTATACTGGAGCTGGTTTGCTCTGGTACAGCAGTATAGGGGAAATGAGGTGCATTATGTGTTTGTTTTTGTTTTCTTCAGATCACAAATTATATGCTTCCTCCAATGTACTAGCGGCCCTATAATTTTGAGCACAGATAGAAGAGGGCACAAGAACTTTGATAACTTAATTGAACTTCATCTCACAGACTCTACAAGGTCTAATATGTAACTTATTTTCACTGAAATGCCTATTTATTGGTGTAGATAGAATTACATCAAGGCAAGGGCAGTGGGAGGAATTCTAATTACCAGTTCTCATTCACATAACAGCGTGAGTGAAAGTTCCCTGTGTTTGAATATGGGGAACAAGAAGGAAATGTCACTTCTAATTCAACCAAGGTCTCAGTCAAGAGCAGGGCAGAGTTGCATAACGGGAGCAAAATATTTTTATTTTGAAGATGAATAATTATAATAAAGGAAAGGTGGCTATATCCTAACAAGAAAGTCCGGTTAACAACTTGTGTAACTGCTTTTTTCGAATCAAACTCGGTCATTGAATGTGAAAACCTGTTTGTTTTATCTTAAACACTGACCGGCATTGACCAGTTGACTAGTAGTAGGCCAGTGTGTTATTATTACATTGATTTTACCCATAGTGGAAGAATGCGCTTTTGATCTTCCCATGTAAAAAAACAACATTCAAAGATAAGACTGATGCACGTGCATTCGACGAACTTAACTTACATCTATTCATACACTTTTTTATCTTTCTCTGTAATAAAAGGAGATTATTTCAGAAGAATAAACTTATTACCATAATATTATTTAGTCACTTGTTGAACTGGTTTAATACACTAATCTTCTATTAGTCAACCGTCTATTGATTTGAACGTCTTCCATTCTTTTTCAAGTTTCCTCATATGTGAAAACTTGTATTCTTGTTCTACTTATTTGTTAATCTCCATCTGCATATAGATTTTAGTTCGATAATGGGATCTTGCAACACAAATTGGGATTTCAATTGTTGGGTTTCTGCTTTTGTGATAATGACAGAGACTTGAATTTTCAATGAGGCAATATGGTATAAAAAATTGGGAGGATCTTAAATGTTGCTTCCATATATTTCCAGTTTGTGTCTCTTCTATTGTAATATATATTATTTATTTAGGCTAGTATACACATACCATAATATTTTCATTATATTATAATATTAATTTAATACCCTAATAATATATAAATACAATTTTGTTATCTGTATATATTATTATAAGCTACTGATGGCCTCTTTGTGTATAAACTATCATAAAGGTTTTAAAATGAGGAAATTATAAATCTCACTCATCTTTTTAATTATATAATCTCACCTCATACAGATATTACGTTTCTTGAGGGTCTTATGAAACAATATTAATTCAATAATGATAAGTAAATCCCAATACAGTCTGCTGGAGTAAATACAATTCGTTTAAGCTGCACAACACGGTACAGTACCAATATAAATTAGTTTATTATAGCATTATACTTTAGTAAGTGCAATTTGTAATTTCACAATGAATACCCACACCAGTAGTGATACAATATCACTGTATCAATATCAATTAGTACAATAAAACCTCACAGCAAAGTGATAAGGAATAAAAGTGTCAAAAGCTATAAAAAATCAATTAGTTTATCCTACGCATTTAATATATTCTTGAAAATATTATTTATATTAGTATAATAAAACTCCACAGCAGAGTGATATAAGGAATAGAAAGTGTCAAAAGTTATAAAAATCAATTAGTTTATCCTACGCATTTTATATATTCTTGAAAATATTATTGGATCTTCCTCTTTTAAAGCGAAGTTTCAAATAATGCATGTATTACAACAACTGCTACATTATCTACCTACAATATATTTGTAACCGGTAATTGCAACACCGCCATCACAAGTTCTCTCTCACATTAGGACCGAAACGATCTAGGCTCGAAGACCAGTTTCATCATATGCTTATATTGCCTGATAAGGAGGTGGACTCTACTGCAACGGCTGTAAGGGAGAAATGATCGAAAATGCAAATTTCCACTCAAATACTTGGCAAACCTTTTGGCATAATGAAGAATCTTGATCATCCAAGGCTTCGTGCTAAATAATCCAGAATCTCTCCAATTCAAATTTAAAAACTTTAAGCAATCGTACCCGTACAATTCCTACAATTCCGTACAATTACACAGTGAAGAAAATCCCACGAAATACTACCGTACTATGGAAATTTTATTTATAATCTGGAAATAATATTATTCTTAGCCATTGAGCTAAAATATCTAACTCAATGTATTGGATATTTAGTTCAATGTTCTAGGCTTCCATTTCCACAGATGAAATTGGTACATACTGTATCTAATTTATTCATGAAAGAAGAGTAAAAGGAATATTGATTATACTGTATATGGTAAAAGTTCACTATTATTCTATCTTTCCATCATTCATAATTATTAAAAAATAATTGTCTAATCATGTAATAAATTAAGCTGATAGATATTATAATTATTGATTTTAGTTTATGTGATAAATTATGTGCATACTAATATGAGCGTATTTTCAAGCGATATCAATGTTATACGGTCCGGTCCCCTGGATGTTCATCAATTGTTAGTACTGTAGGTACTGTATCTCCAACCATTTCAGCTCTTTTCTTAGTTCTTCAACTGTGTAGCCTGCTAATACTAAAAATTTGATTATTTTGGTTATCTGTCTATCCACTATAGCATCAAAAACTAGCTTAGAATACTAATTCTAGTACCGGTACAGGCACAGATCCACGGTGGTAGGGTACGAATTCTCCCCCCCCCCTCACACAACCGGTGCTCTAAAACACCAGAGATAGAATGCACTTTGGAGGATGATTTGTCCTATTTTCAACCACAAATAATAAGGTCTGACCTTCTAAAAATTTAGTTTTATAGTATCATCTTTGAAAATTATCATCTTTTTTAAATAGTGACTCTATATTTATAGAATAGAGCATTATGTACGGTACCGTTAATATTATACACAAGGTATCGTAAATTAATATAATATCCAAAAGAAATAATCTCATTTCTTAGCTCATGATGAATCATACTGTAATTATTTCATGGTATTTTTATTGTACATTGTATTTAGCAATCTGATCCGACTTATAAGCTGATTTCTGATATCAATAACTTATGTCTTTTGGTTTTGGAAACTTTTGATCAATAGAGTTGAATAATAACAGGCTATAGTGCAAGGTTTTACTCCCACTAATTTATCGACCATTGTATTCAAAGTTTGCTACTCTTCATTTCATACGGTACCTCAAAAGATCACATTACTATGTTGAGACTATTGTGACTATTAATTCGTAATAGCTTTCACAAAATAAATTACACAAAAGCAAGCAAAATGCTGTCTTTGCTTCTCTACGATACTTGACAGTAATGTGTCCAAGACATAAGGAATGTATGTGAACATTGAATACTTTTTGGGGTAAAGAATGTCTTACAGGCCTACAATACACACAATTGAATTCTTTCAGGTTGCATAATTATGTTCAAGTGTGTGGACTAGCTAAGAAAATTAATTGCTCTTTATTGTACTTTAGCATGCCATTTCTCTTGTTTTAACACAGACAAGGCAGTCCTGCTAACATCAAACACCACTAACCCCGTATTATGAAATGTTAACACACGAAATGTATCAAGCGAATGGAGACTAAAAGTCTTTGCTGTTATTTCTAGACCACGTATGTGTGATAAAAGTAGGCCTAGACCTACTAGTCTTGACACTTCCGTTTGCTTTGCATGTCGTCATTATTCAGGAGTTCACTTTTCCCGAAAAGAGCTGTTAGTGGGATTTTCAATTCAGAACGACAAAAAGCATCCTGTGTTGCTTTCATAATATAATATAATTCACATCAACTTACATTGAAACTAGCACATTTTTATGTTATTATCCTGAAAACTGAAGCTTACAACTTTTAATAACTTTTTTGCATTGATGAATATAAAATTAAATAAGAGGTAATTACAAGAAACCTTCCTTTAAAAAAGGCGTAGGCCTAAGGTAAAATAATTCCCAAATGCTTTTTGATAGTATGGAAGGAGAGATGTCGTTTTAGTCGACATTTAGGCTACATATGTACATTTCCCTTGAAACATTAAATTATACAATAATATGCTGTATGAAAGGATTTGTGTTTTTTATAGTCGATAGGAAATATGTAATTATGAAATTACATATTTCTTTGGAAATTACAGTTATTTCTTTCAGTTAGTAGAAATATTGTTATATGCACATAGGCCTACTCATCTCAAAACTATACCTACTAATTTTAATAATCTTATATACCTACTTGAAGAGTGAATCCAGTACCGTATCCAGAATCTCAAAAAATACTTGTATAAAATATCGATTACCTAGTTTGTATATATTGTAAATGTAATATTAATTAATAGTAGTCTATTATTATATATAGAAAGGTTTCTTGTTATATATTTTATTTTGTTTTTTTTTTATTTTATATATGGTAATTCACATATTTAATAATAATTGTATTAATGAGAAGATGATGAATATGAGACTGTTTTTCAATAATAAGGTTTTCGTTTTCGAAAGAAGTGTTTCTGACAATATTCCAGCAATATTCTATAATATTTGGATTATTAATACTCGTTTATCTATAACTATGGACTTCAAATTATATACATGTTTATAAGTGATTTTAGATTTTTCACTGAAAAGCATTATACATGTTTTCTTTCAATAATCGACTATCTTGATGGTGGAAAACAATACATCAAAAAAGTTTTAAAACTAGTTGTTGAGTTGTAAAGTTATCGGTAAGTTGCAAAAGTAATGGGTGGATGAACTTCAGCTAAATTGACTTGCTTATTGGTTCTGACTTATTTTCATCGGTCTTTTCCCTGTTTGCGCCCTTACACTTGACCACAGCAGCCAGGTGCAATCAGAATGCTGTTTGAGCTTGAAACCACTTTCACTTATACTTACATCTACAAATAGAATTTCCAATTGCTGAGAAACTACAAAAAATGAATAACTGAGTCCAAGCAGAGATAATTGAGAGTGGTCCTCTCCTTTTCTGTGGTCCAACGTAAATAAACTACCGGTATTGAGCGGTTATAGTATGAACTGTAGCCTATATTATTAGTAGGCTATCATAGTAATACTAAGTAGCCTGTATTTCGCAAGAGGGCTATCAATATCAATTTTCTTTTCAAATTGATTTTAAAGTATCTTCTTGATTTGTAATTTCAACTGTTTTGAGGGAAATCTTGGAATCATATAAATTGTTCTCAGAGAAGTATATAATTTGAAAAATGAAATTCAATAAATAACAATTCGCCTGCTTTATTAGACTATATAAAAGCAATGCAGTATCTTATCAAGCGATACGGTTTCCTGTTTAGATTTCGCTGTAGGTAGGTGGCAATGTGAACTGAGTTTTTTCTTTATTATGCTCAAAATGAGAGAGCTGCTTAGAAAAATACCGTAGGCCTATATGTGTTTGTAGAAACATAATTGCCTAGTAGGCCTATAGATGATGTGAAAATAAATAAGTGGGATAAACTATTTTTTTCAAACTGTTTGTTTGATTTTTATAATTGTTTGAAAAATTATTTATCAAGTTTAAATGAGTTTTTAAAGGACTATTTACCATGATAACTAATAAAACTCAGCCTTCATAATCCTTGGATAGATGGCTTCCAATGCGATTCTTGATTTTACTCTTGATATCTAACAATATTTTCAGCTACACATGAAGTCCGTTACCGTATTTTGAATCACATAATCAAATTGGTTTGAAGATATTTCAATACCTTATACTGTACATTATTCACCGAACCGAGCTCACAATATGAAGTGATTAATGTTTTTCGTTGTGTCTCTATCTGATATGATTGATAAGCAAGAGTTGCAGGAAGAATACAATAAGATTTCCTTTCATCTGTCATCGAATGCAACAGGTGTCTTGTGCCTCTTCACAGCCGCCATCCATCGAGTACATTATGTTATTTCGAAAATAATACCAAAACCTTTTTCCCGTCCCAGTACTATTAGGCAATCGACTTTGTCTGCGAGCATATATGGCTTTTCAGCGTCTCTGAAAGGATTGACTCGAAAAACTTTCTCAATAATTTATTAGTATATGAACACCTCACCTGGAATAAAAATACGGTTCGCAATCTGGGTCCAATTTCATTATAATTTATAACAGCTATTCATAAGCGTGAACTGAGCTACTTCAATTTATCATAGCCAAAATTCACTGTCATTTCCAATGACTTATTTAGACGTTTCAAAAGCTCTACATGTATAATGCAATTTATATCGAAAACATACGCTACAGTAACTCGCTTACTGTTTCACTTCAAGAAACGATTACTCAAGACAGATTGAGGCCCTCGTTCCGTCTCTTTTTCTCCTATATCACTAACAATATCTCCTTCCCACTTACACTCATCGCTTTTTTATTCTCCCCTTCTTAGACATTTGTATTAGTAAAATAATTAGTGTTAATCTACCAAGTTGTCAACCATTTTTCAACACTTTATTAGACACTCATTATTACTAAAGAGCTCTAAAATGTGTCATTAATGTATCATGATAAATGTAGCAATTAATTTCAATAAAAATGGTTGACATGTAATAATTTGAAAGAGGCTGAATGTATGTATATAAGTCATACTTGGAAATTTACATCTTTTCCAAGGATGGTAAATCTCTCGCCCGATATCTCATGTTCAATTGTAATCTGCATCATTTTATGTTCCATTGTTGGGTGTTTGTTTATTCACTTGGATCACATTCAGTTTCACACACACATATTATGATCTGATTTTTAAAGAATTATTCATATTTTATTTCATTTATTCGCATAGGTAGCATTTCCACAAAGTAGGTACAGAAAAATAATACAAAATATAAATTAAAAACAATTGGAAACAGTTAGGTAAACTCGTGTTGTACTTGAAAATCGTGTTGAAGCACCATAGAATTGTATTGAGGTGTCATATCAATAGAATGTATATGAATTTTCAATTCATTTTCATTTGAAATCAACCTAGAGTTTCTTGATGAGGTTTCTTTTACTATAACATAGGAAGAGAAAAGAGCTTGAACAACATAAAGCGATATAGAACGATTTTATTTTGGAACTATTGTGTAACGAATGGTATAATTGAACAAAACAACTTGACCAGTTGTTACACAGAACCCTTTTCTCAAAGTCAATTGATTAATCAGATGAAAAAGAGTTTCCAAACTCAGCGCAAGTTACTTTCAAATGGGCAAAACTCGTAATACAAGTTTGGAATGTGTGCTGTGTCCTCAAACACACCAGAAAGCAAGACAACGCTTTTATTTATTGTAAAATGTATTATCATAACCATTTGAATGATCTGGATAAACTGAGATAAACTTTTTATTGTTGAGAAATTTCAAGTTTTTGCATGATGTGGTGTTACTGCATTAGTCAACGATTAAAAAAATGTTTTAAATATTTCAATTCGACGCTTTTTTATTTCTATTGAGGTGGTCAAGCTCATTTCAATATTGTTGACTCTTATTAGGTAGGCTACTAGCCTATATACTATTGTGAAAAATTTCTCAATTTGGCCTTGACTATTTTGAGTGAAAACTTATCAGGAAGTTGATGAATATGCATTGCAGATTGCAATAAGCATTAGAATTTATTCATCAAATCATCTTCCAAGATAAATGTTGGAATGCGAGAGTAATTGCCTTAATTTCTTACGATGGAAATGCCGTTGGAATTAGAATAATTGGCCAATGAAAACGAAATTATTTCGACGTTTATCCTGGATTTGCTGGGTTTCCAGTATATTGCAAGCAGAATCGCTTGTTACTGTGTCACTGTGCCAAGATTGGGCGTTAACCTTATTTTGTTCTAGACCACTCGCAACTTGTAAATTATAATTAGAAAGAACAGCAACTCGTAAAGTAGATCTTCCAAAGTTAAAATAACTGGAAGAAAATCCTGAATTAAATAAAAGTTAAATTCTGCAACGCCTGCTTAGAAGATGGTGGATCATATCGAACCTTAACTATTTATTCATCTTATACCCACTGTAAATCGCCATTGGACCTTGGGCGATAGGTGAAATAATTGAAAACTATTTTGGTGTTATTTTCATTTGGAGAACTTTTGTGAATCAGTCATTATCTTCCAGGCTCATCGACAAATATGTGGCCTATGGTTTTGCACAACTATTACTCTTCCAATTCTCAATGATGATGATGACTGGTTTGTCAAACTTTTTCAAATTTCAATTTATAGGTACCCTACTTATCATTCATAACATCAGAAAATACTTGATTATCGATTTTTGTATTGTTTTTCGGCTAAATAAATTGATTGAATTGGAAAATATAGATATAATTACTGTGTACCGGAATAAATAGATATTGAATATTATAGTATCAAACCACAGACTGCAAAACTTTTATTAATAAATGGAAAGTACTCAATGTACAGGAACAGGTCTACTCTTTATCCAACCATAAAACACAAAGCAAGAAAATATTTGAATAATAAAAAAATACTCGCAATAAGAATTAATAAACTCCATATCTGTACATAGAAAATAGAAGTTATAAAAGAAAGCAAGTAATTTGTTAATAGATTTTCTCAAGTTAATTAAGAAATTTGTAAATCCAACAGAATGTGTCAGGTTCTAAAGAGGATAGACAATTTTAGCTTTTTTTTATTAATTAACGCAATTTAAATTACATGTTATGTCCTTTTTTGCATATTTAATACTTAAACAAATTCGGAAATCAAACTGGATTGTTGAAAAAAATAATCTTCTTTTTAAGGAAATAGCGCGAAAGTAAAGAGCACTATTATATTTATACACTTAGTATACAATTAATAATAACTTAAGGGAAACTTGTGTCTTACTTACTGAAGTGAGATTTTTCTAAACTTAGACTTACCTTACTGAGATAACAAAGCTGCTACATGAAGCACATAGAACAAAACACACTGGTTTTTAATTATTGTAAATTCTTTATCATAAATAATTTTAATTTTTGTAAATAAATTTGCGAATTATTACATGCCATATCCTTGATAGAAAGATAATTATACTTACATGAGATCGCCAACAACAATGAAGGGAGATTTAAGCTCATCATTTTCCCCTGAAAGATTTGGATCACTAAGCATCAGTCGGATGCAATGTCATTGCATATTGAATGTTTACATTTTTTTGCAATAATTCAGCACTGGCACTAGAAACCGTCAAATTTTATCACTGCACACAAACTGAAATTATTTTCATTGATAACAGTTTTAATTAGAAAGAGAAAAAAGCTATTGTCAGTAAATTTTCAACTTTGAAACAGTTCAGTGCAAATTGTTTCGGAAAAATCATCTATATACTGATTCACGACATCTATATATAATAATTGCAGTTTTCTAATCAAGATATATATCTTATATCTTATAAGAATAATTTTCTGTTTGAGAAGTGAATTCAGCACATATAAAATTATGATTGAATACATTTTGACTATTGAGATAAGATATTTTTCGAAAAATATTGTCATTCAACTTGCATAAAAAATTAAAGTCTAGGTACCTACTCATAGGCTCTTCAGTTTTAAATTTTTTGGTGCCAATATTTTTCACAATTGAAATTATGAAATTACGCCTTGGTCATATTTGAATTTAATTTTCAGTGGTAGCTGATGTTCAAAATTAGTAGAGTTTGTAATTTGTTTCTAAAGAATAAAATCCTAGTTATTGAAAGTATATATCGATCCACTGCAAACTACAACCTCTTGAATTCTAGTCAATGCAAATTAAACTACAAACTCTAGTAGTTAAACTCTTTACTTTATCAAACACCATTAATTGCACTCTCAGTGAATAGAAAATAAAAGTAATAGTTTCCCTCAAATGGATTTAAGAGAAAAATTGAATTTAATTGGACTTGAAAAATAATTTTCTCCAGTTTCTTAAATGGATTAATTTTTTGAGCAATTCTGACCAGATTAGGATTCAAATCCTGTATATTTTAGGAAGCAGCTTCCTGATTCTTTTGAAACTTTAATTGAAAACTGTATGGAGCACTTATTTTATTCTTCGCCAATTTTGTAAAAAACCTTCATAGCCTACTCTGTAAGTTATATACCTACTTAATTGGAATTCACATACATGGAACTATATGTTCTCGTAAGCACTTGAAATTGCTTCATTTCATCTCACTCCTAATTATTTATTCAAGTACGCATGCGCTTTGACAATTTTCATCATCTTCCTGCAGTCATTCAAAATAGTGGCCTATCCTTCCTTATTTAGTACGGTACATAGGCTGCAAGTCCTACAGGCTCTTTATTTGAACCTAGTAGTACAGTAGTAATGTTTTTATAACTTATTACTGAATTTTATTCAGGCATGTCTTTGGCTTTGAAAATCTGAATAGAAAATGTCATGAAGCTCTGAAAAAATTAAAAGTATTGCAAAAATATTGTTTCACAAATTAGGTTACTTGGTAGATGAGTAAATATCTATATAATGAATACGTTTAGTGCAGGATTCGCTAATGACCAGATTCTTAGTGCAGATGAAAGCTTGATTTATGTCATTTGTAAAAGGTTAATAGCATGGAGATTTTTTAGAAAAATTAATTTTTTAATACCTAGTCAAATGATACCATTCAGGTAAGAGTCACTCATCTCTTATTTTTCCTATTTTCATTTCATTATTCAGTTCTTGATTGGAAATCAATATTTGCTGATTAACTTTTTCTTAGGAACCACAATGAAGCTTTATAAATTTCTTTGAAAAAGTTGGAATATAAAATACCGATTTGTCAAATTTAAGAAAAAAGTGGGAAAATGATGAACATTATTATAATACAAAATTAATTATAGAATTCTCAAATTTAATACTTGAATGTATAATAATATACAAATGAGCGTAAAGATAGAAATTATTCTTACTCAAGTGTGAGGAGTAATAAGGGCTTTGAATTATTCTAAAAATGAACTTTTTCAGTGATGAATTATGGTTCCATCGTTCCATGTTTCTATCAATTCATCTATTGAATTTTATTTACTATTTTAGTTGATCTTTCATCAATTCGATGTATAATATAATTTTTCAACATATAGTAATCTAATAAATTGTATAGAATCAATCAATCAAACTCATTCCAAGAGCTTGAATTATATTCCACTTTTCTAGCAAAATTTATCAAAATTACCACCCATCCACTGTCATAGCTCACACAATTGAAGTGTCACCATCACGTTATCACAAAAAGTGTCGATTCAATATCCGCTTATCAGACTGACCTGGCTCAACGCGTTCACTCCTCAAGATAATAATATGAACGAGGTTCGCGGTCAACTGATACTGATAGTAGAGTAGCTCTGCTCGCATGCTTACAATCGTATAGAGGCGACACCAAAACAATCCCCTCCTCGCGACTTCTCTCTTCTTCTTCTTCTTCTTCTCCATCATCATTTTCCTCCTACTTCTCAATGGACCAAATGCCGACTTATCATCCTTTCGCCTGCACCCTTCAGCCGCGTCTGTCTGTTTCCGTTCTCTAATCTAATCACTTAATGGTTACAATTTACAAACAGTTCCAGTTACATGTATTACAAGAGTACTCTACAAAATACTTATAAAAACTCTGAAAATAGAGACCTAATAATTCTGCATAGATTAAAAAAAGTTGAGAGAGGCTTGAAAAACCCATTCAATGATTATCGATATAAGACAAAAAATATCAAACACCCAAAAATACAATAGGAAGTGATGGTTTGATTATTCGTTTTTTATTGACAATGTACATTGAAATGTAGGCTATCCATTAAATGATGATCACCGATAGATGTAAAAATAGATAGAAAAATATCAATCACCCAATAATACAAGTGGAAGTGATTATTTGAATATTAGTTTTTTATTCATTGACAATATACATTAAAATGTGGGAATAAACAAAAACAGTTTTCGACCAAATATTCTATCCCAAATATTATTATTTACATTCGTTTCCAGAGAGGCTGCATTCATTATTCAGTTCACTTGATGTATATTAAATCAATTATTTCACTTATATAATTATGTTAGTTCATTAAATTATAAACTAACAATAATTTTGAGTTTCTAGGAATACTCCTATACCAAACTGGAAATCACAAATGAAAATTAATACATTAAATTTTCAGTCTCTCTCCAAAATAATTGTTTATCATACGGTTTTCCATTTAATGATGGAGTTATATTATGTGTATAAATTCATTTTATATCATATCTTAAATGATGAATAGAGTAATGATTTTTACCAAGTTCATCGGTAGTGTATTTTTTTATAATTCTCTACTTTTGTGCTTGGTGGTTCAAAAAATACCCTAAATATTCATCTAAAAATATTTTTAACATGAGACCCATCTCAAATAAATATCTAATCTATATTAACTAATCTAATCTATCTAATCTCTTCTGATTTGTGTGCTTGCTTGCTCATTTAGTGCAGGCGGTTTTCTGATCTGTACTGGACTATCACACCTTCCTCTATCACACCCTTACTCCTTGCATCCTTCCTCAACTTCCTTGAATTGAAAGCCTTCCTATGACATGGATATCCATAGTTGGGAGAACTTTCGATTCACTACCCTTTTTCACCACAACTTTTCTTTTCTGGATTAGCATTCTTTCTATTGTTTTATTAACTATTCATGTTATTATTGTATGTATTGATGTATGTAATGTTGTTTTAATGTTGTGTGTGTGAAATAAATAGATTGAAATTGAATTGAATCAACCACTCTCATTTCTCCCATTATCCACGCACATGCTGGGCATAGCCCTCAGAAAAATTCAACGAAAATTAAATGCTAATGCTATTTAATAATTTTTCTCAAATTAGTTGACTGTTTTCCACTGGTTCACAACAAACTTGATGTACTCATGCATTCCATGTGTGCCTTATGTGTTAAGCTTTCTCTTGTAAAGCTTTCTCATGTAGTCCTCAGCCTGTCTACACAGACACCTCGTCTCTTTTCCGTCAGTTTTTAAGTGGTAGAGTAAAAATTATTACCCCAACGCCATCACTACAAAGCAGAGAGGTTATACTTAAATGAAAAATCACTTAATAAGTAGTCTACTTCGTCTGCAATAGAGGAAAGATGAAATGAAATTTAATATTCCAATATGAAGCTTACAATACAATTAAATTATAATTATTTATGCTGTGTTGAAGAAAATAGATTATTATTACGTAAACCCTGAGTTGAACATTGTGGGTTCAATCATTTTCATACATGCGATAAATTATACATGTGTGGTTCTATGCATATATTTCATACTATAGTCTGTTCAGGGTAAGAAGAGACGATGTAAATAAACCTGTGCGTGCTAGGAGCAGCTAGACCGATTCACAGCGAGTAGAACTACTGAAATAATATTATCATTATCTGATTACAGGTTGACCTTTAGTACATGATTCCAGGCTGACCTTGAATGAACGTATTGTGAACTGGAATTGGACAGAAAATTTATCGAAAACAGCTGTGAGTCATCGCTTCAAATGCAAACAGCTTGTTTTGGCCGTCTCTCGACTCCGTGAACAGCATAAATAGCATTTACGTTTTTGGAACTTACATGTCTATGTTTAAATCATAGTTTAATATTTAAGAAAAATCTCCTCCTTCTGTAATTTCTTGTCATGTAGTATCTTTGTACTGTAGTATTAATTTCATTATTATTGTGAAAAAAGGATTTTGATTAAACCAATTTTGCTATTGTACCGTATTGAGTTCTCATTAATATTTCTTACTTAACTATGTGAAAATAATTAAACGTTTTCAACTCAACAAAATAAAGAAAAAAATTTACTAGGAGTTCTCAAAAATGCTTGTATGTGTTTCATCTATGAAATGAAATAACGAGTTTGTAGAGAGTTTATGAACTTACTATAAATAATAGTTTAAGAACTAAATAATCGAGTTATTGTGTATCCGTTTAAACTTAAAAAATGAAGTTTTTTTAGAATATTTTGAAAAACATCTCAGTAACTTAGCTTCTACAGTATTGTAAATGTAAACTTCTTACTGGTTTCATTGAAAGTTTTAGCTGAATTTACACAAAAATATCCCTTTTAATACCTTCATGAATAAACCACAAAAAATAAAACAAATTGCAATTTTCAAGACCAATTCGATATTTTTTTATCTGCATCTGATAAAAATAAATATACACCTATCATAATACTATCCGGACAATATAACAATATAGGTAACGTATATGGTGTTTTTTCAGGAACTTCTCATTTTATTTTGATGGGAAAGTCATCACCCATAAGAAGTAGTAAGTTACTGTACGGTATTCTCAGAGATCTCGGTACTGTACAGATCTCGGTTCAGGTTTTTTTGGGAGGGTGATGCCCACATTAGCTCTAGGCTTGTTCGTGGGTAATGTTTTCATGAGTAAATTACTTTTGATAAATTACTTTGTTCTGAGCTTCTAATACTGTAATTTGCTCTAGAAGTATCCTGTCATTCTACTGAAGTGATGATGATCAGTTAAACTTTTTACTTTTCAGTTAATCTTAAATCGTAAATAAATTTTTAAAACATAATAATTATAACTTAACAGCCAAACAACCCGCTATACTTCTTCATGCTTTATTCAGGTTAATCAATTTTCAAAATCTCGAAGGTTAATCAATTCAAATGATTAAAAAATGTATTTCTAATCCACTGTAACACAACTATTGTTTGCGGTAAAAACTAAATCCGTTCTGTAATTTTAAAAATCTCGCGCTTTCTTTCAATTGACAGGCGCACCAACTGATATGTTCTACATCTGCGATGTAGTTGGTACACCATGAAAAATGCAAAACCAAGCAAGTCAACAACCACTCAGTTTTGCCGTTTTGTGTTTGCGACTTTGCGTGGGTTGCTTGATAACCTCAACATTCGTTTTCTATTGTTAATTCAATGTAAGTATTCTTTAATGACACGTATTGCATACATTGAACGTAATATTTCTTAATTCAAGTAGTTTATAAGATAATTACAATTATACTCTCAAACAATGATTACTAAAATTATGTCTCTTGTATGTGAATGGATTTTGTAGGTTATGAACATGTAAGCCTATGAAAATATTTCAATAACTTTTAGAAAACACTATCTAGGGGTTTGTATCAAATGCCACAATTTTTGTCAACTATTTATTTCGAATAAGGTATCTGATTTCACTCGAGATTTTTTATTAGGCAAATATTGGGTCAATGAATGTATCCTGGAGTCTATTGCATCTGGGTCGTGATTGAGTTCTCTCTTACTAAAGTTGAAGTAAATTCAAACAATTACTCATGGATTCTATTTCCGCAAATCGTTTATAGGAAAATTGAATATGTCAGGTCTATTGGTACTTAACAGTTATGTTGAAGCTCAGATAACCGTTTAATTGAGATAGTCTAGGTCCTATTGTTTTTCTGTTGACAAACCCAGTGTGTGTAGCAGTAGCTATTACACATCTGGAATCTCCTTATATTATTTTGTTTTGAAAATATTAGCTTTAGCGTGTGTGTAGTCTTGTTTGTAACTCCTGGTAATTAGAATGCAACTGGCGCCAACTGCTAAGACTATCAATTTTCAAAGTGGGCTAACATTACAAATCATATTCAAGAACAAATAAAATGTTTTTTTTTTTCATGATTTTTCAAGCTTCAGCATTATTTAGCCATGAAAATCCAGTCTTTGATAAGCTTGGGCATGTCGGATAATTGGATATTGATCTACACTGTTGTCTCCAATTTCCCTAGACGATTAAGTAAGATAGGTTCTTCTACCTCGGCTTGTGTCCCAAAGTTCAATGAGAATCTAAAACGGTTATCTATGTACCGTAATCAATAATGTACAATCTAATTGACACGAAAGAAGTAACATAATACTGTAAGTTATTTAAAACCTATTTACAGGGTTTTGATAAATTATTCAAATGAAGGCAAAGTATTGTAGACATAAGAAGATATTAGCCTAGACTAGACTATCTTTTCATCTTAACCCATATATTTTTTTATTTTTGTTTTAATAATTCTACTTTACTTATATTATATCAATAACGTTTTGTAATTTTATTCTAGATTAATGCAAGAATGACTGCAACGGCAGACGAAGAAGCCAGACGCCTGGACGAGAGAATAGCGGAGATAAGACGCAAGAATGAAGCGATTTTAAGACGGAGAAAAGTGAGCTTTTCTTTCATTGTTTTAAAATAAAAATCGGCATCTTTGAATTTGCCGCAAAAAGCTGTAAAAGATTGATAAGAAGATGATGGTTTTAATCTGCACTATCTGTGCTATTTTGTTGCCTTATATACTTATATTCTAGCACTTATTATTTTTAGTGAAATGCAAACACCTACTACATTACTAGTATTAATTTTCCAACAATATATTATCTAGGCTATATACTAACAGTAGTATATTCAGAAATTTGTACCTGGTAAATAGAGTAATAGTTTGATTTTTTCTAATGTACTTGGTAGGCCTACTTTATAGTTATTTGTGTGCAACACACACCAACTTTATTTTAGTTTGCAATTCGTTTTTTATTTTGTAAAAATATTGTTTTATAGGCCTACAATATAATTTTGTAAAATATTGTTTTTATAAAACAATATACATTATTGTAGACTGTTACACATGATTCTAGATTTTTAAAATCTCATAGGCCTAAGTTAGATATGAGAATTCTACTCTTAGTATAGGCCTACTTTTGTCTACTCTTTGAAGTAGCCCTTCGCCAATAGAACCTTCTGTAAATTATTATAATTGGAGCCAGCCTTACAATTTTTCGATTTATGCTTCCATAGATTTCCACACTAGCTTCACATGATTTCACTGTTTCTCTGATCATTAAACTCAGACTTGAAGCTTGTTGTAGTAGGCTAGTTGATACTTCTATTACTCGAGATATCCATCTCCAGTTTCTCACCTTTAAATTTACCAGACGATATGAAATTATTATTTTGCAGGAAATCGAAGAGGATAAAAAGCTTGCCGAACAACAAAATGCTGTGGTTCAGTTGAAACCCTCCATTGAGGATTGGCCACGAGAACGCACCCCTGCTATGAAGCCTAGCAAACGAGAAATGGCTGGTGGTGACTCAATGAACTCCTCTTTCCAGGTGATAATATATTCCTACAAAACTATTAATTTTTGTTATTAATAATGATTCTCATCAAAATAACTTGAGGAATTTATGATTCAGTCTACTAGAATAATTACTATAAGTATCTGAACCTGATCCAATTTCCATACTCTAATGTTGGGTTGTACCAACTATGATCAACTATTTTGATACCATTTGATTAGTAATGTTCTGATCCTGAACTGATCTTTATCTTTGAGATGGAGTCATATCTTTAGATTAGAGATCTTAAATCTAATATGTGTATCCAACGTGCATTGTGTTAGTAATGTTGTGAAGGTTAAGGGCCTGGCCACACTCCTCCTTTGCTTGACGGTTCACTGCAAGGTGAATCCGTTATTTTAGCAAGATCAAAAATTTTGAGCATCAGAAATAATAATCAGGGAAATTATAATAGTAGGCCTAACATAAATTAGAGTTGAGTAACAAACGTATAATTCATTATTCAGTCACATTAAAAATTTACAAGTGAATCGTCGTATTATAAGATCATGTTCTATTATTATAAAAAAATTTCTGTATTTATGTTTTTACAGGATTCTCCATCTCCTCGCGGCAGTGGACGTCGGGAAAGACCTGGAACTAGCTCTAGAGGACGAGATTTGATGGAAAAGGTCAGTTTTGATAATTTATGTTTGACAATTTTTAATAATTTTCAATTTATAATAATCCTCTATCTTCTAATTATTTATCTATTGTAATAGGCCAAATTGAAGATTGAATCCTCCTCAATCCATTGCACATTATTCAAATAATTCTTTGCATTCAAGATGAGGCCGCACTGATAGATGGTTACGTGGATGATAGATAGGGTGAGCACTTTATTCTAAAAAAGGCACAAGCTATCTATGCTTCATCTCTCTACGCACCGGTCCTAAGCTTTTGCCTAACAACTAACCTTGCTAGTAGGTAGCAGCATAGAGAGGGCTGTGCCAGGATATGAAAAAGCTATAACCAATAGGTACCTTATCTATAGGACATTCAACATCCATAATAATTATTATGACAAAATTGTGATGTGTTGAAAGTTTCGTGCTCTAAATTTTTATCAAAATTCAATATTTTTCCATCGTCAATAAGTGTTCTGTGCTGTGTTTCAGTGTTATATATTTTTCGGACTTTATAAAATCAAAAAAACCCTTTTTTAAATGTTGATGTCTGAACAAACTTTCGCCATGTTTCCTATCAAGGGATAATTGGTTATGTTGGTGAAGTGGAACAACCCTACTCGGGTCTCCCCACTATTAAAAGCCATACGCTAAATAAATAAATAATGGATGTAATAATCATATGGAACATTATCACGACTTTCTTGATTACGGCCGCATGATACAGGCCAGAATAAGTTCAACTTGGTAACCTGTGGTTCATGCTGACCATTGCCCATGTTCACTTTTAAGTTGCCATGACAAAATTTCAACATGATATTTCATGTTCTAAATTTTTAGTTCAAAATTCAATATTTTCCTGAACATTTCGTGTTTTTGTAATGTGTTAGTGTTTTATAAACTTTCAGAATTTCATGTATCGAAAAGAACCTTTTTTAAAATTAGTGAACATTTTGCAAAGTGAAATAGAACTTCAACCTAATGGAATTAGGTTATAAACGACGAGGTGGAACTACCTACAATCGGAAGCCTACTCATGTTAATTCAATAAGCTAGGAGGGATGAAATCAGTCTCTAGCCCGGTCTTCAACGTTCCCAAGAGTTGTATCAAAGCAGGCGTGCCAACCATCCACCTACAGTGCTGTCCACGGTTCATAGCTGGATAATGTTCAATGCATAACACGCTCTTAATCGCGACTTCTATTTTTCCAATTCATCTTAACTTTTTCTGAAGATAAATTCTTCATCTAATTTTATTGTACAATATTCTAAATTAACTATTTGAATGCAAATCCAGACAACGTTTGATGGAGTATATGCCTTTAAATTTCAACTGTGAAATGTATTCTATGACTTTGATGTTTCAAACCTGAAATTTTTCAGGGAGCCGGTCCCCCTCCGGATCCAAGAAGTTTCCTGTCGGATCCTGACCGCGATGGAGGCGTGGAAAACAGTAGAGAGAGACCAGGAAGAGTTAGAAATGAATCTGGACCAGAATTTCAAGAAAGAGGAGGTCCACAGAGGGTAAGTGATCTGTTCAAATTCCTTTTACTGTAGGATATTATCAGGCTGACAGAAACCTCTCATCTTCTGGTTTAGAAAGTTCACCGGAAAACTTCAATTTTTGGTCACATTGTGATATTGGAATAATTAGAAACTTTTCTCTGGGCTCTACCCAGGAAAGTCTATCTAAAGAAAGCAATTTTATAAAAGCTCTACATGTGTAATGTAAAAAGCACGTTTAAGAAAAGTACTGAGGATTTTTTTTTATCGTATGGCTTTTTATCGGTGGGGAGACCCTTACGGGTAGGTTCCACCTTTCCTAATTGCACAATTTTTTGTGTCGGTCACCCATCCGAGAGCGGTCTTGAATGTTAGTTACTTAACCACATGATTACTTAGCAACCGCTCTCATTGAGGATTAATGCTTTATGTTACTCACTTCTCATTTGGGGTTTTTCGTCACAAATAAGGCGAGGTGGAACCTACCCGTATCTATGGGTCTCCCCACCAATAAAAAGCCATACGAACATATAAATTAGTCAAGTATTGGTACTTCAGTAGTTCAGTTTGATGCTGGGATTTTTTAAAATTATCTTTCTAACTCTGCTCCTTAGGACAAATTTGATCAAAGAGGAAGAGGAAGTGAACGAAGAAGTGGAGGAAGAGGGAGGAGGAGGAGGAGGAGGAGGAAGAGGAGGTGGTGATAATGAGAGGGGAAAAGGAGAGACGAAGCTTGGCGCGTGGAACGGCATAAAATAGATGAGGCCAGAATAGAGCGACAAAAAGATTCGGATGGTCGTTGGCGAAGAGAATGGGACAATGAAAAGCTAAATTTTGAGTAAGTAATATAATTCAGTTTATTATCATCATTTCCAATTTATTATTACAACTTGTGGAATTGAATATACCTCCGGTTGTTGCTCTACTACATTCTCAGTTTGTTCTGGTTTATTAATCATTTCTTCTATTTATATTTTTTCTATCTAGTTTATTTATTACTGTACTTGTTCTATTATTCAGACGCACTCCAGACGACTAAAAAACCCTAGCATATAGTGAGTGACGTATTATGGAGTTATTGAATGAAGGATTTCATGTAAATATTATCCAAGTGAAATTGTCTTCTCTCTTCATAGAAGTAAATTGAATTTCAATTC
The DNA here is from genome assembly GCA_017141395.1 of Laodelphax striatellus. Classification (NCBI taxonomy): domain Eukaryota; kingdom Metazoa; phylum Arthropoda; class Insecta; order Hemiptera; family Delphacidae; genus Laodelphax; species Laodelphax striatellus. Next base: position 17,418,720 of record CM029533.1, read on the forward strand.
TTTGACTGAACCTGGCAGCTAGATATGCTCCCAAGTGAAGGGCCACTAGCATACACTGGTTACCGAACGTACACCAGTACTGACAGTTAGTGGTCGTGTCACGGTACTCATGGCTGTATGCTTAGCACCACCGATGCAATGACTAATCGGTGTGTGACAAACGAGCTAAAACCTGTCTGCTAAATGAGCTAATGTAGTCTTGGCCACCTGGCAGCAGCATAATTGTACTGGAAACGTTCAACTAGAGCTACTCAACAAAAGTGAATCGTCTTAGTATTGAAATGGCCGTGTTCAAAGGTCACCAGTCTTGACTTCTCAATAGCTAAGTGATTGAATTGATATTTGCATGTTCAAGGCCAAGATGAAGGTCTGCTGTAAAATAAACGAAGCAATTACTGACGAAATATTTCAAAATGGCGGGCATTTAGAATTTTTAATTGAAATAACTCGAAAATTTGTTGTCCGCCATTTTGAAATATTTCGTCAGAAAGGTTGGTTTGATTTTTTACAGCAGACCTTCATCTTGGCATTGACCACGCCAAATTTAAACGAAATTAGTCAAACCATTCTGGAGAAAAAAATGAAAAGTGGAAAAACAAAATGGCGACTAGGGAGGAAACAAAGCATTTTAGGACCCATGCTCACTGGAACTTTTTTCTTAATTTCAGTGTCAGAAACCCGCTCACAAAGTTTGTCCGTCTATTTTAGAAACACCCTGTATAGATGCCAATAATTACTGTACTATTCATTGTGCATTTCATGAAATAAGGGTGTCTAGTATGAGTTACTACTTTTATTCAATTGATTTAAAACTTTTGTCGTTTTGTGTTTTCTTGACTTCTCAGTAATAAAATCTTTTTAGAGCTAACAGCTAAACGATTGGCTTTGTAAAAATTTCTAGGGTGGAGGGAGATGACAATAAGCATCCTGCATTGACTCCAACCAAGACAGTACCATCCAAGGCATTAGGCGGCAGGTTGAGTCAGTGGAAGACTTCGGTTAACAAAGGTGAGATAGCTTATAATCATATTTATAATCATTTTATTTATAATCATTCCTCTTTCCTCATATCAATTAATTTTAACATTTTACAAGATTTCTCCCAAGATGATGCCATGCTGCTGGGCATTGAAACTCGAGTTTAAAATGAACTTAATTTTTGTGGAATTGACAACATTTATTCTTTTCCTCAATTTATTTTATTTACATGATTTGTTTAAATCATTTTACATGGGATGATACTAAAATTTAATTTAATAGATATCTACAAATCTAGGTTGAATTCATTGTATGTATAACCTTTTAACTTATTCTATAACTATTAGGGTTTAAATAGTTGTTGGTTTTGATTATAATTTGAGTTTTTCTATTGGTTCATCTATTGTTCACTTTTGTATTGTTTCTTTTGTAAAAATAATAAATTTACGCATGTCTTCACAATGCACCTTGTCAAGCAGACTTTCTGAGACTTGCTTGAGTAATGAAATTTTTGATTGAATAAAAAATTTTCATCTCTATTTTAACAATGTAAAGAATAAATAGAATATCTAGAGATTTGAAAGAAAAGCACAGTGCACATGACCAATTTACAAAATATTGTAGTTTTGTAAGTTTTCTATCTACAGATTTTTTTGTGATGTAAATGTCCTCATATGGGTAAATGACCCGGGCGTTGGTGAAGGGAAGGGTAACGATGAAGAAGATTAGGGAGATGAATAGATGGCTTCCAAACCACTCAATCGAAACTATATTGTTACTGGAAACAGAACAATCAACAGGCTTTTTAGCAATAGATTTGAAAAATGTAGATGATGGAAAGCAATAAGAATTTTAAGAACTTGAAAAATAAATTTGAATGAAAAGATAAATTACTTAGCAATTTCAATTTATTCTTAGAACTTCTTTGTTGATGAATAATTTATTTTATTTTAATATTGATTCAAAAGAATTACTTCAAATTGTCTGTCTATTTGATAAAGTGCAATCTTATTTAATGAAGACTGAAATTAAAAATTATATAGAAAAAATTGTTTTCTGGAGTGGTACTGTGAATATTCTTTTCTATCTATAATAATTATGAATATTACTATTCCTATTAATATGAAGTTTTTTTCAGAGGTGGAGAATGACAGCCACACCTTTAAAAGACAAAGCCGTGGTCCCGAACATGTGCCTGAAAGTGGATTCTCTCGAATTTCGGCTCCAAAGTCATCTCCCGACGTATTTAGAAATGAAAGCTTGGAAAAAAGCAGTAGCTCTCCAAAATATGAACCAACTCCCAAACAGAAAGTTAGTCCTTTGGCGTCTTTGGAGAGGACAATCCTAACTGAGTCAGAAAATTTCAAGATCACTATCAAAAATAAAGAACCAGGTGAGCAAAAATGCCATTATAGATGTATATATTATTTTTGCTGCTGAAGATGTCCACAGAGGTCTGTGACATGAACGGGAATCGAACCCTTGTGCAGCTATAATAGTAATGAAGTTTTGACATTCAGTCACCACGCCGGTGATTCAATAAATACACCATGCTAAATCTTTGGAAAATAGAGTTAAATAATGTATAGCTATTAATATTGAAAGTTCTTACATTTGAAATACCAAAGCAATTTATGGTACGTATTGAGTTTGCAGTATATTTGACATGTTACGTTCACATTTGATCCTTGGCTATCATTGCAACCTCAATGGTCAATTACATGTCTAAACGTTATATGAAGTTGAATAATAATTTTCTTATATGTCTTAAATATGGAATTTAGCTCTATATGGGGTCCATATAAATTATTTATCAGATAATGCACAATTATTATCCAGTGGTTTTCCTGCACATGATATATTCTAAATTTGCCATTGACTTGCAGGCCTAGTTTTAAAATTTTTGTAGTTTTATTTTATTTTTTGAAACACCTGCTTTTACTCATAGAATAAATGTTGAGAATTTTATGAGATTCCCTACAGAACAAAAAGTTGTGAATAATCTTGTAGAGAACTATGCATTTTCAAAGTTGTAAATCCATTTTGAAACATCCAGAATCATTTCAAAGTGTTTTTTAAATATTTGAATTCACAGGTAGGAAAGAAGAAAATTCGGGCAGTTTTTCCAGAGATGGGAAGGTGCGCAATGAACGTCAACCAAAGAAGAGAGCGGGAATACTGAGAACCAGTCAGAGCAGTGTCTCTGATGAAGATGCATCCTGTCCCTCTTCGCCAGCCAAGTTCACTCAGTACGAAAACATGACATTCACCATAAGAAACGAGCCCGTCAATATAAAAAGGTCAGATCTAGAAAAAATGAGTCATGAGGATTTTGTGAAGTTGAGCCAGGTGGCAAAACCACCACTGCCATCTTTCCGGCCTCCAATCAAAAAAGAAACTCAGAATTTAGTCCAAGCTACGACCGCAGAAGAAGATGACGACTCTTGGGAAGATGTTAACACCAGTGGTACTGAGAGTTTGTATGAAAGTGGACCGGAGTCACCATCAAAGGTTTCAGCAAACCCGGGTGTGGGAAACCAGTCCCAAGCCGTTCCCTACACTAATTTCATTTGTCTTGTACCACCAAACCCTAGTACTCCAGTCACTGGTGAACCCGTCCCTACAATCATCCATCAAACACCACACCTAGAAATCATCCGCCAAATCCCACCCCCAACAATCATCCACCAAGCCCCATCTCAAGTAATCAATTACCAAAACCCAACTTCAGCAATCATTCACCAAAAACCACCTCTAGAAATTATCCACCAAACTCAAGCTTCGACAATCAATTACCAAAATCCACCTTCAGCAATCATCCATCAAACTCAAGCTTCTACAATCAATTACCAAAATCCACCTTCAGCAATCATCCATCAAAAACCACCTCTAGAAATAATTCACAATAACCCACCTCCAACAATCATTCACCAAAACCCACACCCACAAATCATTCACCAAAACCCACCCACTGAAATAATCCACCAAACCCCATCTCCAGCAATCATCCACCAAAACACACCCCCATCAATCATCTACCAAAACCCACCACCAACCATCATCCACCAAAACCAACACCCAGAAATCAGCCACCAAACCCCTCCTCCAGCAATAATCTACCAAACCCCGCCTCCAGTCATTACCCATCAAACCCCACCTCCAGCAATAATCTACCAAACTCCGCCTCCAGTCATCACCCACCAAACGCCGCCTCCAGTCATTACCCATCAAACTCCACCCCCAGTCATTACCCACCAAACTCCACCCCCAGCAATCATCCATCAACCCCCACCTGCAGCCTCATCTGTTGTGGATGAAATAATTAGTGAATCCATCGTATTTGTGCCACCCACTACACAAACAGTCACCATTGAAGCTCCGCCTTACCCTTACGAGACCGTCGCTAACATAGAAACAACTCCAAATCATTCGTTCAATTTAGACAACTATATCGTGCTAGTCAAACCGGACACAAGCTTTGAAGAAAAGGTTCAACTGGAAGACATGAACGCGCAACTGCAGCGAAATAGTCAATCTCCAACCGCGCTCCCTGATAGTGCGAGTGTTAGTAATAATGAGGAAGCCACAAAAGATGCCAAACTGACAGAGAAACCGTTCTAATATTGGCACAGCGTTAGTCGGCAATTTTAGTGAGAATCAACAGGCTTATATGAGCCAGGCTTCACGTATAACTCGAATCATTTGGTAACTTCAAGTTCAAGCGCCCACTGAGGTGGAGTGCTTGGACGTAATGCTTGACCTTAGGTGGAATATATCTTTGGTGAAATGTGAGATAGATTCAAAGTTTAAAGATAGATTCGTGAGTTCCAAGACCAAAACTTATAAGACTAGATTATACAGGTCCTCCACGGGGTACGGATGTTTATCAAATGGACAACACTCACTATTTTAAAGTTTAAAAATAATTTATTGGCAGAAATACGTTTCCTATAACATGCAATTTGACTAACCTATGTACGAAAAGTAATATCATTGAGATGGTGTCCATTTTCACGCTGACAAATGTGGAATCGCTCTCTGAAGTTTGCTTCTACTCTCTCCAACAAAGATCGATCAAGGTAAACGGACGTTTTTTTAGTTGGTATTAATTTTGTGGTGATTTCCAAAGTCTCGTGTGAAAACAAGCCTCGTATGTTGGGCGAACTGCGACAAGCTATAGAGAAGATCGTCGCTCAGATCGAACGTCAACTATTGGAGAGAGTGGGAGCCAACTTCAGACAGCATCTCCACATTTGTCAGCGTGAAAATGGACACCATCTTAATGATATTATTTTTTGTACATAGGATAGTCAAAGAGTCAAAGTGCATGTTGTAAGAAACATATTTCTGCCAATAAATCATTTTTAAAATTTTAAATAGTGGATTGTTGTTCATTTGAAAAACATCCGTTTCCTGTGGAGGACTCTGTATATAACAATGCCAATAAATAGATTCAAGATTAAGAAAGATAATGAAACATTATCTAATCATATTTTATATATTTGATGTATTTGTTGTTTTATCATTTGCGGCGACAATATTGTTTATTCTTGGGGTTGTGTACTGTCTACTTAAAGTTATAAGATAGGAAAAATTTTAACTAAACTTTAGCTAATTCCATAGTGTTTTCCAAAGCGTTACAAGATTCGCCCTATCCGTAAGGTTAGCCATCAGGTTATTAGAAGAATCTTTTGTAAAAAAAACTTGTTTTTTGTTTTTAGTTACTCATTTCAAAATGTACATTATGATTTGAATGTAGGTTACATTTAAAGAATTAGAAAGTATTCACGGTTTAATTTTTCTGTTTAAGGAGTATTGGTTTTTGTTACAAATAAAGTAATCAGTTTCGTTGTAATTTGATACGTCATTTATAATTATTTCATTCCTTCAACTGTTATTAAATATGAAAATCATAGTTAATAATGATAGGAAACAAGTGCCTAATCTTATAGCCTCTTTGAAGTTACTTTGTATAGATTTATTCTCCGATTAACTATCAACAATACAAATTGTTACTACCAATTTTTTTATTATATGTAATCCTTTTCTTGGATCCATCTTTATTAAATGTGATTCGAAAATAATTGAATCTGTTCTGAAGAATGTGGATAATTTAAGAGATGTCTATGAAATGCATGTTTTGGGTATTACAAAGTGTTTTTTATTTAATGAAGGCAGTTTCCTTTCTCATAAATGATTGTAAATAATGATTGATGTTATTCTTATTATTGACGAAATGTCGAATGTGATTGAGAAGAGCTGATTATGTCTTACAGTAGTTGTAATACATCTTGAGAAGTGCAATGTCTGTGCTTAACGTGGAATTTATATTCAATTTGAACTTGAAGGCATTTATTACTAAATCTTGATCATTTTAAAGAAATCATTATCCAGGTTTCAACTGTATATCACATCTGGATTCTTTATATATTTTAGTTGTATCTTTATATATTTTCATTGATATTGTCGTCATCCACAGCTTAATGGCTTGAAAAAATTTCACTCCCCAATAGAAAGTTCAAATAAACAACATCGAAGTTTTTATTGTATAGTTTCCCTTACTGTAAAAGTACCGGTAAGGTAACTCCTTACTCCTTGAGTTGAATATAACTCATTAAACATAGTAAAACTCATTAAATAGGTAGATGTTTTTTTGAAAAAAGAAATTTATTGAATAGATATCACAAAACATATTTCCGTTACAAAATTATAAAACTTGAAACATAAGAAAATTATTCAATATGAACAAAGAAGCTAATGATTGAGAACAAAATTTCATAATCGGCTTAAAGCACCGTTTCTTTTACAAACCCGTACAATTTTCTCCTCAATCATCTTGAAGTGATCAGATAATACTTTATCAACATGATTACAGTATTTTGTTCTAAACACTAATTATAATTTTAATACAGTGGGATAATTGGTCCCGATTGCACCAGTATTCTCATTTTATTTAACATACTTTTTAACCCATATCAAACTGTTTTGCAAATCTGTAATAAAATGAATAGATAAAACCCTATATATTTTTTATGGATGATGAAATATCATGTATTTTCTACTTTGTTCACATTTGTTTTTGTGATATTGGCTGTAAGAGTAAACAAATATTAAATAATGAGTTATAAACAGTGCAAAGGAATAAACACTTGTATAATGTTGAAGGCACTTTATGATGGCAAACATTTTTCTTTTAATTTGTTTGGTTCTTAGAAAATGATGAAAATGTCCACGTCATAATTAAAATGATGTAACATTTCTCTACAATTCATTTGTCTTTCAGAGAGTAGTTTCCTTTCTCTATAAATAAAAACGTTGAAAAATAAATATACCGGTTTGTTATTTTTTCTTCTCATTGTCTACTGTAAATTAAAGAATCTTTAGAATATATTAGACACTGCTTTCAATTCTTTGTGTAATTCAATATTGTTGATGACTAAACCAAGGTGCGAGAAGTGCAATCTTTAACAAACAGCTGTTTTTGTTCTCATTAGCTTCATTTAACTTCAATACTATATTGATATTCATTTAACTTGGCGGATGACATTAGATTGTTAGACAGATAGAGATCAACGTCAAGAAATGATATCTATCTATCTATCTATCTACTGTAATTCCATCCGCCAAGTTAAATGAATATCACTGTAATCATCATTGAGGGCTGCATTTATGAACGCTCCTTACATAAGATGACTTGAGTGAGAAAATGGCAAGCTCACTCTGCACGGACTCATCATCTGTAGTTGAAGCATAGTAAAACTTTGTGAAGTTTTATTCAACATTTGTGAATATGTTCAATTGTTTAATGTTAATATTCATAGATATTAAATAAACCTTGAAAAATGTTCTCTAAAAGAATTCCATGATAACTTTAGTTACTTCAGCTGATCTGTCTGTTAAGTGTGAGTTCGCCATTTTTCATTCAATTCATCTTATAAATAATGAAAAAAGGAATGTTCATAATACGGCCCTGAAACTAACTTGATACATTATAAAATAATTGAGAGCACGTAAGAAATTCAAAGTTGTAATAAATTAATATTGAATCTATTATGTCAAATGAAAGAATGGCATGAATTAAATATTCAATATTATAGGCTAAGCCCTTAAAATAGCTTAGCTGCAAAAATGTTCTGAGAAATAATCCTGTCAAAACCAGGAAATAGTAGTTTAATCGTAGCATACAGTGGATAATAGAATATATAATTAAAACAGATTAATATAAATTTCAGATCGTGGCCAGTAAGAAAAAAGTGATATTGTTTCACTTACGATAATACTTATTAACTAGTAACACAAAATGTTCTGAGAAATAATCCAGTCAAAATCAGGAAATGCAGTTTAAAGTAGCATACAGTGGATAATAGAATATATAATTCAACTGCGATATAAATTGCAGATCGTGACCAGTAACACAATTTTGATTTCTTTATTTTCAGTTTTCTGTGCAGGCGCCTGTCGCGGTGACTTTCTTGGACTGGGTTGTGACTCTGGCAGAGTATTCGATGGTCTAATTTCAACTTTCAGATCTTTTCCATTTTCAATCATATCGCTGCGATCCAAGAGTTGTTCCAATTCTTCTTCCGAAAAACCTGAAAAAATGAAACAAATTTTTAAATTAAATTATTAGGATGTTCAAAATTAATTGAGCAACAGTCTCTCATCCAAAAAGGTTCAATTTAAAAATATTTGGAATTCACTTCAGAAATAAGAAAGAAGAGTATCCTTCTTTTCTGTATCATCATCAATAGAATTTAGTAATTTCATTCTGGATGTGCATCACATTATTTAAAAAAATCGTTTGACTACTAATAAGGCAATAATAATTTAGCACAGGTAACTAGAAAGGTGCAGAAGTTGATATTTTAACGAAATATATAAGTAATACAACAACAATAACTGATTATGACGTTGGCCTATTGCTTTTTTAATAATAGTAGCCTACCTAATTATTTGAGTTGTAAAAAATATTGAAAACTTACCACATGGAGTGGAATGTACGAACGCCGACTCCTTTCTCTCGTTGAGCAATGTGGCTAGTTCTTGTAAATCCAGCAGAGGTGCTTCATTCAGCTTGAAAACACCTGTTAGGAAAATAATTGACGGTAATTGAAACTCAACTTGTCAAAAACAGCACTTGAATTGGATACAACATATTTAATTTGAATATAGTAAGATTATTTTAAAAAATTAAGTAGGTAATAGCATATTACCATTCACATAAAGTCGCTGTTTGGAATTTATTCCGTGTATTTTCATTTTAATCGGAATAAAATGAATCGAATTGAATAGAAATCCATTTTAAAAATCAAGTTGCGCACTATAGCTTCTGATTTTTTTATAGCAATTCATTCTTCGATTCAAGACTTGTAGAAAGATAATACAAAACAAAAATATTTTTACCTAAATATTATGTTACTGGGTACCACTATGTTATTTCTTGGAAAAGAATTGAAAGGGACATGAATACACAGAATATTTCATTTCCATAATGAGTGACACAAAAATTACTTATTATCTTACTGAAACAAAGTGATGAAACGGAAAATAGATTATGAAATAAGATACCCGAAATTTAGGGCTGAAATTCAAGTAATCAAATGCTGCAATAGTACAAAAACTGTGGTGAGAAAATTTTATTATGGATTTATTGCTAATGAGGGCACGTTTCCATCACATTAAATTTCCATTAGTTTTCCATCTGTTATCAAGGATAAATAAATAATTCGATTTGATTAAACGCACAGACACTAGAGTATACAGTAGGTCTCACGCCCATACCCCAGCCCAAATTAAATTTTGAGAGGTGTGGCGCCACCCGCAACCCAAGTAGACAATTTAAAGTTTTATGTTAACTGGGTTCAGAGCTGCGTGATTTTGGCAGCCGACTACTGCGCATCCTCCTCATGATATCTACCGTGTATTCTAGTATCTGTGTTTTAACGTATAAAGCCAGAGCATTACTCTAGGAACATATATGATAAGTTTTGCAACTTGTGACGCAAAGTTTTGGCAATGGAAAGAAAGGTATTGCAAAGTTTCATCCACACCAGATTTCATGACGACTTTTTCCATCATTTTCTTATTATCTCCGCACTTGACAACTTTCTCGTCGATAGTGCCAGCGACTGTCAGTCGGTAGACCACCACTGGCTTGGTTTGTCCAATACGGTGCGCCCGGTCCTGAGCCTGAAGATCAGCCATTGGATTCTGAAAAATAATTTCAGTGGATGAAAAACAGTGAACCTTTTCCTGGGCTCCAGCAGAAATAATGATATCATTGCATTTTTCATGGAGAAAAACTTTAAAATTATTACTGAACATCAAAATTAATGAGACCATTTAATTTATTCATAGATATAAATACTGGAAACGTAAAATAGCTCTTTCATTGGAATTTCAAACTATAATAATATTAGGCTATACCTTCACAGGTAAAAATGAAGGGTGAGTAACTTTCAATTAGTTTGAATGGATAAGTGGGTAAGTATCAAGTATTTCTTATACAGTAATTATAAGTCGAATGGCATACGTAATTTAGTAAATAAATAGATAGTAAAAAAGTAATTATAGTCGTATGTCAACTTTTGACCGACGCATAAGGCTGGACGCAACTTTACAAGCGACACGAGGAGTCGGTTTGTATTCAGTTTTCTGAAGCGTCGTGGCTTGTATTGATTTGAACAGACATGAGACATGCACGATGCAAGGCGATATAACAAGAGGCGACGTTGCAAGGCAATCTTCGTTTAATCCAAACAAATGCAACATTGTTTCGTCGCCTATCCTCGCGTCGTAATGCCTGTAATGTGCATAAAGCCTTAAAATCATGTGTCCACCATTGAAAACAAATACTAATGTTGGGTTGCATCAAGCAAGATCGATACCGTAATTCTGATTCACAATAAGTACAATGCTAACCAAAATGGGATCAGCTCAGTCAAAATAATTGTTGCAAAAAAAAACAAATTGCTAAAGGAACTAAGAATTGATTGAACAACATAACCTCTGGACTATTTATCAAAACTTGGGAAAGAAGCAGTTTTGGACAAATGTCTGTTATTTCTTCCCACATTGTAATATATCTTGCCAATAAATGAATAAATAAATGAATTAAGATAATTTGTCTTCTGGGGCCAGCTTCATAAAATATGAGCTTATTCAAGTCAGCTCTTCTTGTACAACAGGAATTTGTAACATCTTGAAATTTTTCCTCATTTTTTACATTCTGAGAGATTTTGTTCTTATTTCTTATGAAACAGTCCTCAGTTGCCCAGTCGATTCCAGAGGTTTCGGACAGAGTCCAAACTGAAAATGTAAGTAAGCAGGCCTACCCAATCGCTGTTGAACAGTATGACTGTATCGGCTCCGGTGAGGTTGATGCCGAGTCCACCTGCCCTGGTCGAGATGAGAAACACAAAAAGGTTGGGGTCGGTGTTGAAGGCGTGGATGCCATCTTTGCGCTCCATCAGCCTACTTTGTCCGTCCAGTCTGACAAAGGAATGGTTCTGCATCACCATGAACTCCTCCAACAAATCCAACAGCATACACGACGTCGAGAACAGTAAAACCTGTACAAAGGGTTCAGATATTGTAATAAGACAATCAGATTCTGAAAACAAGTTTCAATTTCAATAATTTATTGTGTCAGAATGCAATGCATAGCTTCTTAGTGCATTCCTTTGACTATAAGCTATTTGAGGACAGTCATGAATAAATAGTTTAGAAATATCATGAGAAAAGAATGATTTATCATTGAAAAACGTTACATTGGAAATTAAAGAATATTTTCATCATCTAGTCTGTTTAAATATCTATAAAGGGTGGGTGAAAAGTTTGGAAACGGCTTAATATTTCTTATACGAAGGTAATTTGATGGTAGGTGACAATGGGGATCGTACTGAAATAGAAAATACTACTTTTCTGTGACTTCAAAAATCTTGTCCGTCATCTTGGATCCGCCATATTTAATCTAACGTAATTTGTTTGAATGGTAAGGTGGTCATGTTATACATGATTTCAATACAGAATTTCAAGAGAAAACGAATGAAGAAAACTGCACATCGGTGTGTCGCGTCGTTTTTAAGATATTTTGATTATTAATCAGACATATTTACTCTAAATCAATTAATATCTCGAAAACGATTTGACATATTGATGTGCGGTTCTCTTCATTCACTTTGATTTGAAATTACGTATTGAAATCATGTATCGCATCACCACCACATAATCTGAAAAATAATGATAAATCCAAGATGGCGGACTAAATTTGACTGTAAAGGTAGTAGTTTTGTAGTAGTACCTATTTAAAGGTAGTAGGATCCTCAATCACCCCTACAATCAAATTACCTTTATATTATGAGATATCAAGCCGTTTTAATACTTTTTCCCCCACTCTGACGATGTAAATAATATGTCTGATTAATAATTAAAATATCTTAAAAACGGTTTGATATATCGATTTACGATTTTCGCCATTCATTTTCTCTTGAAATTCTGTAAATCAATATCGTTGTTTCACGATATTGTTATTATTAGGAATATTTTTCAAGTATGTAAACTGAATTAAATTTGATTACCTTATGTCCTCTCTGTTTCAGTTTTGCCAATAATGCTTCCAATACAAGAAATTTCCCCGAAACCTTGATTAGGTCTTCGTTGACGAAGAGATATTTTTTATCTTTCTCGCAAGTGACCGGCATCCTGACCAAGTATGGATGATTGACAATGTGCATCAACGCAATGTGCGGCATTTGCATTTTGATCTTCTCCATGAACTCAACTCGCGAATCGACACTATTCAACCTGCAAAATCGAATATTTTCAACATTTCTTATCAATTTCAGTGAAACTCGAGGTTTCAAAAATACTTTCAAGTACAATGTGGCCCACAAGTCGGTTTCCATTAGCATAATCAAAGACTATTTCAATTCCTGCCAATTGACTCAAGGCCTTCCTGTACATTAATGTTTACCTAAAACTAGAGTTCAAGTACTGTCAATGGATTCAATCCATTGTACACTAGAAGACAAATCTAATGTAATTTAATTGATGATTTTACTGCATTGATGCCCGTTTTTTCAGTCGTTCAATAAACTTATTGAATCAATAACTTTTTTTGCATTTGAAAACACATGGTTATTGATTCAATAGTGCTATTAGATCCATAAACTGTCTATTGAGCGACTGAAAAACCGGACATAAATTTCATAACATAGAATACATCTATTCCTGCCAACTAGCGATAAAAATCAAAGATCATAATTTTTCATGCTTGGGTTCAAGATACGCATTAAATTTGTGATCAACGTTATTATTGCTTCCACTTCCAACAAAGCAGCAGTCAAAAAAGCCTAAATCAACCTCTATTTCACCAAGAATTGTGCAATGAGGCGAGGTGGAACCTACCCGTAAGGGGTCTCCCACCAATAAAAGCCATACGATTAAAAACATATCTATTCCTGGGCTACTACTTTTGACATAATATATGTTTTTCTATTGAATGCCATTTCCAGGATCTGAAAGCGTATAAATCTTACCTATCTGTTAGTTCCTTGCACTTGGGTAGTGAGCTCAAAGCAAAAAAATCATTCCTTTTTGGTTTTTTGAATGTGCTGGTTGCATCAATCTGAGGTGTTCTACTGGATGCGAAATCTTCATCGTTGAGATCAAAAGTATCCTTTTCACGGAAGAAGTTTCTATATGATCTTTCTGGTGTTCTTTTGGATGGAAGGTTGTTGTCCTGAGAAATTACAGTTTGATCATATTATTATTCGAGCATAATAGAATTTGCATTACTTCTTCATTCAATTTCATGATTACAATGAAATTGTTAAACATCAGGCTTTCTTCCAAAGTTAGTAATATTATGGATGTCAATCCCGGGCCTGATTTTAATCCAGGGGTACAAAAATACCGTTCTAGATGGATAAAACAACAGATAATGTTTTGTGTTTGGGAGTTTCTCTAGATAACCAAGGGCACATTACAGAAGTATAGATTCAATTTAGAATAAACTATTGAGAAATAATATGAAACTATGAAACATAACCTTTTTAAATGTTCATTAATTATAAAAAAATCTTTTTAACAAATTTTAAAAATCTATCTTTTTTAGCCAAAAGTTTTTATTAGATTTGTCATTAGTTTATTAGTTCTGAGTTTCATATTATACACACCAATGATAAACTGAATGAATAATGTGCTGTAATAGGACAGTGAGCGCCCATTTTGGTGTAAAACCTATATCAATACATTGTTGGGAAAAACAGAATCATCAGTCACGAAATAATTGTCAAGTTATTATCTTTTCAATATTGGCAATTTAGGTATTTTTATAAATACCCGAATCAATCCCAGGTATCAAAAATACACCGGATCCCGGGATTGAAATCCCTCAAAATATTACGTAATAAATAAACTAGTAATGCACTCTGTTTCTAGTAAATGTAGAAAAATTAATAAAAATGTGAGAGAAACAGATTCATTTTTCATTTGAATTATTAGATTCATTATAAAAAATGAGATTACAGATATAATACCCAAATCAAAATTTACTAATGGATTACAAATACAATTTTTTGAAATAATTTTTCACAAAATACTTCAATAATGATCATTTTAAGAGAGAAAATTAAATCTTATCCAAACAAAACATTATGAGTGTATTAAGAATTTTGAAATGAGAGAGAAAAAGATGGAAAGATATCACGCTTTAAAACAAAAGTGATATGGATGGTGATATATATAAAAATAGAGGTACCACGGATGTTAGGCAAAATGCCTTAGTTTTGCACACTTTATTCTGCCTTTTTGGGTGTTGGTGCCTATTTCAATATCAAAAGCTTATTTCATCCCATCATCATGTTTCGCCCACTATGATTAACCATTTTTGGTACTTTTGAATTTTGAAAAGTTCGATCACTGGACAGAAAATCTAAGAACCGGAAATCCAGCGTGCATAAAAATAATGTAAACATGAAAAGAATAAGTCCTATGATCTCTAGAGAAGATAATATTACATTTTGCGAATTCCCAAATGCAGGCTAAAGTAAATATCATTGAGCCCACTTTGTAAATGAGGCTTTTGGAAGTAGTCAGTAATCGTTCATTTATAAACAGAGAAAGGTATGCATGAGTGTGCTATAGAGCTACGAGAACATAAAAAATGAATAAATAATATTAATGTTTATTTCAATCCATGGATTAACATAATTAATTTTGTTCAACGAAAGTTTTGCATGGAGCTAATATTAAAAATAAAGCTAAATAAAGCTAATATTCAATATTTCATCATTTGAAGGTAACCCTTTATTAAATCTAGCATCAGTTCAAACAATACAATAGTGTTGCTTCATACATGCAACAGTAACTGTAGTTGACGTAGAAAGGTCTTTCTTCATACGGTACCTGGAAAATATTCTCTCCTCCTCTTTCAGAAAAGAAAACCAAATTTAGAGTCAGGAAAACTTTCAAGGAAAACATATTAATCATGTGTGAAATCAGTAGAATATGAGTTTTTCAATTTTCTTGTATTATTTTTCTTTCACATAAATATATAGAATTCACTTTGCCTTTTTCGATTTTAAAGTGCCTATTTTTGTGTTTTTTAGTGCGCTTTTCGCCTGCTCATTTGAAAGTATTATAAATGCCTGAACATCAAGAGCTCACTAGTCAGAAAAAGGTGGTGGCAGAGTGTGAGAGATTTTAATGTTCATATTTCAATCCAACAATGTTCATTGAAAATACATTAGTGACAATTCATCATGTAATCTATAAAGAAAATAAATTATTATTTACTTACGACGGAAAAGCGAGGAAGGTGCTGGTTTTCGGAAAATTTGGTAATACTACAACCATGCAATTCCATCTGCAACATCTGTCATGGACAATACACTAAAAACTTCCTTTTGGGAGGAATGTCAATGGCAATATCACTTTTAGTGCGTCGGAGAACAAATGGAAACAGAATCTGAAAAGGGAAACACGATTTCAAGAACCTAATAAAACTAAGAAATACTTGAAAATGTTAGGTCGAGATACTCTCAGATTTAATTTACAGATTTCATTTGCTTTTAGCAACTTTTGTAGAGATAAAGTTTCAAACAGTATTCTCGTATAACTTTTGCCATCGCTCCTTGTCCCTCAAGTCACCTTCAACATTTTTTCAACCCAATCTGTCCTTTCCCTGGTCGCCTGGTGTATTGATTATCCACGATTTCCTGAGCCTTATACTTTTCTAACATTAACAGTCCATTTCATGTCCTTCTAATCCTCTTCAAAACGTTCAACTATTTTTAGGCATCCACGTCACAGAAGTGGCCTTACCATTTCATTTGATGCAAAATACGTTTCTTTCACACACATCTTTACATTAACCAATGAAATTAAGTCTGATCATCTCACATACAGATATAATATTTATTGTTTACTACATAGCATTATTAATCTTTCTTGACTTATATTAATAACTTATAAGTTTAATGTATTTGTGAAGTCCATTTTATACTATATTTTAGTTTTACTAGCTGTCCCGGCGAACTTTGTATCGCCCTCTTCCCCCAAATGTCCACCTTCATATCACCCCCCACGGAAAAAAGTCATGAGAGTAAAAATATCTATATCCACTCGCCTTATTGATTGAAATTAAAAGAAATCTGCAATATATACTAATTTTTTAAAGCGCAGTGGATAAATATTAATCAATGCTGAAAGTTGCTTCAAAAAAATCACCTCCCCGCCTGGGATTCGAACCTGAGAATTCTGCGTGGAAGGCAGAGTCGCTGACCAACAGGACCAAGCCGTGGTCATCTTCTGAAGGACCTATATTGTGGTATGTTCAACTACAAATCGATTTCATAGGAGCATTATTGTTCGGACTGAATCAAAATGGATGTCGTGTTTGATAGGTTAGGTCATTGATGTACTAATTATTTATTAATTATAAAGGGATTTTCTTATATTTTAATACATATTATGTTAACCAACGGTACTGTAAGAATTCAAACGAATCCAAAATCATCTAAATCGGTTCTGGAAGCCTGTTCTCGAGTTATAAGCGAGCGTACAGACACCAACTCTCTTTTATTAATATAGATAATAGAAATGGAATATTACAAAGAACATACCTGATGCAATGTGGAGACCATCTGTTCTTCCCTCTCTTTTTGTAGAATTTTTTCAGCTTCTTTGCCTGCGTTGTTCAGGTCAAGCCATGTATTGAAGGTGGTTATGTCGTTGAACATATCCGGTAGCAAGAAATGCAGTAGGGTCCACAATTCTGTCAAGTTGTTTTGTAACGGTGTGCCAGTCAATAAGAGACGATTGTGAGAGGGGCATGCCGAGAGCACTCTGTTAAAAATACATAGAATAGAAAAAATGAAATTAACAAAGCTCGATTGTACAGTTACATTAGTTATTTCATCAAGAGACTAGAAATATAAAATATTTATTCATTCAGTTGCCAGTGAATGCCAGTGAACAAAACATCATTTACTTTCCTTGCTCTACCTTCTAACGTAGGAATTGCTTTCCAAAATTTTTTATTGGATCCCGTTTGGGTTTTTGGAGTTCAGACAACAAAGTTCAACCACTATTATTTTATTGTTTCTTTTTTATTCAGTAACTTTTATAGATTCAACTAACCTGTTGAGCTGAGATTCTTTGTTTTTGATTCGATGCCCTTCATCGACAATGATGTACTGCCAGTTTATGGCAGACATGACTTGGCTCTCTGCTAAAGGCACTTGATAGGAGGTCACAACCACCGGCAGAACGGATAGCAGTTGATCACTTATTTTAGTAGGCGTTTTCAACTTTTTACGCAAAGCATATCGCTCATCGGCAGTGCCATAGAACAGAACGACAGGTACCTGAAAACATTAAATCATTATTCACTGTGTTCTGAAATTAATTCAAGAGTACATCATTTTCTTCGGATTAAAGTACGATCAAGTAATAAGTAGGAGTTTCACAATGATTCATTCTCACGAGAACATTTTATAGAAGGCGATTCCATATTTATTTGAGACGAACAGATTGTCAATCAAATAATGAAACTGATAGCTTCTGTTTACCACCAGAAAATGACCAAATGCATTGACCATTCTACGAAAAAGAGCTCTAAGTTCAATAAATCATTAGATTTCAGTTATTTCATTAGATTTTGTTTTGTTTACCAAAAAAAAAAATGACCTCCAAATCCACAAAATGAAGTGGAAACCCTTCATTTCTTGAGTCTTATTGAGATTTATAGATTGAGCTTCGAAGTTAAAGTCTCAGAATACTGGAGTTCTTTGAGGTGGAAAAAATTGATTATTTTTGGAAGGATATTTTTATGGAAAAGAAAACCTGTAGGAGAACGGTTCACACTATTAAAATACAATCAAATGAGGAGAGAAAAAATGGTACTAAAATCAGTTAATGATTGTGAAATTTTTATTAATAAAAGAAGAAGTTTATGGAGAAGAAACGAAACTATGAAATAAAAAGGGAAGTTGTCAAACCTAAAATTGTCACTAATACACAAAATGTTAAGAATATAGGAATGGACTACCGTGATGAAAATGAAAATATTCTTTATTAGGCGGAGTTAGGCCTAGAAATACCTTTCTAACACTCTTTCTACTAATAGCTAAATGATACCAAGAAAATGTCGAAAAATTGTGAATAAAGAGGGAAAATAATCAATATCAAGATTCAAATTGTTATGATTGTGAAATTAAGGTACGGTACCTGAGGTGCAAACTTTTCAAACTCATGCAGCCAGTTGCTGAGAGTTGATAACGGTGCCACGATTAGATAAGGTCCAGGAATGCCCATCTCAATAAGATGACAAATCAGCGATATGACCTGAATGGTTTTACCAAGTCCCATTTCATCAGCTAGGATGCCGCTGACTCCGTTCTCAAACAGAACCTAGAACAGAAGATCATTGACATTGGACATCAATAACAATTAAATCAATTTCAACGTATGTCAGCTATACGGTCTGTTGTCAATTGTCGTCATTACGAATATCTTCAGAGCAATAAATAGCGTTTCAGAATTATCTTTATCAGGTCGACCAAATGAATACAAATAGAAAACAGAAACAGGTAGCCACTCAAAACTTCTTCAAATTCCTAAATTTAGTCACATATTACAGTACTAAATAGTCCACATTACAGTTGCCATCAATAATTTTAATAGGTAAATGGGATAACTAATAGGACTAACTATGGAGACTGTATAATAACAGTGTGGTCATTTGTGTGAATGGATCCATAACATTGTATTGGAATATTTTCAATTCCCGCCATTGCCATACTTTTGAATTTGATATGTGATTACAGGCAAACATTAACCCATTCACTCATTTTTCAAACTTATTTCAAGAGAAACATCAATAACTTTTCATAACATAAAACTGTCTCTCTACTCTTGGTATTGTGTTAAAAGCTTAAAATAATAAAAACTATCACTGGCAAAGGCAAATTGTAGGTAAGAAGTGAATTACTCAAAATAACATATGATTTCGTTTCATTTCAATGCAAATCTCATGGGAATTGGCAAAAGTATTGTAGATTTTGTCCGAGCTAACCAATCAAAAGTGTGACATGAAATGGCCTCACTGTTATTATAGGTACAGTCTCTGTAGGACTAATAACGAATAATAGGACGCTATCAGTAGGATTTAGCTTTACAGTTATTGATGAAAATTGTAATATAAGGTTGGAGCTGACCTTTAGCCATTCCAATCCTTTCATCTGGTAATCACGCAACGCGCCACCTTCGAGCAGATTCGGCTGATTCTTGGGCACCGTGAATCCCAACGAAGTCACCTTGGTTTCTTCAGGCGAACTATCGTCCACTTCACTTTCTATGGTTTCTGCTTCTTTCTCCATGTGCTGACGATGTGCTTCCTCTACTTCCTGTAATTATAAATTATCATTGTATAATATACATTAAATGTGGAAGTGACACCACCTACAATGAAAATCATTATTAGTTTGTTTAGAAAATTAGTGTAGTTTTGAACGTGCTATTGTGGTGGTTATTAATATTGAATGAAAAGAATGAAGTTGTCAAAATACAATTTCAATAATAATAATAAGTTGTCAATTTTAATGAATTAGTGGTTTTGACAACTTCGTTCTTCTAATTTATGATCATAATTCAATTGTATAGAATTATTATAAAAACTAACTCTGAAAACTCGAACTTTGATACTCGATTATGAAGAAGGAAAATACAAGAGGGGAATTATGGCATTTATTGATTTCATATTTTTCATTGAATTATAGCAACTGACATAATATTTTTTATAATTGTTGTAATTTCAATACAGGTTCAATGAATTGCTATAAATTTATTTTTGATACTCGACTATAAAAAATACAATACAAGAGGGGAATTATAGCATTTGATTTCATATTTTTTGATTGAAAAATATCAACATTGCAGGTAGATAGCCTACTACGCAAAGACAATCAACTTTAAACTTGACCAATCTGAATAAAAAAAGTTAAAGTGTTCAAGAAACTCTTACTTCTTTTACTATTTGACTAACAAAAATACAATCTAAGAGGGGAATTATAGCATCTGACATCATACTTTTCATTGAAACAAACAAAGTGACACTGCCTACTAATAAGTAACATTTCTACTAACACAAACACAAACACAATCAACTTTAAACTTGACCAATCTGAATAAACCTTAGAAATGTTCAAGAAAAATCGTCAACACTTACTTCTTTTGTTAATAAATCACTTATAGCTATGTTCAACTTCTTCTTCTTCCTCTTTGGCAGATTCTCTTTCGTATCTGCATTACCAGGCGCAGGTCGTTTAGTTCTTGCATTCGTTTGATTCGACGTATTCTCAGCCAATACTCTTCTACTGCTCCTGACACTGGTGGCAGTTGCTGTTTCGTCCTTGTCAGAGCTGGATGAGGTGGCTGTTTTAGGTGATTGATTTTTACTGAAAAAAAAACAAGCAATAATCAATTTTTCCATATGAAAGATATACAAAAGTATCATGATTATATCAACATTCTTATTCAAAACAGAAGGTTAACGTCAAGCTCCCACATTAAAAGTCTTTTGTTGAGATAATTGGCCCATAAACCTTTATTCAGTGAAGTAACACACTTTCCAAACAGTTTCTTCTATTAGTAAAATTATTGTAGTTACTGAGTATAATTATGAATACTAGAATAAATTATTAGTAAAGGCCCTATTTCCTAAGAGGTGAAAACCGCTACTGAATTCAGTTGCGGATTTTTCAATATCACACTTTATTACTAAAGAGAATTAGAGTCGCTGCCGTAATTGGCAGTTAGAAAAATAACTGTACCTATTCCTGTGTGTTAGACAGCAAGGAAATCGGGCCTCTACAATGGTTCAGCTGATAAAAGTACAGTCATCTAAAAATAATGCCTAGATTTAAAAAATAATAACACCGAAACCGTTTACGTTAAATGAATTTCTTTCACTAAACTGGAGAACGCAAGTTTTGTTTTCAGTTCACCTAAATGCTTCTGCGTGTGTTAGTTGTCAGTGAATGCACAGAATAGTTGCGCAATGCACTCAACGCACGTTTTCCAAACGGATAGATTGGTAGAGCAGCCCCCATTTCTTGGCCTCCTCGAAATACTGACCTTACCACCACGGATTTCTTTTTCTGGTGCTACATGAAAAAAATTGTGTACGCAGAAAAGATTCAGGATTTGGTCCATCTTCGGGAGCGAATCTCCGCCATTTCAACAGTTACACCAGATATGATTCAACGCATGTGGCAGGAAGTAGACTACAGATTGCAGAACAACGAACGCTGCTCACATTGAAACTTACTAAGGTATGCAAAAAAATATTTTTCCCGCACATTTCAAGACTAAAAGTAATAATTACCTTTCTTAGTTATTTAAACAGTTATTTAAAATCGAAGCATTATTTTTCGATGATCCCGTATAATAATGATTATCAATAACGTTTTACTCCGAGAGATAGAATTTTATACGAAAAACAAAAATAGAAACCTATAAAGTAAAAAATATCTATGAACTATCACATGAACGTTCTGTTAGATGAGTACTACGATCAAGATCTCCGTTTGTTATAAATTTCCTATAAACTCTCCCACTTCAAAGTTTAGGGGTTTTCAAAGCAGTTTGTTATTTTCATAATATTGTTTTTGTTTCATTGAATAAATATAGGCTACTGTATCTTTGTACTCACTTTTCAAGGTTCACTCCAGACGACTCCATTTTTTTCAATATGAAATTAGTAAAGAATTTACTAGTACCCAACAAATGCATCAGTCGCTTGTAACTCCTTTCCTCCTCTTCTTTCATACTCTTCAATTCTTTTTCCGTTTTCTCATACTGGAAAATAATATATGATGATTAACACATGGTATGATTTAGACAACTGTATTAAAATTATATTCAAGTGAAGAGTAACTAGTATAACCAGTTTAGAACAACATAAAATATCAAAGCCAAAGATTTGTTAGAACTGTGTATTTACAGAGATGAAAATTATTTTCATCTTTCTATTTTTGTAAAAAGGACAAACTGGTCAACAAACAAATATAGAACAAATTCGCTATACTAGCGAGTTGATTGAAATTTAGGAACTTGACAGTTTCGGATTTTAATCCCGGGCTAGACGCTACGATAGGTTTGTGAAGCTTAAGTCGTTCAAACAAGTTGGAAGTCGAAGCGTGTAGAAGGCAAAATTAAGACGCGATGCAACTCATCCAACTTTTGCTTCCACTAGTTGAAACGATAAGATTGACAAACTTATCGTAGCGTCTAGACCGGGCTTTATGACACTTCCTTGTAATTATTGAATAAATTTAGATCTATTGCAGCATTAACTACTTCAAATTCATCATTTAAATACTACTTACAGTTGACCTTTTTCTCCTGCCATCTATTTTTGCCATCGCAGTTCTCTTGTCAGTTGATGTTCCTGTTTTTGATAGTTGCTCAACTTTAGAAGATTCTTCTTGTTTCTCAGCAATACTCTCCAAATTAGATTCTCTATCACACATCTCAGGAGGCGATTCTTGTGATTTTATCATTAGCTCATCTTTAGGAGATTCTTCGTGATCCTCAGTAATACTCTCCAAATTAGATTCTCTATCACACATCTCAGGAGTAACGGAACCATTATCGGACTTATAAATATCATCATCCAGCACTGAAAAGCAGAAAAATAAAATACAACGCTAATCAATAATACAACCGTAAAAAAACTACAAACTACTAAAATCTAACAAGAAACATAAAAAATGAAACATCATTACTGAAGATCACAGTTTAAGCTGATATCAATTAAAATTATTGAAAGGATAATTATTTGTAGAAGTAACTTATTCAATGCACGTTTATGTCCCTTATGAAATGTTTCATGTTTCAAGAGATAGATTCCAGAATTTACACTTGTGTAAATCTAATCTTCTATAAGTTTTGAATTTTATAGAACCTTTTATCTAGTTGAAAGAGATGATTTATTGATACCAAACCAACAAATGTTTATAAGCTACATTTTCATGAAATGTTGTTTCTTTAAACCTGGAGGTGAAAACTGACCGATAAATCTCGCTTAAAAAGTCACCAGTTCTCTAGCTAACAGTATTTTTTCAAGGGAGAGCCAAAACTACTCATCGTGTTAAATGGGATTTTAATGAATTTCAGATAAGTGTACAGTACTTACAACTATCAACTGGGAGATTTGAATCACCAGTTGAACTGGGGGAGAATCGACCACTGTCACTGGAATTTTCCTCGATTTTATTCTCCATTGTCTGTGAAGCTACAAGATGAAAAGAAATATTAAATTTGATTCTTTTTTCTTTAGCAATGGAAATTGGATTGACTTTTACTTGAAGATGGAACATTCTACTCTAGTTCATGTCTATGACAATGACAATTCATTTCATCAAAGTTGAATAGATGTTATACCACTTGAAAATTGAGAAAAAAATAGTAAAACATGATAAATAGCATCGATACCCAAATAAAGAAAGAAGTATTTTTAAGAAAAGTTGGCTAATTATTTTGAATGAATGTGCTCATTACTAGAAACAGTAGAAACCATCAATATTCAAAGAAGTACCATAAACAAATAAATTAGATTGAACTTTTTTTCTACATGTGATGAAATTCCAAGTTCTTAAGTGATGTTGAAAGTTGAAAATGATCTTTATGCCAGTAATGCAATGTACAGTACACGAGAATATATACTAAATTTATTGTAAAACAGAATAATGCACGGTACTTCAAAGCTTACAAAGTGATGGATGTGAATTAAAAGAAAGAACAAGTTCAATTCAATTTGATTAGAGTTCCAGTGAAATCACTGGACACTCGGTGAGAGTAATCATGTGGTTTAGTAACAAACATTCAAGACTGCTCTTGGATGGGTGACCGTCACAAAAAAAAAATAATAATAAGGCGAGGTGGAACCTACCCGGGGGTACCTCACCGATAAAAGGCCATACGATAAAAAATAGAATTCCCCAAAACATGGTGTTTTAGTATGACATTTTGTTGAGAATGAAACTAAGGATCAGAAACATGAACAATTAATGAATAGACTACTTAGGAATAGTTTATAATCATTGAAACAAGTATGCAGGAACAAGTTTGGGATGGGTCGGAACCTACAGACCTGTTGAAAGATTGAAGGAATTTGAAAGCTGTCGGTAAAACTATTATTGTATAATGCAGGCAATTGTGTAAAGGCAACGTGACATCCTGTCAATACATCATCAATAAAATTATTTTCGTTATTATTAAGTCTCTATGCATTCTTAGCATTATGTTTCTCTGTTATACGGGTCAGAGGGTTCTCACCTGAAAGATTTCTGTAAAATAGGATATTCCAACAAACATTTAGAGTGGTTTCCTTCAGGCATTCTTAGATCAAAAAAAGAGAGAAATCTTTTCTCCACTTTAATTAGTCTTATTACTCCACCATATAAACCTTACTCTCTCTCCTTCCGGGAAAATTAGGTGAGTTATTCTATATAAATCAATTTTACAATGATTACTTCACTTTTTAAGAAATTCCAACATTTTCAAATTATGTGTAATGTGCAAACCATCATCCTTCACTTTCTAGACTGAAAAATTCTTCATCGTTTCAAATTTTATCTCATGTGGGTACTGGGGGTTCCCTAAATAATTCTATAATCAGTTTTTCAAGTGCATTCTTGTTTATCAAATCACCCCCTCAATTGAAGTCTATTAAAATAATATGTCAATCAAATTCCAATATTATAAATAATCGTTGTCGTGGGACTAATTATATAGCTTATAGTTGTCTCCAATAACAAATTATAGGTTGTCGTTAAATATACAATATCATACAAAATATCCCCTCTAGGTTGTCATATAGTAAAAGTACCTCATTATTTAATTTTGAAATCTTCTCCTCAAAAACCTACAACTTTGTATTTCTTGAATAATACCCAAAACTACCTATTATTTTCGGAAAACCACCCCTCCCCCACAAGGTTAAAATGTTAATCGCGCCAACATTTTATTAGTGGGCACCCCTAAAATCCAAAATTTGCATACGCTCATGAGAATTACATAGAAACTTGATTATTGCATTGCATGCTAGGATCAGACTCAGCAATGATGAGGAGGATAGGCTTCATCTCCGCAGCCAATATCTGAGGACTAAGAGCATTTATCGAGCTGAGATTGATGCTGCAAAGAGAACTGCAAACATGACCAGGATTGAGTCTGCAGGAAACCCATGTAAAGCTGCCTGGGACCTTGTGAATCAGATCTCAAAAGTTAATACAAGGCCAAAATGTAAAGCAACACCTGATGAATTCAACAAATTCTTCATTGGAGAGGTCAACAGAATTGTTGAGTCCATGCATGAGGTGGGTGACAATGCTGATGGCTGCAATAATAACATATTGCAGTTTGAAAGATGGAAGAGAATAAGGCCTGCAGACATTATTCGTGTTGTACGCAGCTTCAAGGCCTCAGCCACAGTCCTGACATCTATGGAGTGACAGTTATTGTGCTGAAGTGTGTTGTGGATGTGATTGCTGTGCCTCTGTCTCATGTAATCAATGTCTGTTTGAGTTCGGGCTGTTTTCCTGATGCTGAAGTTATCCCGCACGGTTCCTGTCTTCAAAAAGGGTGATCCTGAGTCTACAAACAACTATAGACCTATTTCGATCATTCCTGTGTTGGGTAAAGTGTTTGAGGCCCTAATGAAGGAACAGTTTGTGAGCCACTTTGAGGATAATCACTTATTCTCAGATGCTCAACATTGCTTCAGAAGTGGAAGATCAACCATCACAGCTGTGGCGCAGATGATTGAGGACATCATAGATGCTTTTGAGGAGAGGGACTTTGTGCATTTGATTCTGGCGGATCTCAGCAAGGCATTTGATTGCGTTCCTCATAGAAACCTTCTGGGGAAGCTTGAGATGTATGGGCTCAGTGGTGATGTGCTGATGACTCTTGGCTCCTACTTGATGGGAAGGAAGCAGATTGTGGCAGTTGGAGGTGCTCTATCGCAGCCACTGCAAGTGGATCATGGTGTGCCTCAGGGATCTGTGATGGGCCCTCTACTCTTTCTTGTCATGATCAATGATCTTGGGCTCCTTGGGACTATATTGATGTTTGCTGATGACACCACAATCCATGCTAGAGGAGGGACAGTTGAACTGGCAGGCTTGCAGGCCCATAGAGTCTTCAGTAGAGCCAAGCAGTGGTTTGAAAGGAATGGACTCTGCTTGAATGAGGAAAAGACCCAGCAGCTCATCTGTGGTCTTCGCAGCCTTCCAGATTCTCCTCATACATCAAAGGTCAAGCTCTTGGGATTTGTCATTGACTCAAAGTTAACGTGGGAGGGCCACATTGATGGTGTTTGCACCAGGCTGGCGCGGGTGATCTATTTGCTGCGCAGACTGAGGACCCTTCTCAACAGAAGAGATCTGGTTATGATCTACTACGCTCTTTTCCACGCTCATGTTCTGTATGGACTCCTGCTGTGGGGACATGCAGCGGGTTGTAAGAGTGTGTTAAAGCTCCAGAAGAAAGCGCTTCGAGTGGTCACCTCAGCTGGACATCGTGATCATTGTAGACCCATCTTCACGCAACTGGGCATCCTCACGGTCTACAATCAGTATATACTGTCCAGTCTGTTGCATGTCAAGGATGCTGAGGGCAGTCATGTGCTGAGAATGGACCTCCATGCCTATGGAACAAGGAGGAGACACATGATCGACGTCCCGCGCTGCAGAACAAGCAAGAAGAAGGACTCCTTCCCCATCTTCGCTCTGCGCCTATTCAATTGCATGCCTGACAGGGTTAGGAATCTGCAGAGAAGTGATTTCAAGAACAAAGTTACCGCCTGGCTGAAGAATAATCCATTTTACTCAATGGATGAATATTTTCATGCACACAAGGACACTATAGCGTGACCTGCCATCTATATTATATGACGCCATCTATCCAGTTTCACTGGTCATTGATGCAGAAGAAGGAATTAAGGAATTAAGGAATTAAGAGGAAGACAATATAAAAGTCTACCTATGTGAATAATGCTTTATATACGGTAACTTAGGACCTGTATAAGCAGTTGCCGTAGCCGAGTGGAATAAGAGCTGGCAAGCAAATCTACACCATAATAATAAATAATAATAATTATCACAATTCTCTTTTTAAGTCAAACAGAAAGTTTTCGTCCACTAAGTTAAATTCAGATGAACATTCACATGTGTCCTAAAACAATAATTGCTAAGGAAATTCAATACAATTATTAAATGAGACTTAGTCTAAACTAAAAACTTTGTCAAAAGACTTAAGGACAAACAAATCTATTAACAATCTGAATCAATAACCAGAACTTAATTCAAGACTTAGATATAAGTATAATTAGAATTCTAATTATAAATCTGTTTTAGAATGATCATCAATTTGGTTTGAGGACTACAACAATTTTGTGTACTTCCATACAAAAAATATGCTAGAAATTCAAGTTCGGTGTACTTACCAACTTTTCAGAACCACAACGGCATAGAATATGAGGGAGCGGATGGAAAAATATCACAATACAACTTATTTAACTTAAAATTGCTTGAAATTTTTAGGACAGCACGGAGCACAGCATGTTTCAGGTTTCAACAACTATACTTTTTGAGGAATTTTCTCATGGAGCGTCTTTGAACATGATCACATGTTCAGAATGTTAGTAAATTATTGTGATGGCTGTATTTCACATTATTCTCCTTGTAAACAAATTAAACTTCAGAAAATCAATTGAAAAATGTTGATAAAGAATAAAAATGTTTTTTAATTTGTTTTTGACTATTTATATGCCATATTTGAGTTATTTGAATTATTACGTTCATGATTACGTTTCGTTGAAAGTTTTGAATAATTATTATATCGAGAAGGCATTGACATCCTCCATCTGACAGACTAGTCCATTTTCTGAATTTTAGAGGTTAAATTATAGAGATTTCTTTCTACAATTTGAAATTTCAGGATTTTACTTTGTGTCAGGATAGAACTGTAAATTGATCATCTATCCTTTGTCAGTAGAGTTTATTATTTTGTGAAAAATACTTCAATTTTAGTCTCAAATTTTGAAGGAGAATGAGGGAATCATCAAGATGAAAGTAACAATCAGAAGTAAGATACTTTTAATGAATCCTTCAAATAAGTTAGTTAGTCTCTGGTAGTGTATTATATTAATATGCATGACGAAGACTTGAAATTGATTACTGTTAACTCAGTACTTTTACTCAATTATTATTCAGGTGATTTTGGCGAATTGGCGCCTTCGAATCGGTAGGGTATACTCAGTAGCTCAGTAGACTGGGTAGATAGTTCGAATATTCAATATAATCAATGAAATGCTTATTCTAAATTATCAATAATCATTACTTTAGCGTTAGGCAATAATAAATTCATCCAAATGCTTGGTAAATTGTAACTTGGTAGGATACCAAGGATAGGCTACTAAATGGCATTGTCAAATATAAAAATTGATTAATCTTTCAATGTTATATTTTTTCAATTAACTTAGCCTGTTATTGAATTTTTATTTGTCCAAATAGATAGATGAGTGAAGGTTGATTTTCTAAATTTCAGGCTGGACTGGTGTACGTGGAGATGGGTGGCTAATGATGACACATGTGGTATTTGTCGTTTATCATTTGATGGCTGTTGCCCTGATTGCAAACTCCCTGGAGATGACTGTCCCTTAGGTGAGTCATAACATAACCTATAAAAATTCAGTATAGGCCTATAGCCTTCTCAGCATAATCAGATATTGTTTTTGAGAAGTAAGTTGTGATTCACTGAAGATGAACTTGTGAATGAAGCAGTTTCAATTTTAATGCATCACTCTTAAGAAGCAATGATTAGCATAAGTTAAAGCCTGTCAATAAATAAGGCTGTAAGTAAGTAGGCTAGGTAAATGAGCAAAAAAACTGGACAAGCAGGGTAAAATAGTCTGATCAACCACTAAAAGAGAGTTTTACAAAGAAATGTTGGCCATTTTTGGTCAACAACTCACACGGGATCCGCTGAGCTGACTCATCTGAGTGGAAGGATTTTAATTAGGCCTACAATAAATCATGGCAGGCATCTAGCGAGACAGGAGATACAAAGTAGCAAATGTGACATAGGCAGTAGCTTCTAATAGCAGCTACTAAGAATATTCTATACAGACGGGGTAAAATTACAGTGACCATTGGATATACATAGATATACAATAGTATAGTCACTGTAGGTAGACGCACCCTCCCACCATTTTGGCCTAGATTCATATGTAACCCAGCTTTAACCTCTAAGCTGATCTTTAAAACTCGAGCAGTATATTCTCTGACTTATCTCCAACCCAGGGGCGTAGCCAGAAATTGACTTGGGAGCTAACACGTGGGACTGAGGGGTATGGGATACTCCCCAGACATTAGAGGGTCCGGGGGCCCTCCCCCGGGAAATTTTAGTATTGGTACATAACAGATAACACTGTTTTAGACTACTTTTTAGGTCGTGCAATAGCTGAAATCCAAACAATTGGACGGTGCGTTTTTATTATTCTATTAGGAGAAACATTCATTTACTATTAAAATTAAATTTCGACAATGTCGGGGGCCTGGGATCCCTAGCCCCCCCCCCCCTGCTCCAACCCTAGAGTAAAGCATGAATACTTTTAAGTTAACACACCGTGTCGTGATATCAGACTGAGATTTCTGTTACGCATGCGTGCTCAGATTAAACAGCATTGAACAGAAATCTTAGTCTGATATCACGACACGGTGTGTTAACTTGAAAGTATTCATGCTTTGCTCTAGGGTTGAAGCAGGGGGGAGGGGGGCTAGGGAGCCCAGGCACCCCCGACATTGTCGAAATTTAATTTAAATAGTAAATGAATGTTTCTCCTAATAATAAAAACGTACCGCCAATAGTTTGGATTTCAGCTATCGCAAGACCTAAAAAGTAGTCTAAAACAGTGTTATGTACCTGTCAAATATTAAAATTCCCCGGGGGAGGACCCCCCGACCCCCCTTATGTCTGGGGAGCATTCCATACCCTCCAGACCCTCCCATCCCCCGTGTTGGCCCCCTCAAATCAATTTCTGGCTACGCGCCTGGGTCGGAGATAAGTCAGAGAATATACTGCTCGAGTTTTAAAGATCAGCTTAGAGGTTAAAGCTGGGTTACATATAAATCTAGGCCAAAATGGTGGGAGGGTGCGTCTAGCTACAGTGACTATCCTATTGTATATCTATGTATATCCAATAGTCACTGTAATTTTACCCCGTCTGTATAAAATATTCTTAGTAAGTAGCTGCTATTAGAAGCTATTGTCTATGTCACACTTGCTTTTTTGTATCGCCTGTCTCGCTAGGGACTAATAAAGTAGCTTGATGTGACTCAGGCTTAAAGCCTGAATTGGAAATTCCATTGCTTTTTTATGTTGTCCATTATTCAATCTCATAGTATTGACATTTATTAATGTTCCATTGATAAAAATATATTACTAAAATTAGTTACTTTTTGTTAATCTCTAAATATTAATTATTTTCTTTTAGTATTTATGTATAATAATATGTATATCTATGTATTTTTTCCTTGTTTATGGAAATTAAAAAAAATCATTTCAAAAATCTTCATTGACATGAGATTATTATTTTTTGTTACAGTTTGGGGTCAATGCTCTCATTGTTTCCATATTCATTGCATAATGAAATGGCTGAATTCTCAACAAGTTCATCATCAATGTCCAATGTGCAGACAAGAATGGAAATTTAAGGAATAATTCGGATCATACACTACTGCTTCGTCTTCAATTTAGAGGTTAGTTTGAGTTTACTTTATTAGTCTCTTGGTGTTTGCATTGTTATTGAGCTTTCAAAATAAATTTTTAATTTTGCTCGTGGTTTTTTGCGTTATTTTTGAGTTTATTATACTGCTCTATTATTATCTTTTATTTATGAACTTTTTCCACTTTTTATTATTATCACCATGTATTTTGAAACAATAATTTTTAAGTCAGTAGTTACAATAATGTTTTTAACTAATATAGCATTTGAAATAATCCGCATTGCTGAATGCTGAAAAAAATAGCCGTACGCTAAAAATAACGGGAAATTTTGAAATAGCACTAACAAGGGTCGGAAAACATATCTTTCAAAGTTAAAGGGTAAAAACATGAAGAATTATACTTGCCATTAACTGTTCTATTGAATGAATTTCAATTCTTGAAGACAATATTCTTTAGATGGTGACCCTTCGAACGTATGTATTTGTGGAAGTGTACTATGAGATTTCGTATTTGAGGTGAAGTCATTCCATACCAGAGGTTATGTTAATACACGGATATTGAGAATCATCATCATTTGCACAAACGACTGTTGCACAGCCACATTGTTACAGTTTGGAGTTTAGTGAGCTCGTTAAACGAATGATTGGACCTCACTTTTCCGAGTATGAAAAATGAAGTATTGAGAATTCATGTTTTTGAATGATCGTCATCTAAAGGATACTGTCTTTGAAAATTGAAGCTATTTTGATAGAAAACTTAATGGCAAGAATTTCTCTTTATTTTTTTTAACATTATAAGTTGGAAGTCGATTCTTCTTATCTTTGTTAGTGTAATTTCCGAATTTCCCGTTCTTCTGTGCCACCTTGTATATAGAAATTTATATTGTAATATTGGTATCAGGAGCTAAATCCATTCAAAAACAAAAGAAATAGGTAGTTCTAAATTATTATTTCCGAATAGTTAGTATTAGCAAAAAACTTCCATGTTGCTAATATTATCACTATCATCTTTTCAATTGTCATGGCTGCCTAAAAAACAGTCGTTGAAGCCTGGTTTTCATTAGTAGAGTTAGTGGTAGAGTTCCCTGGGCGAGTACTAACTATCCCAGTTAGGCGAGTGAACTCTCCCAATGAAAACGTTCATAGTAGAGTAGAGTGATGGTAGAGTACTTGTTTTTAAGTACCAAGTAAGTAGAGTAGAGTTAGTACGGTAGAGTTAGTACGGTAGAGTTAGTATGCTAGTTACTCTACCACTAACTCTACTAATGAAACCAGGCTTAAGTCACGTCAGAGACCCTGTACTGATCAGCAGTGACCTGAAAACTCTGACACCAGACCTGAGCCAGCCAGGATACATGGAATTATTATTTTTAATTGTCATGGAATAATACTGTATATTCAATTTGATTATTGTAAATTAACTCCTAAATTTATTGAATAATGTTCAACTCGAGAAGTTTTTTCGTGATTGTAGAATCGAGATCTGGGCATGTAATTTCTGTATTATCCACTTCGACTATTATCAATTCATTTACAATTGTTTTAATGTGAACTTATTTTTTAATAACTTTATCAGGCATTGAGACTTGAATTATTGATACATTTTAGATTCCATTTATTGCAATTGAAAGGAAAATTTGTCTCAAGAATGAAGCGCCTTAGTTCTTCAACTTCTATGTCAGAAGTTATGTTTTATTTTCATGTTTCTCTATTCAATTTTATCCTCCTATAACAAATACTGTACATGGAAATAAATGTTTTAAAGTCGATGTATGGGGTAGATGAATGAATGCCGATGCTTGATTGCGAATATGCGCGTTTAAATACCTGAAGACATTTAAGACTCCAGTTTCTCAGTTATGAAAATCAGTAAAAGAGGCAAATGGACTCGGAAAAGGAACCCCAGAATTTTTCAATAAAAGATAACATACCTGTAAGTATTGTAATCTCATTCTGATAGAAGTTGTAAAAATGAGATTATTGAATGTGAATAATTCGTTGTTGCTGCATTAAAAAATCAATGATTACAACCATCCTTGTGAGGATGTGTTGTAGGTTGTTGAATGGAAATTTTGACAACAGTAGTAACGCCCGTAAGACATGTTTTGAATTATTCATTGTTATCATTGTGAGAAAAATCAAGGTTGGTGGGCTTATTCTTTTAGCAGATTCGTTTTACGTATTCAGATTGCTTTTACGTAAAGTTAAGTTATAATAATCAATAAGAAAGTATGTTTGGTTGTTGAATAGGTGATACTGTATTATTCAATTCAATTCATTTATTGATTTAATATTTTTACAATACGACAATGTTTGTAATCTATTCAATTTATAGAATAGAACTTTATTTACACATTTTAAAACAAGACAACAGAAAAAGAAAATACTGTAATACCACTCAAATAATTGAAACCCACAACAAATAAAATGATTTTTTCTCACAATATTTTCCTTTCCGTATCACTAAATGAAAAACGTTCTTTAGGCTTGGCCGAGGCCGTCAGCAGGTATCTTATTTAATTTATATATTTCACATAAGTTTTAATACATTTTGAGTGTAGAATATATTTGCATCGTTACTTGAAACAAGTTACAAAATTAAAAGATGTGGCTCTAAAAATGTCTATACTATTATTAGAATAGAAAGCTATTGATAAAAATTAATAGAATACAGTTCACTTGATAGTTTTTTTTTGTAATTTCGTGTATTATACAGAAAATATTCAATAATTTTATTGAGATTTATATGAATGATATTCATTTATTCTAATCTTCATCATTCACACCCATGCACAAGCCTAAAACTCATGTGGGTCTCATCCTCAGAAAAATTGAATTCTTAGCGTTAAGAGGCAGCTCATGTAGATAATTTTTCAGAATACTATGAAATTAATACCGTAATAAAAATACAAATACCCTACCAATAAAATACCCTACGCTTTCAATACTGCTATATAATAATTACTTAGAAAATAAAATAATACAGGGTCCGGCAGTGAACCGTGCGATTTTGAAATGGCTGCAAAAAATAAACGGATGAATATTTCAAAATTGTATTGTTACTATCTTAATCTACATTTAAAAGCATTTAAGAAACAACATTCAAATTGTCATTTCGGGATATCACCCGATTTGGAAATTTTTTTGATAACATTCATGCTCACACATGGCTGTAGGAATAAGGTTTCATTGTTCATTCCATGTTGACGGAGCTGAGGATTGAAGAACAAATGCAACATTTCCTAATAGCATTGTGCATTCACATTAACTTCACTGTTTGCTCCTTGTCATTTTCAAAAAAAAATACGGGCCCATGACTCCCATGAGGACATTGCGTATCAAACTGTTACCTTTCTTGAATTGAGAGGTTTTTGATGGAGTTGTTTATGGTTTTCAACTCTCCAGTATCGGAAATTTTGTTTATTCAAAAAAAAACAAGAGAGATGAAAATATTCCTCATCGCTGGCTTAGCGTATGCTCCGTGATGTGATGTGAGTTTCAGAAATCGCCTATACAAGAATGTCTCAATCGGGAATGACAATTTGAATGTTGTTTCTTAAATGCTTTTTAATGTAGATCAAGATAGTAACAATACAATTTAGAAATATTCATTCGTTTATTTTTTGCAGCCATTTCAAAATCGCCCGGTTCACTGCCGGACCCTGTATAAAATTACGTTTATGAACCTACTATTTTATCTGTCTATGAACCAGTGGGTATTTTCTTTTTTTTTCTTTGCTTGTTGAGTGACAGAGTATTTTGACCTCCAAGCTTAATAATTGTTATTCAATAATGAAATGAAAAAAGTAAGATATTGAGAGTTACTAAGATATATATAAATCAAGTAAAACTTGAACATAAAGTATAGTTGCATAGAAGAACGCGTACTCTATAAGTCTGTAAGTTGCTCTCTGTATTCGCATCGGTATGACATTTGTATATACATTATTACAAGGGGTGAGATTATTCATATTATAATTATACAAGAGGTGTGATTATTCACTAAAAAAAATATAAACATAGTATATACTATATACAGTAGTAAGCCACGGGATAAGAGGTCACTAAGATATTTGTAAGTCACGTAAAACTTGAACGTAAGGTAAAGTTGAAGAGAAGAACTCAACATAAAGCTCTCAGTATTTATCTCTCTGTTTATACCTCTCTGTATTTTCATTATTAAAATGGGTGAGATAATTATAGAGGGTTACTAAGTTAAGGACAGATATAGAGGGTTTATAATTCACGTAAAACTTGAACGTTGCGTGGAGAACGTTTGGGTACATTATTGGTGGTTAGGTTGGCAGCAGTGTCGGGCGCCGGTTCGAATCGGCTATCAGCTGATGGAGTCGGTTAGTCGCGCAATGCTTGCCGCGGTGAATGGTCGCGCCGGGGGCGGAAGCAAGGCGAAGCCGCCTCCAGTGCCGCCGCGTCCCAACAAAAACGT
Source organism: Laodelphax striatellus (assembly GCA_017141395.1). Classification (NCBI taxonomy): domain Eukaryota; kingdom Metazoa; phylum Arthropoda; class Insecta; order Hemiptera; family Delphacidae; genus Laodelphax; species Laodelphax striatellus. The sequence goes on from CM029533.1 coordinate 17,454,444, forward strand.
GATCGCCGAAGCGATGGCGCGCAACCGACGCACGGGACAACACGTGCACGCGCAAAAGAAACAACGACCGGTGACAGGGAATGGTGTGTTTGTAAACGGGGGTCCCCAAGTGCTACCGATCAGTGGTCATCCCGTGAAAATGGGTCCTTGTCGTATCACAATTCCACCCCCGCCTAGTTCTGATGACGATGATTGTTCTGCCGCAGCGGCTGCCTACCGACGAGCGATCACCATGGCCTCCCTGCAAGGCCTGCCTCCACTGCCCAAGAGCCTCAGCGGCGCCAACCTCCTCGAAAACAGCGGGCTACCCGAACAACTGCGACTGCCGCATCCGTCTGTGCCGCCTCCACCGCCTCCAACCATGCATCCGGAGGCGGTGCCTGGGGGATCGTCCTCCGCTTCGTCGACGATGTCATCGAAACGGATGCCGCCCCCGCCGCCGCCTCCCAGGAAGCTTACCACGCTCGATACACAGCTGGCCATCTTGCGAAAAGAAATGGTAAGTTCAGCAATACTATTCAACATGTTTATCAGTAATTACAATTGACTGACTATATACTGTACTGACATTCTAAACCATAGTTTATACTGTAAATACTGTCATATAAATGTGAGTGCGAAGTGACATTAACACCATGAAGTATACACAGGGTCTTTAAGTTCGCTGTATTTTGTTTCAAGGATAAATAAATTATTTGATTGATTGATTGATTGATTGATTAGTGTAACGACATTTGGTGGATTGATAGAATTTGGTGGTTGGGGAATGACTTATTTATCGTTTCCACGGTGAAGGTTGATGTACTAAAAAAAACTTTATGATCAGCTCTGTCCCAACATAATTCATTTAGGCTACTTAATTCATTTTCATGCAATTTCCAAAAGCAATAAAAAATTTAAAGAAAATATGATGAAATACAAAAAGAAAGCAGTAGTTAGGTAGACTCGTGAGTTAGGTAGAGAAATGATGTTGAGGCATCATAACATCACATAGTCCAACATAACATAACAGAGGATCCTCTGGAGCATAACTAGACTGAAATACTTACTATATACTGTACTATCATTCACTATGGCTTGAAATTTTTAAGCACCAGTAACTTCAATTGTATTGGAAAAGAAGATAATAGAGGCAGTTATCCATAATTAATAGTTTTAGACTAGAATCTAGAAGTGTAACTTATTGGTGTGTCGTTCCAATAAATGCAATTGTGATAACACATTTTTTGACAGTTGTGACAACTCGATTATCATAATTATGTCGAATCTTCTTATTCATTAGGCTTGCTAAAACCAGTGAGTTGGTAATAATTGAACGCTGCACTCCCCCATCCTGTCAGGGATATTCATTCTCTGTTCTAGCGTTGTGAATTTATTAGAAAGAAACTAGAACTCGGAATGAATGTTACTTACAGTGTAAAGAGCTGAACAGTCCAAACTGTCTCAACAAGTCTCAAGTCTCATGCTGACTCATTTCAGCATAAACTTAGCCGGTTTGACCGATGAATGAAGTCACGTTAATTTTATAGTAGCTTATTCAAGTATCTAAGAAACAGAAAATGATTCATGGGATGATAGGTTTACGATAATTCTCTACTTTATTCGCAAATTCTGATAAAACATTTTATTTTTCATTTTGTTTGCCTATTTCCATTACGCACAAATCTATGATCCTAGTGGGCGCCACACTATGAGCTATAAAAAAGAGAGAATTAAGATGATAATGATCAGAAAACAAAAGTAAATCGGATAATAATGTATTAGCCACAAATGATGAAATGAACTTGAGCGAGCCCCATTTTAAATGAGCTTTAAGAAGCTATTAGTAATGGAAATGAGTTTCGACAGTCAACTTTCAAACCTAATAATTGGTAGCCTTGAATTGTCTGTTGTGATGCTAATTATTGACATGGTAACACCTCTTCATTGATACTTTTATGACCCGTTACATTTATTTTCGATAACGACCTCATTCCAATCCCATTACTATATTGTCAACATTGACAAACTGTTCACTAGACGAAAATTGTTGTCATTCATATTATCCCAATCACATTGTCTCACGTAAATTGTAACTAGTCGTCAACATTGCTTGTCAAACTGTATCCTACAGAAATATTCTCATTCATAGTTTCTTGTTTGCAATATGTCTCACGAATCTTTACTCACGTAATTCAATTACAACTAGCCAACTGATCACGAATCCTCATAAAGTACTCAATGGATTGCAATACTATTTGCAATGAAGCGTAGTAATAGGTTGCTGGAATGTTAATTGGTAATCTGTTATTAGACTAAATGCAATGTTTGGGAAATGTTTAGGAATATGAATATAAAAATTGAAAATTTATTGAGGAAAAATTGTGGGAATTGTTGAGGTGATAAATAAGTAGTAAATGAATGAATAAATAATAAGTAAGTTATTCAACAATCTGTCCCTTATTTGATTGGATTTATATTTTATAACATTATGTTTAGGAAAATAATATCAGCAATTGAATTATCCATGATTTATTCCTATAAAATGCTTGTGGTTTGAAAGCTTCAACAGATTTAAACACTCAAAAAAAATTAGATAGATTCAGTACATTTTTTAATACTTGTCGCTCTTAAGCAACCAATAACAATTTGATAGTTTGAAAAATAATATCCTCGGTGAAAAACCTTCATTATAAGTTGTACAATTACCCATCAAGACTGGGGTTATGAAATCCAACACTGTAATAAAATATCAGCTAGCCTTTAACCTGGCTAAAATAGATCAACGCCTATAAAAATTATACGCTTATTATTTTCATAACTTTTTATAGTTTAATATCAGACAATAACAATTAGTTTCACGACCACGAACACCCACCGTGTTTGAAAGTATTACAGTAATTTCATTGTTAACGCCTTCTTATTTTGTGGTCTTAGTACAACATGTTTAAGTATAGTCCTATCAAAAGCGCCGTCAAACTTTTTAATGTGAAGAAAATAAACGTGTTTGAAAACCACGGTTTTTTAGGCGTTCCGCTCCGGTCCGCTATTATAGCTATAAGTGTCACTAGTCTCACAAACGTATAATGATATTACTCTTTGGAAATTGTTAATCTTAATCGTCTCACATTTTATAAAATTTACTTGTGCCATTCTTGCTAGTCCATTTAAAATTTTAAAGTATATTCACTGTAACCAATTTTTGTTAAATTATGTCAAAATCCAAAGTGTACACTTCTAGAACTAGAAGTTCTTACTTGAAGTTATTACCTCAAGAACTTGTTGAAGAATTCAATATCCAATCATATTCATTGGGGTATTAATATTGATCATAAATTGATTATCGTACTTGAATTTTTGTTTCTACTAAAACTTGATTTGTTTCAAGGCATATTGTATTCAAATTTCATTCTCGGTGGCGCTCCCAATCGATTTATAAAATTTCATTTTGCAAATTCCAATATGTAATTTCTTTCAATGAATTTGAATATTTTTATGAAAATACCATGAAATACTTGAAATAAATTGTACCTTACAAAGTTTTCACGAAACAATACCAATTATAATTCTTCGTATTACATGCATATTCCGGTATGTATAGTTTGTCCATTTTAGTAAGGCACCAGGACTGACAAAGAATATTAATTACCTCATCACAGCCTAACTTCGCCCTCCCAGGTTAAAATAAAGGCAGTCATTCTATTCTATTCTTTTTAAAATGTTCAAGCTTTCATTCAATATTATGCATTCATGTTAATATTGTATAGTAGATTAACTATCAAACACTTTGAACGTTATGATGTAATGAGTTGTAATGGAAATACTGTAATTCAATTTCAATCCAGAAGCCTTAGCAAATGAAACAGCTTCAAGTATTTTCTAAAGCGATTAAATTATTTTAATAAAATAGCTTATAAATTGATACTTGAAATGGCACATCCAAACACTTGGGATTTCTGTTCGATCAAACTCTTAGAAACCAGTTTCATGAAGATAATGCTATCTTCGTTGTGGATAATGCGTTGAGGACGGTTTCATGATTATCAATTAGTATTTTTAATCGTTCGTTGAATTTATTCTCAAACACTTGAGGTAGATTTCTCGTCGATCTAATTTTTTAAACTCAATTTTATGGGAATAGAGGTTGATTTCTCGTCGATCAAACTCTCCAAAAGCTTTATTAATAGAAATAATGTAATCGAGGACGGTTTCCATCATCTGAATTCTACAAGGTAGGCATAATCAGAGAGCAGATTGATGCCCCAAGCCGTAGCAGTAATTATTATGCAGATGAGAGCCCACTACAGTTGATATGTGGGTGTAGAAAGTTAGCCCCGGTGTAACTGACAACTAAAATTTAATTCTCTTTCACTTCCAAGCCATGACCGTATTAAAAGCATCTGGTGGCACTCGTTACGTAATCGCTGCACTGCTCTCGAGTGCTAATAATTATTTGGTTATTGTTCCTTTTCGTCGCGTTTTTTCGGCGTGCTAATTCTTTTTGCTGCTGCGACATTATGCTAACGGAGCGAGCGGAGTTCAAGGATGACGCTTTGCTGGAAACAATTGCTAATTGAGTTCACCTCTGGCAAGATAAGACGGCGCCGAAGAATGTCCTTGTTAGTTTTTGGATTACAACATTCTATCATAAAAGTTATGGCGATAGATAACATTAATAACATGCTGCACTAACATAACAAGTTACTTAATAAATTATTATTTAAACTCCCACACAGCTTTTTCATTTTTACGAAAGGGCTCATCATTTTTTATTAGAATATAACTATAAATCTTTCTTTAACTATTGTTTTTTATTGTAAGTCAAGTTTCATTTCAGTTTATCAGAAATGTTTCATTCATTGTATTAAAAAGAATATTACTTGTATTAAACAGTACTCGTGAATGTTGGAGAAGAAATTTGCAAACGAAAATTCAGTCCTATTTTATTCATGGTGTGAGCTCCTCGTACAAAACAGATCCATTCAACCAAAGGTCCTATATTGGTTATTTAACACAGTAATTGTTTTTGTAATTCACAGTAATTATTGCCAATGTATGAGTAGTTTTGGTTCAGTTTGTAAGGGAAGATATATTCATTACCACAAGCAGATGGTTGTAAATCGTGGATAGAGGGCCTGCAATCGCCATCACTCGATTTGTCGTGAGAAGCGTCCAATTTGCGCTGAGCATTTCTCGTTACATTTGCAGACAGGTAGTACAAGGTCTGTTGGCGACCACAGTCGATGCTGCAATTCCATTAGAATGATCACATGATTGCCGTCATGATATTGCGTCACTGTGACCTCACAGTGAAGTTGTGATGCAGCTGAACTTAGCAAGTTTAAAATTTCATATTCAGCGTTGGGATTGGTTGGGTTAATTGTAGTTATTCATTTTTTATTTAAAAGATCATTATTTATTTATCAGATCATGTAAAATCAAGAAAATGAATCAATACAGTAGTCCAAAATGTAGTTCGACTTATTTAAAATAAAATTTGTCTAAGGCCGTGTTGAGTCCTTCACGTTTTCCGTGAACTATATCAAGAAAATTAGCTTGCTACAAAGCAAAAATTGTTCAAAATTCGACAATTAAATTAATCTATTATCACTATTGTGGTTTAATTGAAGTGAATTGAAAAATGATGAACTCTTTAAAAGCTTCAATTGTCCAAAAATCGATTAATTAATAAATTTGTAGCTATTGTTTATAGTTATGTGATTGGATAGATTAAAAAAAACAAACAATTTCAGCGGATATTAGCTTGTTTAGAAATTTTCCATTACTTGATTAATCCATAAATTCATATTTATTTCGAGAAATTTTATCATAGTATATTATATCAATGTTTCATGTAATTGATATGTTATCAATGTTATCAGGGTCTTTCTAGGTTTAGTGTAGCAGACAAAGGAATAGTCTGATGATTATTGATTTCCCTTTCAACATCTGACTTGAATCATTCAATTAGACTTCTTTCACAGCGGTGCGGACCGGGCCCGGATCGGACGGAATGAAAATGTTTTTAGTGATGAATTAGGGCCCGCACCGCACCAGTTTGAAAGAAGCCTGAAATCAAATCAAATTGATGCATTTCTTGAAATAAATAAAAATTGTTTGGTCTGACTACAATGAAAAATTTAAACAAGGCTTAGGCTACATTTTACTCATCTTTCAAAATCATCTTTTTCACCTTAACAATTGGACTCTTTGCTACAATTAACATTAGTCTTGGTCGAAGTAAATGAATATTAGTAACTGTATTCCTTTTATTTGAGAAGATCCGCGAGACTCGTGAGCCGCAAGAAACACCAGAAACAAGGCCACTTTTTGTCACCATCTGTAGTGCATGTTGTGGGACACTCGCTAGTTCGTGAGTTGGCGATGGTACATTATTTGCTGTGCTTTTTGCTATGGCACCAGGCACTAAATACCGTTATTTTAGTTAGTGTAGTACATGGCACGTCTATTGTAGGCGAATCTCTCGTCCTTTGCAAACTCTTCTTTCTCCCACGTTTTCTTTTTCTCTCTTTTTCATTCTTTCTCTTTCTTCACTTCAGTGCTCGAAGTTGGCAATTCCAGTCATCATTCATTTAATCATGCATTGACTGATTTAGGAATCGCAAATTTATTTTCTCCCTCCCCTCACTCTGTTACCCGCTATTTTATCTTTCTTTTCTCTATTTCTTTCTCTCTTTCACCTTTCTCTCTCTATACCTTTCTCTGTGGGTGATTTATGCTGCCCAAAGTAGGCGGCTTACAATAATAATTATTATTTGATGTATAGCAGTCGAGCGGTGCCTGATTGATCAAATCCTTGATCTTGGATGTTAGCCAAATGTGTCTGTCCACCTTTCTAGTCTAATTCGATTTGGAAGTGGAACAATAGAGTGTACAATCCCGGTAATCCGTCTCACAAGTCGGACAGCTACATTGTCGTTTTATATGGAGTTGTCGGATTAGTGAAATAACGTATCTATGACAGCCTCAGATGACAGATACCTATAGTTTGGTTGATGAAAGATATGATAATGAGAATACAATTGATTTACTTGATTCCAAACCACAGTGAAGTGATTCCAAAATTATCAGAATGCCACAGGTTTTAGGTGTTACATTATCTTCCTTTCCTATCCTGCTATCCACCATTCATGTCACCTGGTTCGTGTGATTTCCATCAAAAAGGTGTTCATATTCTTTCCTGAGTAAATCTCTTGTTAAAAAGTACATTAATATTTTAGTGATAAAACACTAAAAACCTTGTGAGATCGTGCGTTTTAATCCTTTCAAACCAGTTTCAAGTTGACTTTTACAAGTTGTTTCAACATCTATCAACAGATTTGTTTTCTATGATTGTCGTCAAAATTATTGCCAAATGCAACTGCATCTTCCGTCCACGAATGATGAAAAAAACACAGCAACGATGCATATGGTCATTGCGTAACGCATGCGCTGAAGTAATCCTTTTTTATCAGAAAGTGTGAAGGACGAGGTGGTGATGTTCCTGAGTTTTAAGTTTCTCGTTTGTAAACGAGCTGACGATGGTTATGTTTTGATGGGAGCTACTCAAAACATTCTGTTGGTAGATGAGAAAAGGTACAAAATGAAGCTGTCATCAAGCATTTTGTAGTCTGTGGTGAAATGTGAAATGATTTTAGGCTTTAAATCGTTTTGAAAAAATCGTTTAAATGTGAAATGATTTTAGGCTTTAAATCGTTTCTCTTACAACTTTATCTCCTTGTAAATTATCTTCTACGAACCTTTCTCACCTCGCTCCTGGTGCTCTAATGATGACCATCCTCTAATGTTTCTTGCTTTACAAAAGAGATTGAGTTGAATTGTGATGGATTATTCAGTTCTGCTCCGGAGCTGATTAATAGGCTGAGGCATACACTTCATTACTATTTTGACTGCGATGGATGAATGGTATTCATCTTGTACGTCTTCCAATTAGAGCGGTCCATTGGCCATCAAAATAATAAGAACTTGCTTTCTTTCTAATTGTAGCGTCCTCCTAAGGAAATGTTTTTCAAACTTTAAAGAGTTCTCTCTGTTCTGATTTCGGAACGATGACTTTGAACCCCATGGAAAGAACGTTACTGTGTTGACCAAACCCTATAAAACGTTCATTCTTCAATTACTATCTCATGAATTTACTTTCAGAGTTTCAAATTCATGTGGAATTCACATTCCCGTAGGCTTTATGAAAAACGTGAACTTTGATTAATCTTGTCTAAATTGGTGAGACGTACCAAGGCTCATTCACATTCCCATCATAAATCTCCATAATTATTCTTATTATAGTATTCTAGAGAGCCTATTATAAACGTTCTTCTTTTCTATTTGAGAAAGACATTTATTTTATTTAAAAAAAAAACATAGTATTTTTTATCGTAAGTACGTAAGTATTGAATGATTATAATGATCTGAAAGGTTCAAATTAATGCTCTCCTAGAAATATTATAAATCACAACATTTTTTAGTGTGTTTACAAAAATTCAATTAACTTGGATGACTCATTACTCACTTATTAAATGCCGAGCCTAATTCAAATACATGTATTGAGCATTATAAGTAATTACTGCATTTTGTTAGATTATGATTTTTTATATTAATATTTTATTCAAATTGTTTTTTACGGCTCCCTTATAAATCATCCACCTTGTAGAAGACAACAATACTGCATTCCCAAGACTAGTATAATCAGATTCAGTTGATTTGACGCTTGGCATTATAGGTAGATAGATAGATATTATTTCTTGACGTTGCTGATGACCGTAGAGTACGATGGCAAAGAAACAATATCTTTGTAACTTATCTATCTAATGCCAATCGTCAAATTCAATGAATCTGATTATATAAATAACATGAATTGTTATAGCATTGATTCATTGTACTATATTTTATTCGCTTTTTCAAAGATTTTTTAGATTTTTTGATTTTTTAGATTTTTTGATTTTTTAGATTTAATGGGGTTTGGACACAAATATTAGAATTAATCGCATCACAACTTCATCATCATCCAGCCACCTCTCAGTCAATACAATATACTGTATTATCTTATATTAAGATCTTGAATTAATAAGACCTTGCGTTTTATTTTTTGTATTCCTAGCTGAGACTATTACAATTTGTGTGATTCGCATGATTCATAATGTGATTACATTGATAATCGCTATTAGTTCATGGTGGTTTAGGTTCACTTGATACATTATAATACGGTGCGCAATGTGCTTCTCTTTGTGTTTTATTCTATATGTGCTTCTTTGTGTGGCTGCCTAACAAAGTTTTGATGGCGAAACCCACCAATATGCGCTCTCAGCTCATTGGAGTCTGCCGATTACTGCCTCCAAACCTGGAACCGGACTAACGAGACTCTCGATCGTGATTGACTCCTGTTTTCGGACGATCGCTGGTGCCGCAATCCTTTCCATTTCGTGCCAAACCAGATCTCGATTCAGGTGATAGCTGCGGCGGATCGTGTCGGACTGAAACGTGCCGTGCCGTGCTGAGAGAAGATGGAGGTTGCATAAGCGCTCGTGAACTAGCTCTACTCCACTAACCTTTGACGATATTCCGCTCGAAAACAAATAGTTGTCGGCTTTGTTGTTAACTATCAAACGTTTACTTTTGATAGTAAACGTTTTACTTTCATCTAGTTTGTTCGCTGTGGGTGTTTTCAAGTCTTTACAATTTCAGGACAGTTTGTATCACTTGACAAATAATTTACAAAGAGGATTTATTTCAAATTTTAAGTCTTGGTCTTAAGTCTTAAGTCTATTTTAAGTATTAAGTCTTTATTTCAAATTTTAAGTCAATGTTCAGGATAAATTGTACTACACACCATAAGAATGTAAAAAAAAAGGGTTTATTTCAAATTTCACGTTTCTGTGAAGTGTTTTATACTTTTAACAAGTATTAATGTACCGTCTACTGAGTAAGTTACCAGAAAATATTTAGAATAAAGCCGTGTTTCAATCTATCCATAATTTGTTTCTGAACTGATTCTAATTTTTCCCTAAATTTGTAATACACTATTTTGTAAATGTATTTATTAATTCATATAAAATTATTATAGCTTTGAACACTGAAGAACCATAATCTAAACAGTTGTATTACTTTGTTCTTGAAATCTTAATATTTTCTTAATATCGTTCTTCAATTCATAAGATATTTATAAAAAATAATAAATGAGCAACCATTATTTCCTACCGACTAATAATTCACAATTGTCCATATCATATCCATAATCCAAACAGTTATAGAATTTCTTTTAAAATATCAATGATTTGTGAAATGATTTATTGATTCATAAAATATTTATGTATATTAGTTTGTCTCCTTTATTATTTGTGGGATTTTTATTGATAATTCTTATTCTAATTTGAAACTATTTATTACTACCTGCTAAATAAAATTTGAGAAATGATTAATTTTCTTGTAATATATCCTTGTATACATCACCTAGACATGTGAAAACATTTAAATATCAAGTGAATACAATAGTTTTGAAGGATGAAGGTAGTATTGCATTTAAAGTATTTTATTAAACTTATTTTTCCTTTTAAGTGATAAACTGTGAATGAATATAGATATAGGCTCTCAGCAATACTTAAATAAGTTACAAACTATAGATATTCTGTGAAACTTATTCTGTTTTCTATACTTATAAGTGACGGCTTTATTTTGTGTTGATAATAATTTTCTAATGTCACTCAATAAATTGTAGCTACTACCTACATGTGACTAGAACTCTGAAAGCAACTATAGTATTTTGATAGAACAATATTGTAGGATGTATTCATGCAGATCAAGACATTAATTACTTGAAATTTACATACCAATTCACCTAATTAACATGCATAGAATGTTAATAGTGCATGTAAGAGGTCTTTTCGTGACATTTAACAACACTATTAATTTTTATGAGTTATCTATACTTCACAATTTCTCTTTCACATAGAATTTGTTAAACGCAAAAACTGAAAACTAATTTTTTAATATTGATAACGACCTTGAAATTTGGTCATTAAAGCATCATTTTGTAAAAGTAATAAAGAAAAATTAAGAAAATAGATTGATAATAATGAAATACTTATTTTAATCTACCAAAAAAAAGGTGTGTATATCAGTGTGATTATAATTATTCTCCCATACTAATATTGTGGTGTTTCGTTTTACAATTAAGTTCACTTCTAAAAAATGGAGCTTCGTAAAACATAATCTTTAGTACCAAAGTTCTCCATTGGCTATTTCGCATGGTTAATGAATGGTACACTGATATTCAGTTCTAATGTGTAATCACGAAGGATTAAATAATTGTTTTTTTTTCGCAACTCCCTACATAACATCAAAGTTATAGTGCCAATAAGGTGCGGAACCCATCCAAGCAAGTGTTTCCTTCCCACTTGTTTTCATTAATTGCATAATTAATTATTGTAGTCTATTGCAACAGGATATGCGCCATGCGCTAGTCTTATTGAATAATTTACTTCCCTAATAAAGTGTCCTTTGTAAGTACTACTTTCCTTGCAATCAATAATATGTTGAGAAACTGCACAACCTTGAAATTCAATACTAGTCGTTTGCAGAACGGTTTTGCTCGTAAACTCAACTGGAGGCTAGCTCCTTTCCTAAAGCCTTGCTTGTTTCATTCAAATGTGTGGGTGCACATGGTATCCTACTTCATAATCATACATACCTTTGTCAGTGTTCATCTGGTGTACAAATGTCAAACTCCATTTGATTCTAATATTCAAATTCGTTTATTCGCACAATTGATGCAATACACCTTCATCAGTTTGAAAAAGGTTGCATTACTACAAAATTTTAAAAATAAAATTGAAAAACAATTGAAATCTACAAAAAAAGCTTTGTTTATTAATATCAACCGTAGTCTAATTAATAATTTGAAGTACCCCGAATAAAATTGGTCCTGTTTAGGATTTTTTAACTAAAATTTTTAAAGTTTTACTGAATATTATTAACTTGTTATCTATTGTTCTCATAATTTTTCATGTTTTACTTTCATTACTTATATTTTCTCTTCTATTATCAAGTGCTATAATTAGCATTTATATTTATTTAATTATATTACATTTTTTATAATGGGTATTTATATATATTATTTATATGTTTTACTTTTAAACTATTAACTAATACTTTTTAAACTATTATCTGAAAAATAGTTATTGTGAACCCTACAGTTTTATTGACTATATGATTACTAGTCTTCTCTAGAATGATTGAAATCTGTGTGTGGCAATTTGTCTTTGGATTGTTCAAAATGAATTGACAAATATCCAAAGTCAAAACGTATTGTTGAAGAAAGTCTCACTAAACATGGGCTCTAAATTATTAACAGGTAGAATGCAAATAAATTTTTATGTGATAGATTATTGCGAGTTTTGCACACAATATTTAAAAACGTTGAGGAAGAATTCAAGAATGGTAAACTAGGAATCAGTCTAGCTAGAATGAACTGGAAGATTCATTAGCATTGACACAGTTTGGTAATGTTAATAAAAAGGAAAGATCAGAATTTGACTTTGACTTTAATCGATGTTTTTTGGTTGAAGTGAATTTCAAACACAGGATTATATCAAGCTAATCTTTCTATACTTTTATAAATATCTCTACTATACTAATATTACAAGTCCTTGTCCACTATCAGTTGATGAAAAAAAAAAGTTTAATACTGGTTAAACGAATTGAAATTGGGTTTACAATAAGGTCATAATCACAGCCTCTGTTTATCAGTAAGTATTTTCTGTGTCCGATCGAATCATCAATCAACTGACTCATTTTCAACCAGTCATTAGTATTTTTGACCTTGAAACAGTTTTCATTTTGATTGAAAACAAGTCTGTTTTGGTTTGGTCTACCTTGTCTAGCTTCTTTTCTGACTCACACACGTTCTCGCCAAGTTGCTCATCTCATATTATGCTAATCAACTCATTCGAAATTGTTGTCTTTTTGCGTTTTAACCAAAGGCGGCTGCTGTTAGTCATCTGCTGAAGACCTCTAGACCTTATGACGCTATCAGCCGATTCCCAGCGCTATCTCCTGCCTATTTGAATCATCCTCTATTTATAGCAATTTACTAATAAAACAGCTCAGAATCTAACCGGCTGTTGATATCAACACTGTCCAATTACACATTGTAATAATAATAATATGAATAATAAAAATTTCAAAATTTATTTTTATTCAAGATATAACTAGTGAACTGATTCAGGATAGTAAGAGAAATTGGTTAACTGGAAAATTACTTAATGAAAGTAGGCTACAGTATCTAACTTGCAAGAATCTAGAACCCAAGTGGTCACTTTGAGTGTTGGCGCTTTTAATGCATGGAAACACATTTTCAAATTTAAATTTATTTTCCTATTTGTTAAAATATATTTTTACATCTAATCATACATCTACATCTAAGAACATCTAATGCAAAAACAAAGCAATTTATAAAAATATACTCTTCTATTTCACTTTCCATCACGAATTGCTAGTAGATAATTTACTTTAAATACAAATTTAAATGGCATAGCAGTCAATAATTTGTGAAGTTTAACTAAAATTCATAAATAATTATTGACTGCTATGTCGATTAAAAACAAAGCATATATAAAAACAGGAAAAAACCTACCCACATCTCAAACGTTTTCAATAACATAATAGATAGATGTTAGAACCATAATTATTTTTCTTCTATAAAAATCATGGAGTTATTATTTAAGAAATGCAATTATTCAAATTTTACTGCTGCCTACACTAAATAAAAAAATCTCATTTCCATTAGAGATGACTCTATGTACGATTTAGGCTTGTATGTTTATACAGGGTTCCCAAACTTTTATATGGTGTGATAAGTGTCTGCTCTTCTCAGATAATTCGAACATTTATACGCACATTCGACTTTTTTAGAACACTCTAGAGTGTGGGAAGTTCCAGTGTAATGTTTCCTTCTTTTCATTCCTATGGAAATGTTGTTTATCCAGGAAACAGATAGTCTGTGCTATAGTTGAGTGGGAGATAATGAGACTGAATATAATATAATTTATATACAAACAAGTACAATTCAAGTATTCTTCAACCGAGAATCTTCTTTTTACTCACTAGATTTCTGAAAATAATTCTTTTTGATGAGTACGGTAGTTATTTCACAATAAATCTAATGAGAAACTGCATAATTTTTCTGATTTTCATACAAGGTAAAAATCGTTTATCTTGAAAATATAGTTGAATCAAATTGAAAAAGTCATTACCAGTCTCTTTAATAAACAATTATTGTGTTTCATTGTAATAAAACATGAATACTGTATTAGCAGTTTCAGGAAATATTGAAAGTTTAGGTCATTTTCCCTACTGCTTTGTACAGTATATGTGGAGATTACTTTAAAAAATATTCTTTGAAAAATGTTAATTCACTAAAATTGTACCTCACTATCAAAATTTACATCTTGTTAGCGTAGAGACAAAAAAATTCAATTCTGATTCTTTTAAATTACCGTACTCCATTGAAATCCCAACAGTCATATAAAAAATTGTCCCTACTTTCCTTATTGAAAATGCCATTGACACTGCAAATTGTGGGTTACAGTACCTAATTGCATATAATTGATTCAGTTGTAAAAACCTGAAGATGAGCGGTTATTAACGTGGTAATAATTGAAAGGAGTCAGCTTATAAAGTTGTCTTGTCACGCTTGGACTGAGCTGGGCCAAGTTAAAAAAACGAAATCTAATTGGCCTATTTAAAATGCTAGAAGAGCCAAAACATACACAATGGACTTCCCGTATCTTGATTGGGCGTTTTTTGGGTGTATTTCAGAATCCGTGTGGAAGAAGAGGGCAGTGTCTATATTTATATAGTCCAGTGTTGTTGATGTTATAGTTCTGTGATGATAATTTTTATCCTTGAATGTGTTGATATAAATTTGACGTCAAGTGATGAATTGCATTCCATTTTGATCACAACGGTACATCTGTGAGGTTTTTATCACACTGTCCTAATGAACCATTGGCTGTGGAGCTATTAAAAATTTTTAGGGCTTTAAAATTGATCCAGCTCCAATTTTATTAGAGCCATGAATTTTTATAATGAATTTGATTGTATTAACGGTAGAGACTACTTCCAGGTAGGCTATTGCCGTCTTCTTTATTTTTGGCCTAGATTGAATTGGACCTTTTTCTATCTTATCAATCAGAATGGAATAAACAGGGTCGCAACATATTTGTCTTGAGCACATCCCGTTGGAAGAAGAGGGCAGTGTCTAAATTTATATAGTCTAGTGTTGTTTCGGAATCCACATGAAATTGGTAATTTTTTCTCATCTTCTATAGATTCAAGTAATTTCATTTAATTGATTGTGTATCATTGAAACAAATGGAAGCGAATATGGGAGCTGAATGAAATTTCAAAATGATATTCAAAACATATATTGTAGATTTAAAAACACTCACTCTTTTTATTTATAAAAAATACAATTTCATTAGAGATATTAAATTTCAGTTTAAAATTATACTGATAGTTTAACATAATGGGAGATGGGAGTATGCAGTGGCGTAACTTACACCCCCGCAAACCCCGCGGCGCGGGGGGGCCCGGGCCCTTGGGGGCCCGGGCTAGGGCCTGAAATAATGTAATAAATGTTTTCTTAAGCTTAAGAAATAAAATTAAAGTAATATGATTAAACACAAATTTCAATAACTCATAATATTGTCCATTCCATTGTAAAAAAAATATGCATCAATAGAATGTCAGTTGGTTATGATCAGGAATTCGATGGGCGAAACAATATATTTGTGTAAACAGTCTGGGTCGAGAAACCGGATGTCTGTCTCCGATCTCCATTCAATGATTTGTAAACAAAGTTCATTATCTTCCGATAAGCTACCAGCAGACCTTTTGTTAATTGTGCAACTATTTACGTTCTTCCGTCATTACAGCTCTCTTAATGACAATTTTTAATAGAAATAGACTGCAAGAGTTGTCGAAGAATAGCTTACTCAGTCAATCTCAATTCATTATTTCATTTTCATTCAGTTTTTCTCGAACCGTTGTGCTAGACGCATGTAAACGCGTTTCGGATAGAAATTTGTGAAGTGAGCTGTAAGCAGTGAGTTTGTGAAAGTGGGTTTTAATTCTTCATTACGGTACAAAAAAATTTATTCATATTTATTATTTGATTCATATTGCATTCCTACACGTATTTTCAGTATTATAATGTTCGATTTTCAATTATTCCGTCTTTACTAACTTTCTTTCCTTCAAGTGGACAAAAATATTTTGCTAGCTTTCAAAATGAGTGTTGTCTGTGTGCCAGTTTGTAATATGTTAGTAAAGCCTGTGTCACACCAGGCTACTTTAATATAGTAACCAGGTGTGACACAGACTTGATGGTCTTTTATATATTAATTTAACAGAATTATGAAGCCCTACAATCATTTGAGTGGAGCTCAAAAGAGAAAAAAAAGAAGGAATTTGAAAAACTGTCTAATAAAAATATGAAACTCGATTATTTTTTTAAAAGACATACGATAAAAGGTTTCTATCAATTATTATAAATCTCTAATAACTGTTACAATTATTGTAGAATTCAATCAAGAGCATGTTTTATTTTATTACATGAATATGTTATTCACTCATGAGGTACGTTCTCATTAATGAGTTTAATGGTTGCGGTTCAGGGAAAAGGGGCTAAGAGAGGGGCATGAGATTTTAGTAGGAGGGGCCCGGAATTATTGTTTGCGGGGGGGCCCAGTTGGCAAACGTTACGCCACTGGGAGTATGTTAGCTGGTTCAGTTAACTGATACTTTTAGACGGACAGAATTGATTTAATTATCTCATGACAGATTTTAACAATGTTCATCTTGTATAAGTATTTTATCTATCCACCATCAAGCAACCATTATTATATTATATAGTGGATGAATTTTTATAACCTTTAAGTATTAAAGTTATAATGGCCACAAGTAAATTATCGATTTGAATCTAAGGCTAGGCGTACACCGGTTAGTCAAGACAAGACGAGATTAGTCATGTTTAGTCACAGTAATTTACATAGTTGTTTATGAAGCAGCACACACTGATGCAATGACTAATCGGTGTGTGTTGCTTCATAAGCAACTATGTGAAGCTGTGACTAAACGTGACTAATCTCGTCTTGTCTTGTCTTGACTAGTCTTGTACGCCTAGCCTAAGAAGTTGATACACAAGTCGAATTAAAAATAAACCACATTGAAAAATATTCACAAATATTGAATGAAACTTGAAAATCTTTTTTCTATGAATTACTACAGTTGATCTGTCTGTTTAGTGTGAATTCGCCATTGTCTTGTATTTCTTGACTTCCAAGTTTTATGAAGCAGTCCCCTAGCGCTTTAGAAAAATGAATCACCGGAATATATTTTATGACATGAACATCTAATTGTTGGTTAACATCAGCTAATGGTTCCGAATGGATTGTGATGGCAATTACAGTGTTGCGGTGGATCAGTAATCCCAAATCGCCTGAGATGAAACAGTTGGAAATAGTTTTGTCACTACGTTTACACAATGCTTCTGAAGCTGATTTGTGTCAGTGCACAAAAAGAAAACGTTTAGGCAGAGAAAGCTCATCCTGAGATGACTCGTCAGATTCCGAGCATTCATTCATTGATTTGATAATAAAGAAGCTTGGTTTTGATGGTGAGAATGGCATTGAAGGATCAACCGGTCGTTCTTGGTTTTAGGTCTTTTTTCAGGGTCCTGTTTGGTCCACACGTGGGTGGAGAGAAGAGAAAGATAGAGGAGGTGAGAGTAGTGAAGCAAAGAAATCTGCAATCTCTAACACACCGGTGAAGTAGAAATGCACAAGGCCGTTCTTGTAGATGTAGACCTGATTGGTGCGTTTATTTATGCGATCGCACACTGTAACAACATTCCACGCGGCGAGAGGTGTAAGCCAGAGCCAGTCAGATTATTGGCGCACAAAGGCCCACGACATGCTGAATGGTCTGCAGAACAATCGGGTTAATTAGCTTTCTTGTTGTTGTAACTCCTCGCGTTTAGATGAAAAATCCTAGGAAGTAAATGCTACAACCGGCTCGTAAATAGATCGCCGCCAACAAGTACCCGACTTTCTGTACATCCAAATTATGTCGGAGGACTTCATGTTGTTGTAAAATAAATGTAACGGAACATCCGCTGGTCAAATTTGTATTATTCTGTGAAAATGTGTCGTAATACTTCTAATACATCCATTGTGATATTCTATATTATCTTTAACATAGTTAACTGTTTTAATTTCAGTAATCAACTGATGAGTTTTGTAGAAATCATTGTTCTTTGTAATGTTCCATTGTGCTACAACTAGATGACTTGATGAACAAAATTAATCTCAACTGTTCTAATTTTTTATTTTGTATTACATTCTATATTTATATATTTTATGCAATACTCATTTGTGGCTACTTGAATCTCTTGCATTATTCGGAGTAATTTTTAGATAATTTCATTCAGAATTTCTATGTTAATTTCTCTTAATAGAAGAGTAATTTATCCACCTTAATTATTCACCTTAAGCTTTGTGTTATTAAACTGTTCACTCTCTTATTACTACCTTAATATTTTGACACACTAGACTACATTGAAAAATGACTTTCATTGGGAGAAACCATCACCGATTACGAATTTGACATCAAATTTCGAATTTCCCGATTCTCTAACCTATGACAAAACTCAATCTAGAGTCAAGAATATTTACTAAACATTTACTACTACTGTAAGCCATTCAACAGTAGTTGCTACTTTACTTGAGCCATTTTTGTATCATTTGTTTTTGTTTTTTTGGCAATAAAACATTCATTTATTTATTTAATTTCAGATTCAATGCGGTATACTGTTTATTCGCGAATAGGAATTACATAACTTCTGGTGTTTTAGGAGTTTCTGTTGAAATATATGGAGTTGCCGATGAGAAACTAAAGTTTGCTAGTGTGTACACTATTTTCCGTATCGACCATTCAGTTTTCTTGTTGAACCATTATTATTTTCATCAAAAGAGTTTTTCTCGACTGTTATACGGTGTCGCTTCAGTGCCTCTGTTGAAAATTGTCACAATTGCTCTTTTCAAAGAAATATTTTCAGACAGGTGGTTTGTGCTGAGCCATCCAACCAGGATAATGAAGCTTGACGGTCATACTAAATTGGCTGAAAAATACTATGCTTGTAAAAACGATTGTACACACTCAATTTCGGGAGTTATCAGAGTCACCTACTTCTGATAGAAACATTGAAGAGTGTGGGGTCTCTTTTATCAGCACGAAATTTTCTTGAAAAATTAGCGCAACAACAGTTAACTTTCTGGGGTTCCTTCAGTTTTTTTATTCCCATTATTTTCCCAGCCTCCTATTTTGGGTTCCACCAACATTGAAGAGTGTGGGGTCACTTTTATCAGCACGAAATTTTCTTGAAAAGTTAGTGCAACAACCATTAACGTTCTGGGGTTCCTTCAGTTTTTTATTTCAATTATTTTCCCAGCCTCTTATGTTGGGTTGCACAAACGGATCATGGACCACTAGGATTCGGATTCTAGTATCCGTGACCGGGATAAATTTTCACCGGGAACTACTTTGGATCAACTGATTTCAGCTGATCTCATTTGATTATCATTGAACGGATACTGGATCAAAATTTATATTGCTTGGTGCAACCCAACATTAATTTAGGCATCCAAAAAATCTGCTTGTTGTGATGCTTCCATCTATCATCATAATAAATGTATTCAATCATTCCTCATAAAATCAATATAACATACATAATACAAGAAATGAATTATCAACAATGTGAAATTAACAACAAAACATTTAATATAAATGACAAATCCAGGAATTAGTCCCCCAAAGAACAATCTTGAGCTTTGTCTGACAAGCAGATTGAAATAATGTTTTTCAAAGTAATAATAACTGTTTACTCCCTGATATAATTTGTCTGACACACAGTGCAGACTGAAATAACGTTTTTCTTAGTAATTACTGTTCACTCCCTTAAAGGTGGGTTTTCGTTCCTGCGACCAAGTGCCGCAGCGGAGCCCGACCCAGCGTTGCCAGATGCAATTGATGAAAAATCTCCACTATAAATAGTTGGGATTTTTCATCAATTGCATCTGGCAACGCTGGGTCGGGCTCCGCTGCGGCACTCGGTTGCAGTAACGAAAACCCACCTTAAATAATACTTCATCTCATTGTCATTGTTTGTTATCTTTTGTATTTTCCCTTCTTTTTCTGAAAAAGTTTCATAGAAGTAGAAGTCCTCTTGTTTTCCTGCAGCATTCCATTCGCTGCTGCAAGACGGGTTGGACGCGCCTCAATTTTAAGATTGAAGGATTGCTGAAAAAATATGCATTTATCGGCAGTAATTTCTTCCCCGCACTTGATAAGCGTTGCGCGTAGCTATTCGATATTCAAGAAATCGCCCAACTGGAACTAGTGGAAGTCCTTCACCTTTCCAAACATAGCATGCACATAGCCCGCAGGTGAACGTGTTGTACACTTGGCAACATTAAAAACAGTACAACACATGTTTCATCACGTGCTCTTTGTTTTTTCCCAAAAATTTCTGACATCTACCGTTGTTGGTTCATTACATTAACATATTTCAAGTGATTGTCTTGATAAAACAATATTGTATATTCACTTTTCATCTTTGTAAAAGCATATCTTATTTCCAGGTCTTTTGTGTCTTGCATTTTACTCAATAAATCAGTCATCTTGAGAACATATGGTTGTAAATTTATAAACTTTGACTATATTATCTCAATATTAGTTTGTTCTATTGTGTCTTTTGCAGACGTGAGACGATTTTCTTGTAGATTAAGCTGTAATATCAGCAGTTATGTTTTTTAAATAGATTACACTTGTCATCTGGATAAGTGAAAACTATTTCATTCAAACAGATGTGAGGTTCTTTTGCAAAAAAACCTGGAATATCCTTGTTATGTTATGTGAGGTTATTTGTGATAGTGAGTATGAAGTTGGTGAGGTTTCATTTGATTTCACTCTATAACTTACTAGAACCTATCACAAAACCGTTAGTCAATTTTATACTAGATTACACTGTAATATCAGCTGTTATGTTTTTTGAATAGATTGTCACTTGTCATCTGGATAAGCAAAAACTATTTCATTCGAACAGATGTGGGGTTCTTTTGCAAAAGAAAAACTGGAATATCCTTGTGGGTGTGATTTGTGATGGTGAGTGTGTGGTTTCACGGTTCCCGTGAATTGCAGTCTGTTAATCTTCAAACAGAAAGGATTTAATAAATTCAATTTTGACAACAGACCGTCACTCCCGTTTTTCGGAGGAGACGTTGAGCCGTCGTTCCCGGCTGCCTAAAATCATAGAGAAGCGATACTCTGTAATCTAATCTAAGTGATACATCGCTTCTAATCTGTTATCTATGCTAAAATATAGTCGTCATCTCTCATCATCACCCTCCCATTACCCACGCACAAGCCTCAGAGCTCATGTAGGCCCTCAGAAAACAAAATGTAATTAAAATATTCCAAAAGTACAAAAGTAAGTAGCAAATCAGTTGTCCATTTTTTACTTATTGCGTTTTTCTGTTGTATAGTAGTCTCAATCAATGAACTCTGTCTCATTTATATATTTAAACTTTATTTATTAGTGGATAAGAAGACTTGAAGTTGTCAAAACCACATATTTAATAAAAAAACGGGGTACTGCAGTTTCGGTTGTTACACCATTATCAATCTCTGTACTATTTCATAGTACTTACTGTATTCCATTTTTCAAAAATCTCCCAAGGTTCTTGAAAAGTTTCTATTGTTTTTTTATCATTTCTCTTATTGTCGCTTGTCAGCTGATGAATATGTAAACATTTAGAAAGTGAGAGTCCAGTTTGTGCGGGTGTGTGTGAGTGTACTTTTCAGCGATTGTCCGCGTTCAACAATCCACAAAATTAGTCTGGTCATAAATTTTCCGCGTTGTAAAAAGACCGTCCGCTTTGCTTTGAATGAATGCGCTCGCTCACTTTCTTGTCCGGTGAATGCGTTGACCGGCTATTAGGACAATATAATTATTGTGCCATTGCATCATTAGCCTATGCTCTATTATCCTTTTGTTGTATATTATTTCTCTTTTCCTATTCAAAAACATAAATGATGGTAAGTTAATCTTGCGGAAAATATTATTTTTTAATTGAGGATACAGGATTTATCCTCTTGTGTATTTATTAAGATTTCCTACAAGAAGTTGTTGACATATAAGATCAATTAGATTAACTTTTGAATGATAGCCTATTTTTATTTTTTATCCATTACTATTTAAGTTAAGTAGAAGGACTCTCTAATCCTAACTCCGCCTCATAAAGGATATTTTCATCTCTTTATTCCTCTCACAGTTACTGCTGTAGTTTATCCATGTTATGGCAATTTAAGAGTGATCCCAGCATTTAGTTATTGTAAATTAACTTCCTCCACGTTTTCCTTAGCCTAACCAAAGATTTTTTTATATATTTCTTATACTGGATTCTGGATATCAGTAAATTTTCTTCTGGAATTCCTTACTAGTTTCTGACTATCAAAAATGTTTCTTAGTTTAAAGTTACTTGTATTTTTCATTTTGGAATCAGTGTAAAACAAATTAAATAACGTCAATAGGGTCTTAGAGGTATGTTAGAGGTATTTACCAAATACTTCAGGTATTTATCAAATTTATTCAGTAGTTTGCAATTTTCTGGTAGTTGTCTAACTATCAAATTTATAAAGTTACTTGCAGTTTTACTTCCTCGAATTGGGCTGAAAATGAGGTGGTTGTATAGTTGAGCTTGAAGTTGACGTTAAGAGGTTGAGTATAGTTGTTCAATATTAACAAATTTTGAATGATTATTTTCTTCGATATCCAATCAGCACTCATTGGAAGTCAGTGACAACTCAGTCACTAGCAATTTACCGTTCTATTGTGTTGGTTGGCTGCCCACTTGAAAGTTCTTCAACTTGTCGACTCCGATTTTGGAAGCACTGGGGGGCAATACAAGAGTAACTCGGTCGAGATTTTTTTTTATCTGTTGCCCACTTTGAAGAGAGCTCCGGAACTGGACTTGATCGAAGAACAAGACCGTTACGTTAAGTGCTGGAAGTGAAGTCGCGACTCCTGATACAGGAAGATGAAGAGAGAGAGAGAGAGAGAGAGATTGAGATTGAGGGATGGGAGAGATGATGACTCATTCATTACACCCAATAAAGTTTGGATAACTGAATCTCATAGGACTTTTTATAATGTGATCACATCCAGGAATAGTGTTCTTATCTGAGACACACCTTGTCGATATCAGTAGTCTAACAAAATTACTATATTATGTAGGGTAGTGTCGTGTTGATACGCTAATTTACTGTGGAATTTATTAGGTTGTCATTCAGTTGACGCATAGACTATTAGTTCATTGGCGTTTGGGGTGAAAAAGTTGTCAAGAATAGAAATACTGGCTGTGGTGTATGTGTAATTTAAAGGTTGATCCAGTTTACACTTATTACTTCACTGCTATAGAACAGTGAAATTTGTGTGAAAATTTGTTTGTACTGTATTAGTAGCAACCACCAAATTGGGCAGGTCAGTTGGCCAACCGAGATCAACTATTATAAATCAGCTGATCCTATTTGATTAGCATTGTACTGATCCTGAACAAAATTCATCTTGATTGGTGCAACCCAACATAAAGTAGAGAAATATTCAAGTAATATTATCTTTCTTCTTTTAAAATTTGAGATTATTGTCATATTTAAAAGTATTAAAAATAATAGATATACAACACAATAATGAACTGGGAAAGTTTCCATAAGCGAGAGCGCCAAACCAAAGTGGTGTGGATGTGGTGTGGCATAATTATCCCTATGTGGCGTATGGCAAAAATTAATCATGCTAGTGGTGCCCGTCTGGCGCCGCCACTCCATACGCCATATTTTATGCCATACCACTTTGGTGGGCGCTCTCGCTAATATGTGAAGTAAATGGGAATGTATTCCAGACTTAAATCTTCAACTTCCATCCTTAATCTCCTTGTTCCTATTTTAACAAGTATTCATAGAGGAAATGTATTGGTGAAAAATGTAGTAATGTAGTAAATGTAATGGTGAAAATACATTACATAGATGTAAACAACAAACCTTTTCTATTGACAGAAAAATCCACTTCAACCTTCATTGACATACCAAACTTTTCTTTCCTCTATCGTTTATTTCATCATTCAGTAGAAGTTTTCAGAGTGGGCGGTAGGAAACAAATGACCGCTGGCTATTGTCCTAGGGCCCACGGGTCAAGGAAATAATGTCTTTGCGCCCCACCCTCAGGTCCCAGTTCGAACGGGACCAGACTGTACCAAGGACGCCAATGCCAATTATTATTAACAGCGCACTGCCACAATTGCCTGAGATTCCCCAGTCAGAAAACGCTCTACCACAACGATAAATACAAGATGCTTGCTTTATCACAACCTTCAGTCCTGTCATAAGCAGACCTTTCATTTGTCTCCCAGACCCCTGGGCCCTTTCGAATTTGATGAAGGTAGTTTCAAGAATCATCATGCTAGAAGCTGGAATGAGTTCTCTCAAAACAATAGTCGGTTTTTAACTATTCTTTGATATTGATAATTATCTATTGCCATTGATCTCAATATAAATGAGAACTATATCTCTGACCTTATTTAATTATTATTTAATGTATCAATGAATAATTAACATATCTCCCCTCTGATTGTATTTAATAATAATATTTTTATTTTTGACAGTGTTTGGTGAGATATGATTTTCTTTAATAAATGAGTGATATTTGACTACATACTCGTGTTAGTCATTTTTATTAATACTGTATTATAATTGAGTTTTCTGCCATTGCATTGATCTCTTGTGAAATGAGAATGAGTATGTTGAACAGTTTGGCTATGGATGTATTTATGGTTTATGGTTTAAGCTACGGTTCAAGAGATTTAATTCTGATTAATGGACTATGATTGTTGAAAGGGGGAGATTAGTGAACATTTAAAGAGAGTATTAATGAATGAAAGTCGAGTACAGAGTTTCAATATAAACATGCGGGTAGAGTGACAAGATAGTAGATAGATTTTAATTGGTTGTAGACTTGCGATAGAATCACTACATTGAATTTCATGAAGCCTCCCTTGAATCACTGAACTCTTCTGATAAGAAATTATACAATAAAAGAATGCATACTGTATCGATTCAATAAAATACTGTATAGAATTCAATAAAATATTGGATCAAAATAAATTTTATAAAAGCCTTCGAATTCCATAGTAAATTTTTTGAACCGTTCTTTTATTATTAATAGGTCTTGTTGTCTTTTATTGAAATAGGCTCACTACTTTTTAGTCATCCATTTGTGAGGAGGCCAACACGGGTTGTTGTCAGGTTCTACTTCGATTTTGGAAGTGTAAATTGTCCTATATTTCTCATTCAATTTCCAATTTTAACAACGGTTAGGAATTGAAGTAATTGCGGCGTGCATTTGGAAATTTGTTTGTAGATTCACCTAAGTGTTACTATATCTTATAATGATTCAATAAATTTGGATTGATTTAATTAGGAATGTAACATACAGTATTTTATTACCATAATTAATAGTTCTTCTCTCTTTTTTCTGTACTATTTATCTAACGCAAGTTTTGAAATGACATTCTGCCACACATTCTCTTCCTGATACCTGTATTAAGCTACATGTGGATTCACCTGACTAATTTGAGGAAAGGCTCATGCTTCAACTTCACACTTTTGTATATGTGAAGTGCACCAATTATCTATTCACATTCAATTCAATCACAACTGTATTGGCATAATACTAGAAAACATAGGGTAACATCACAGGTGACCTGAGCCTGGGAAAATGTTCGATATCAGTGATTTCACGGTTTGAGTAGAGATTTTGCGCTGAACATGACCGTAGTCTTTAATGGCATTGAGTGCGGTTTCCTTTTGCCTTTTATCACAATCAAAATGTACAGAGTAGTATTGAAATAGGCCCACTGCTTTTTAGTCATTGAAACTGATAGCACGTAGCACTGAGACCTTCGACCTTCAGCAATGATGGGAACTGGAGCCATTGTTGCGTGCTAATCCAAACACCATCGACCTTGTCGCGAAACGAAAATACTGATAAAAAACCGACAATGAACAGATCCAAAGTGTTTCCAAGCTCCAACAGTTGGTAAAATGGTTTTTTGCAGCTAATCTAAAAATTTGACTATAAAATAAAGTGAGGATTTGTGTTTTATCACTGGTTAATACTTCAAGATAACACTTTTAAACACTTCCAAATAGAACATGTTACTTGTTATATTGTATACAGAATTTATTTATTCAACAAAGAACAACATTTCATTTATTTTTAAAATGAAATGTTCATACAGGATTTGATTATTTATAGGAATCAACAATGTTTATTGAAGAGGCTCAACAGTACTGGGATTAAGTGTCTCAGTTTGATCCACCACGGTTCAACAGCGAACTACAGTATATAGTACACTTTTCACGGACTCTCCACCAATAAAGCTATAGGGCGTATTAAAAGCATAGTATCATCATCACAACCAACTCAGGTTCTGAATTAAATTCTACATGCATGTGATTGAATACATTTATAATAGGAAAGTTGATTAACCTGAAATTTCTCGGTTGGCCTTGAGAAAGCGGCTGGGAATCGCCTTATTCGCCGCTGTCTGAAATTATTATTGAAATACAAAAAATATAGAGACGAGGTGGGACAAAGTATGCATTAGAAGCGTAATTGAGACTAGCAGAGTGCTGGAAGCGGGTGGAGCAGTAAGGTTGATCGTTGTACTGTGTCCAGTAATTTCCATTTCATCGGCGAGGAGGGTCTCTTCCTTTCTGCTGTCACCGTGACGAACCAGCCGAGAAAGTAGACGAAGGAAAAGAAGAACAAATAGTTGAAGAAGAACAAGTAAAATATGAAGGAGAGCTGGTAGAAGGATAAGAAGTAAAAGACGAACTGTTTAAAAAGAAGAACAACTACTACAAGAAGTGAATTACGGAGACAAGAAGTTGAAGACGAACAACTATAAGAAGAACGGGCAAGAGACAGGAATAAAAGAGAAATAAGAAAAAGAAGAAGAAGGAGAAAAGGAAAAGGTAACGGAAATTGAGAAAAAGAAAAAGTTGAGAAGAAGTAGTAGAAAATGTAGTAGTACAAGCTGGTGAAGAAGAGCAAGAAAAAGCGATAAAAAAGAAGAGAATGCAGAAAAAGTGAGAAAGTAAGAGAATAAGAGAAGGAAGATGAGTATGGGGAGGAATATAAAAAAGGAGATAAGAAATAAGCTGAGCAGGAGAGGAACATTAAAGTACAAGAACAAGGAGAGGAAGAAAAGAAGAGGGAGACGTGAAAAAAGAACAAAAAGAGGAAAAAAGAAAATTTAAGTTGAGGATGAAGTAGAAAAATATGGTGAGTAGCAAGAAGAAATTGAAAAATGATGGAAGCGGTAAAATAACGATTATCACAAGGAGGAAAAGTAGAAGGAGAAAAGGAAGAGTTTGTGGGAAATATGATGGGGTAGGAGGAGAAAAATATAGGAGGAAGATAGATTAATTCCTTTTTAGAGAAGATAGAGAAGTGAATAAAGAACAAAAATAATGAGTGGACAAAGAACAGAATAAGTATGGGGAGGAGATGGTAGATAAGGAGCACAAGATGAAAAAAATAGAAAAGAAGAAGAAGATCGTGAAAAGGACGAGAAGGTTTGAAAAGAAGGCGGTGTCCACTGAACACGAACGATCCTCATCGAAACAAAATAGAATTGCCGCGACTCAAGCCGCCTTCAGATGAAAAGTCGTGCTCATTGTATCATTCAGTCGCAGAGAAGCTTAGAAAATTTTTAAACACATGTCCTTGCTTAATAATTTTCATTCCATAAATGGGGCGCTGGCCCGTGCCTACAACTAAACGGCGCTGATTTTCATCCCGAATCGAATTGCCTCTCTTGCAAAAGCTGCAATTAGGTATCAAGGCTGAGCCGTATTATGCATGATGCACTGTCAAATTACTGTTTTCCCGTTCTTGAACATTCATTCTCTGTTGTTCGGAATTATATTTTTCTTCGATGTGGACAAAAATACTCTTATGTTGGGTTGCACCAAGCAAGTTTAATTTTGATCCAGGATCAGTATAATACAAATTAAATGGGAAAATATCTGGGCACAAGCCTAGAGCTCATGTGGGCATCACCCTAAAAAAACTTGACACCCTTCTATAATTGGTGTATGTTGTATAATTGTATGTTGTAAGTTGTATCATAGACTAACTATACTAGAGTTAGTCTATGGTTGTATGTTGTCTAATGTTGTATAATTGTTTCTTGATAAAGTAAAAAACAATATTTTTTGGTGCAGTACTCTACTGGTATAATTTTATTGATACAAACTCTTGTTTTAATGCAACCAATGGGAATACTTGCGACAACTGATTTGGAATTATTTCTTATAACACAAGCATTAATACTGTATTTCAGATACAGTACCTACTAGACTACAAAGAGTGTACAATCGCGGTGTGAGTAATGGTGTGGAAGGGTCCACAGGTTCCAACAGTGTGTTGGAACTATGGACATTTCTTTCTGCCACCTACATACTTTTCCCAATACTTTTATTTCGAGCTAACTGGCAAACTTGAACCCATTCATTCATTTGTCAAACTTCCTTCAAGAGGAACAATTACTTGAAAATCAATTCACCAACATCAGAGACAAGAATTCTACCTCATATTTCCTAATTCTTATTCTTTTAATTCTATTGATAGATTGTCTATGTTAACATTAAAAATAGTCTCTTTACTCTTTATATCCCTTTGAAGATTTTGTGAAGAGAACCACAGTAACACTGATGACTCCTACCGTGTATTCTATTATTAATTACTATTAAAGAAATTGATGTACCAACATTGAGACAAACATACGTAAATAACGCAATTCTGTACATTATTAAAAACAAAGACAAATTCACTACTCGTAATACACCATATCTAATACGTCCAAATGCTTTCAATACCTACAATAACCTATTCCAGTGGCGGATCTACGGGGGGGGCTTTGGGGCTGAAGCCCCCCCCAAAACGCCTGGAAATTTTTATGAGAATGTGAAATTCATACAAATATATAATATAATTATAATATTTATAAATTATAAATATACTTATAGATTATAAATATTATAATATATGATTTATAAATTAGTTTAAGCTCTTAAAATACGAGCTTGAATAATTCTTCATTAGGAAGAATGACCGAATTCCACCACTACTTCTACGTCTTCAATCGTATATGATATTATAGTCCAGTGAAATTGTCAAATTGTAAAAGTAGGGTCTACGTCGCATGAAATGGGGTATTTCGGTTTTTTTCTATGTTGTATAATCGTGGAACATTGAATACAATTATTCGATCCCGGCAACCTTCCGAATCGCCGCCAAAGACCCCTATGAAATGGCTCAATTTTTCACATGTATACAATTTCAACCCTAAAGCATAACTTTTTCATAACAGCACAAATATAATTTTAAAATTAAATTAAATAAACCCCAATTTCAAACTAGGATTATTGTTAAAGGCGGCCCAACAGTTTGCGAGATATAGCTCTTCAAAGTTCATCTATGTTAATAATACATCATAAGCTATTCCTTGCTAAGTCTCGCGGAAATCATGTGGAATAGCAAGAAATTGCGAGAAATCGCTTGAGATGCATTGATAGAAAAAATGGTTCTTGGTTCAAGAAAAACTAATGAACATAATATGCAATAATATTTTGTACATAAAGATAACTTCCAAAAATGTTAATTTTTCATTATAAAATGGTAATAATGTACGATTTCTTGTTCATTATTATTTTGAAGTTTTGAAATTTCAACGAGGCATTAGAGATTGGGCAATAAAATCCTATTTTATACGATATTAAGTGAAGTTTGAGTTTAAGTCCATATAAAATTAATAAAAGCGAGACCTACCACGAGAATACCTATCATAAGAATATCATTCTAATAATAATCAACTACCCCCCCCCCCCCCCCCGGTCATCGGTTTTAAGCCCCCCCCCAAAATCCATTTCTAGATCCGCCACTGACCTATTCACTAGACTTACATCTTGCAAACACCAATTATCTTTCTATTGCCATAGAATAATAAATAGTTTACCTGAAACATTTATTCTAAATAGAATTACTAGTGTTTAATTTATGAAATAAGGGAGTGGGTATGTAGAAAAGTTTACTTCGGACTTGAGATTTCAGAAGATTGATTGGCTTTTTTGTTCTAGTGTTCACATTGTTATATTGTATATTCATTTAAATTCTAGTGTTTATATTGCATATTGTTTCTTCTAGTACTAATTGAATTGTCTTATACATTCATCCAAATTACCTTCAACATTATTTTGAGCTCAAGCTTTAGCTTTTCTGGGAGAGCCCATTACTTCAATTTTAAAATGATATAAAACTTTCGTTGATTATATTTTTTAAATTCTATAAAGATCAAATTAGTTTATAAGATTGTTTTTTTTTCACTTGTGTGTAAAAAAAGGATAACAATAAATTGATTTTGATTAATGAATGTGAATCTAATGGGAGTTGACGAAGGATAGCGAATTTTGCCGAACTAGCCAATCAAATTATTGTAAGACACATCATAGTAGACTACTATACATTTCATGATTATTTTGAAATATGCATGATCATTGGCCTTCTGTTTCACCTGGATCAGCTTCATGTTGCAATGTATCGTTTGGCTTTAATAATAAATCAATGTTGCACATTCTATGTACGATTAGACATTAGACATATCAATAAGCATGGTATGATTTATTATGTGATCCTTGGTCACATTATTAAAAATAGTAGATACGAAATTGTAGAAAGAATGCAAACCATACAGGAGCTGTTGGCTTGATTTATTGTTATTGTCAATTCTGGTGATGTTGTCCTCATTTACTGATACTTGATAGTCACGTGCTTGGAACACATGTGTAGGACTAGTCATTCTGGTATGGTCAAATTTTTACCAACACTTTTTGCCTCAAACTGGTATTTCCAGTTGTAAAAAATTGTCCAAAGGTGCTTTACTGGTATTATTGCATGATTGATTGAATCATATTGCATGGCTATCGACCTTGAGATTGGAATGAATAAGTTTATACATACATTACTTCACTTTCATTGTTGCATAGCAAATAAGCTATCTTGTCTCCCTATATGGCATTTACCGTAATAAGATAAGTTGCTAAGTAATCATGTGGTTAAGAAACAAACATTCAAGACCGCTCTCGGATGGGTGACCGGTACAAAAAAAATTGTGCAATTTGGCGAGTTGGAACCTACCCGTAAGGGTCTCCCCACCAATAAAAAGCCATACGATAAAAAAAAACCGTAATAAGATGAAAAGGACTTATCCAATCCAGACATGCGGGAATGTTCTATTAAACCACCCACATGTATTATTAATTTTGTTATATAATATAAGCATATTTAATTTAATTTTGATATTATCAATGGAAATTTTAGATTATTGCATAAAATCAATTAGGCTAACATTTTCCCTTAAAGACTTCATGTGTTTTTGCTTGATTAAAGAATCACTACCCAGGTGAGTATTAAGTTATCAAGAATAAAGAATTCGGGTTTTTTCTGGGATGCAGTAATGAATATACTTAGTATTGCCAGACATTGAATTCCAACTTGTACTAATCTACTGTACTATGTTAATTCTAAGCTATAAACTATTATTTTCAGTAAATTAACTATCAAATATAAACAAAAAAATTACTAGAATCTTTTAAATCCCAAATTTTATTGTGACATGTAATTGCTGATATAAATAGTAAATTTTGCCATAAATTATTTTCCGATTATTCAAATCATATTCATAATTTTTACACTTGGATAATATAAGTAGTATAGAATATTGATTAAGACTAGATTAAATAAGTAATCTACCGGTGCACGGTTTAAGAGGTTCAATAGGTTCAACTTCCATTATCTATTTACATGTACCAAATGTTTGGGTTTGATTTTTCATGTAGTTGGCTGTATGCATCTTTGAGAAGTAGATCCTTGTAAACCCAAATTTCCATTACTGTTTTATTGGGTGTTTTCAAACCTTTTTTTTCACCTTCAAAAATAATATCATGCATTGTATTTTGTACTAAACATTATAACAAAGTCTCTCAAAGAACACTGTCCCAAGTTAAAAGCAATCTGTTATTCTTCTCATCACCCAGAAGTTTTGAACGTATTTGATGATTGAAAATGTTGATCCCATAATCAATGGATAATTAAGATTATATCATTATTACTGTCTTTATCGTTTTCAATGACCGCCGCCTTCATGATTAAAGATTTTGTTCCATAATCAATGGATGATTATATCATCATTACTGTCATTCTCCTTTTCAATGATCACTGCCTTGATGATTAAAAATTTTGTTACCTACTTAATCAATGGATGAGAAGTTAGTGTTGAATGCGGCTGTCATCATAACGGCAACTGTGGCTTAGCAACAAACGCAATCACTGCTAATGCTAGGGCAGCTTCACTTCCTCTATTTGTCTGTGTCATATTTTTTGATGATCTATTTCTTTGGTCGGACGCGCTCGATTAGGCAATGGCCGTTACCTGCTGACGACCACCGCTGAACTAAAGCACTGTATTATTACTATAGTTGGTTACGCTGTATTCGGCTTTCGTCTGACTGAAACGTCTTGATCAGCCGCGTCAACAACGTCTCTAATTCGCTTGACGCTTTGCGCTGTCTGCATAAAGCACCTAATTCACTTCCTGCCTGCACTGTATAACTAATCCCACTTTCTTTAGAAAGCATGTTTCTTTTTGTACAGTACCGTACTGAATCTACGGCATTGGTCGGTGATGTAGATTTGAGATAGAGTATGAGATGCAAGTACACTATGTAAATGAGACAAAAAAAAAAATGAGAGGGTTTTCATTTTAATTTTCGAGACGAAAATTCAGAGAATTCTGTAACAAAATTTAATTTATTATGCACGTTGAAAATTGAAATAAAGAAAAAATAATATAAATGAAAACTTAACAAAAATTAGTTGAAAATACTATTTTTTATAAAATAGAGAGACAGTAGTGTAGTAAATGTGAAGAATGATTCAGTCTCAAGAAAATACACATCGGTTTTAAGATATTTTGGGATCTATGAACCAGTCTTCTACATGAATTCATTACATTACATTTAAGTTTTGATCATTGTATGCATCAATTCCATTGTTACTTCTTATATTTTTATTGTGGAATCAAGTGTGTATCTTTGTATATTTTTTTTATTGCTTCATTCATTTTTTTTAAAAGTAACACCATAGTAATTTTTTTGTAGTAACCCCCAACATTTTCAATTCCCTCCAAAAACTCCCTCAATTTTCAAAAATCTTGCACTATGATTGAAAATTAAAATACTAAATTGATGTGAAAAATCCCTCAGGTATATTTTTATGTTGTTTTCTACATAATATGTATCTCATTTCCGTAGCTCTTGCAACTTGAATCAAAATCTATTATAATATAAATTTGATGTGGACATAAGAATCGAAGTAGTGGACATTTACGAGCCATCCTCATTTTTTAAGGACACGCAATGTTGAAAATTGAAACAAACAGAAAAAAATTAAAAACCTCTTCTCATTTTGTCACAAGTGTAATTCCTACAATTTTTTTAAGATCATACAATGAGGAATCGAAATTGAATATTGATTTGATATTGGCCTATTATTATGTGAGTTTTTTACCAAATATTCATTGAGCTCTAGGCTTTTAGGAAGGGTATAATGAGAGATGAATCAACGAATGCAAATTTAACATTCTTTTCTCTCGAACTAAAACTTTATAATTAATTGACATACGACTGAAAATTCAATAATAAATAGATCATTAATAGATTTCTATTTTGTGTTACAGTACAGTCTACGGGAGCTCGATCTGAACCTGCTGTCTCAACTGTGGTCGCTGAACGAGAGCATTCAGGAGTTCCGTCAGATCCAGGAGGCACTGTCTCCTCCGTCGCCATCCTCAGACATCGAGGACGACATCCTCTACTCGAACCTCTCCGCTCTGCCAGAGCATCACACCCTATCGAGCAGTTCGTCGAGGTCCAGCTCCGGGGACTACAGGGACGTGTGACAGTGGCGCATTCTCTTGCAACTGACTCTGAACTACTCTAGTGAACTAATACCATGCTGCAAAGACTTGATTACCATAGTATTATAGAAACTTTGTGATTGAAAGACGTGTAGTGGAACGGGTATAAATAATGATCTGGATATTTTAATTGAAAGTGTGGTGGAACGAGAATGATAATTTAATTGAAGCAATTTTCGATTCTGAAGTGTGGATCGAAAGAGATTGTGTGAAGTGTAGTGGAAAAGTATGTTTAATAATTCAATTCATGGATTTTAGTAATTATCAATGTGAGAATAAATATATTGAATGTGGTGTAATGGAATTTGGTTGTCAGTAGATTCATAATTTCCAAACTTGAGAGATTGTGTGGAAGAGTTTAGAATGAACTCTTGTCAATAGTTTAACAATAGTTTGAATGATTCATGTATTTGAAACTCAAAATATTGTACGTCATATTGTGGAATGTTGTTCTCGATAGATTTACAATAATATTTTAAAATTTAGATATTTCGTGAAAGTGTTGTTTATTGTCGATTTTTGAGGAATTTTCAATTTTAACTTAGATCGATTATATGAAGTGAAATGGAATATCATAAGTTTAACCATATTACATATCCAACCGTATATTATAGAAGACAGTAGGTGTCACACTCATTTCTGGGCTGAATTCTAGGTGTCAGTAACGTCATTTTGCAGGCTATGATACTGTTTTGTAAGTTGAATAATATTATAAAGCTGTTTCAAACCTTGGTTGGGTGCGATGTCGTTGATTCACCAACTGCGCATACATTTTGTGACCTTTAGTCTTCTATAAGCCAAGCGTTTAATAATAGCTGATATTTCAATGAATTTTCGATTCGAAACTACTGTAGTGGAAATTTATTGTTAGCAGATACACAATAACGGTTATAGAAATCAGTGTTTTAACTAAAGAGATAGTATCGTAATGGAACAGTGACGGCATAAAATAATAAACTAACAATAATTTTTAGGAATTCTCAATTCTAGCTTTGAAGAGGTTGTTTGAACTTGTAGAGAAATGGTACAGATATAAAAAGATTAACAATCATTTTCTAGTTGAATGCGATTTTCAATTTGAAACTGGATTGATAGCAGGAATGTAATGGCATTCTAATCTCATTTATAAAATTCTACAATAATTCAAAGAAACTTCCAATTTATAACTAATTACTAATTCTACATTGAGCTGGTTCTATGAAAACTAAACATAGGTTTAAGATGATGTATACATGTAAGATTTATGTAATAATTCCGATGAAACTATTAAAATAATGTTGAATTTTTTTTCTTTTGCCTTATCGATGTTTCCAAGGAAGGGTTCAATTTTCCATTGATGATTACATCATATTAATCTCATGTGAATTTAATTCTTAAGTTATTCACGTTTGTTTTTTCTGTGGGCATGTCCGTAAGAGTTCTTGTCGTACAAATGTAATTTCAGTTTAAATTTTGTATATCAGTGGCTTTAAAATAATTGTAAAATGGGATTTTTAAAGTTTTGTATGATTCAATATAGCCTACTCTCTTTACACGTTAATTCGCTCTTATTAGGCTATACAACTTCAATGAGAAACAAATCTGAAAGAAATCAATTGATGAATCAGCATCTAAAATAATTCATAGTCTTTGAGATCTATCTACAGCTATCTAAAGTTTCATCCAAAATGTACCTCAAGTTACAAATGAAGCATAATGAGTATGAAGAATATTAGGTATTTATCTAAAACATCATTACTACTTCATACTGAAAGGACTATTAGAAGCAATGTGAAATAATTTTCCAAATGAAATAAATGAGGTACTGTACATTGAAAATTTACACCGAACATTTTCTTAGTTTAAAATCTCGACAAAGTTCTTCCTATCATGTAATGCATGTAATTCTGCTGAATCAAATTTAATTTTTTACACTAATTTCATCCTATTTAATTTTTAAGTATATTTTGTATTCAAACATTGGTCTTCAAATCTCACTATAGGCTATTTCACTATTAGATGATTAATCTATGATTTACTGAATACTTTGTACTCTCTTGTATCAGAAACAAAATTCAATTGTATCTCTGAGTAAATTGAATTAATAAATACAGTATAACTAATTGATTTTTGTGAATTTATCTGTTTGACTAATATGCATTGTGAATGTGATAAATTAGTTTCTTATATTTCTTGTCAGACTTTATTTTGAAAGATTCTTGAAAATGTAATTCACTTGTGATCAATTAGCGTGCATTTACTGGATTTATTATTATGTAGAATAATCATTGCTGTGTTTTACTTTGGATTAAATGATTTGATTCTACTTTTGTATGTAGTTTTATTCAATCATGCGGTCTCTCTGGAATTTCGTGTGACAAAGTGCGTTCTCTTTGCTAAGAAACCTGGGCTAACAATGAACTATTATTACCGTACTTCATTCATTACAGTTTTTACAATGATGTACAAGAATTCATCCACTATGATTCAGCAATATTAATTTTAGTGAAAGAAATCTTTCACACTTCATCTTAGAAATCTGCAATGACAATAATTCATTCCCAGTCCACAGATGCCACAGCAAATGTGAACGAGCTATTGTATAGTTCCAATAATATAATGTACGAGTATTTTTTAGTTACTACATTATTTTTACCTCAAATGAAATGAAATTACTGTTTTCTGTAACCATACTGTGTCATATATAACTTTATCGCCATCTAATATTTCTTCATTTACAGAGCTCAGACAATGATAAAAACTTATTCCATTCAATATTCAATTTATTTGGAAACTGATGATAAACTAAAGTTATTAAAGAAATGACTCTTTAAGGAGTATGCAATAGTGTAGTACAATAATAGTATAATATTCTTATTTAATAATTGTAGAGAGCCCACAGCGCAAAGCGCTTGGTTTGTTCAAATATGAGACTAACTTATTCAATACTCTATTACACTCAATCCTAGCAGTTCATACAAACGCAGAGAAATGGCGCTTACTTCTTTACATTTTTATCCCTTAAACGTACTTTTCCAAAATACAAATGAAACTTGCACATCAAGGACCACTAACCTTTCTTTTGGCGCTAACCGCATTTCAATTGGCCCAATGTAATGATTACAGTGGCTGTCATAAGTTTTGCACTCTTATAATATATTATAATAATAATAGTTCTATAAATTAATAATAATTTCAATAGCAATACAGTGTAATTTTAATCCTACAACAGATCATAATCTCCTTTGTCCAGTCAATTTGGCGAAAATTTTGATTGAAAAATGAGAAAGCACAACATCTTCAGATCCCCAGAAGCTTAAAATCTTCAAACCTTGAATTAATGCTGAAAATTCTAAATATGAAATTAAAATATAAATCCTGGTTGTGCTTTGGTTGTCATCTAGGAAAACTGTGGATTTTCAGTAATTTTACAGCAAGATGTTTTAAAACTTGCGATCTACTTCGATATTACTTATTATTTATTATTCAAAAATGGATTCATAAGAGCTGAATGGAAATGAAATTTTGTCTTACCATCTATGAGGTTGTAGTACTCTTATGAAACGTGTAGGCTACGAGATAGACCTTCATATGCTTTTTCGTAGTTTATGTTTTGATATAATTTTTCGAGATGGCCCCCAAGTTCCACAACATATCTTAAGAAAGTGTAAATTTCAGAATACGGTAATCCTCTTCTCTTGCAAGTACGGTACTGTATGAATAATAGCATATTATATGGTTTATTGTATCATTATAGCAATGTCTTTTCGGCATTAGTAATGATAATAAGGGTACAAAAAGTAGTCTGTCTGAAATATTGGAAGCTTGAAAAGCTAGGATCAATAATTATCAACTTGACAGTGGACTATACTATAGCAATATATTTAATGAATATAATTGAGCAAGTAACCGGTGCAGGTATTGGAAATGTTACAAGAAACCTTGTGGTAGTGGTAATAACTCACCACGTGGTGAGTACACCACACAGTAACTTGTTGAAGAACAATGAGAAGAAAACAGAAAATAAGAAATATTTTAATGAAATCAAATTGAAAATAATATGTAGACTACCTAATTAATAATTACAAATAATGTCTCAATTCATGGAAAATTACTACAACACACTATTAGAATACAGTATTAGTACAGAGCGTGCCATCTAAATTGACGTCTCACTGGAGCATGCGCGTTGAGCGCTTTCTCCCTCTACAGTGCCTGCTGACTCGCGGTACAGTAAAGTTCAAAAGTTCATTCAGCTGGCAAACTCAGCTTATAAAAAAAATGCATATTGAAATCTTATCTTTCAGTGAGAATTTTTGAGGTGACTGTACTAACCTTAGCGGCTGGAGGGGAAGCGTGGTGGGAGAGATTATCCATCTCTCTCGCACTGCCTCCCCTAGACGCCAACTTAGATGGCACGCTCTGTATAATGGTACGGTATTTCAGAGTGATTCATTATCGCCAGATCGCCACAGCTTATAGTACCCTTAGTTGGTTGAAAAGAACGAGTGGAATAACGAGGAGGTTTGCAATTCCTCTTGAAAGCCAAATAAAATTTTCTATGATAATGTGCGTCTTCAGAAGGACAGAAGTCCCTTAATAAACCTGATTTATGTATAGAATGACAAAGCTTTTTTTCGCTTTCAATGTGAACAAGTGTAATATTTATATATTTATTTTAATACGGTACCTACCGTTTATAAATAAACAAGACATAAAATAATATTGAGGTACGAGGAATTTAAGCATTAATTTATTATATTTATAAGCCTTTGCATGGAAATGGCACAGGAGACTTGCGATAGAACAATAATGATGATGGTGATTTCTAAGTAACTTTGAAGTGGGAAGAATTCTACAAAGACATCATTTAGAATTTTTCAAGAGGAGAAATTATATGGGAATGAAATATTTTAAAATTCTAGTATGCTGCCCAGAAGTTTGAAAATAATAGAGGACATAACAATTTTCAGAGCAAATATACACGAATATCGCCGGTAAAATTGTCTTTGCTGTGATTGTACTCCTTTCAGGAATTTGTTCAGGAGAAAGGTGTGATTCTTGAGTATTTGTGTTTACGTGTTGTATTCTAGTTATAAATTATGTGACACTGTTCAATGTACATTTGTTGAATAAAGAGGATGCAATGAATCAAGCTGTGAGGATATTCACAAGAATGGAGCTAGCTAGATTGATTGAAAACTAGAAGTCACTCGTGATTGTGTCAGGTTTGTATTTTTCAATGGCTCACTTTTCAAATATGAATTGAGTAGAAGCCTGGAAATCTTGAAAATAGCTCATAACTGCAGATATATACATTGTTTTGATATTCAAATATAGAGATATATGTGAATGGGTTTCCTCCCTGGAAAATCCCTTGACACTCAAAAACACTGTAATTTGACATTTACATAATCCATCGCAGGTGATTTAATCGAACTGTCATTTTCTATTATAGGAATGACTGGTATTTCACTGTAATTAATTAATGTTTTGTTTTTACTTACATTATTGGACATGATTGGGATGCATTTCACTCGTGATGAGGAGTCTCATCAGCCTCCAAATGCATCCCTATCAAGTCCAATAAATGTGAGTAAAACATCAATTATTTACAGTGAAATACCAGTCGTTACTTAAATAGAATTCTATTTAGTTAATTTATTAATTCATGAAGTATTTCGTCATGAAGAACAACATTGATTTCATTATTTATTATACAGAATTTCTGGGATATTGATTCAATAATATGTAAGTGTTGTTGTGAATAAATAGTTCAATTCCAATCTGTTTTGTTTGAGAATTTGCAGGCTGCTCCTTCATTCTGTCATTTATAAAGTAAATGTAGAATAAGTATATTATAAAGTAAATGTTGATGCATTAAAATAATTGGAGCAGCAGGTTCAGATCACGATAGTGGGTAACTCTAATAATTTCCACTTTTATAACAGTATAATTACAATATATTATTTGATGCTTCATGACCTAGACAAGGAAAGTATTAGAAAAGAGGCAGATCTCATGGCAATGAATAATTTTCATTTAAAGGCTACCGACGAGGAATTTTTAGTGGTGCGAGGCAAAAATGTAATAATGGGCATACATATTTCAATCAAAACCATTGTTGTATGCGTTTTGCATCGCATAAACCAATGACTCATCGGTGTTGAAAAAGAAAATGTAGTTATCAACAAATGGGATCAGCAACAAATGGGAAAAATGTATAATTTATCAAATGAAAATAAAAATACACGAAACATTTAATACGTTTCAAATTTTTACATTTGAATAGCGCTGAAAAGTAGATGGTTGTATATTTAAACATTACCTTTATTCAATAGGTATGAATATATAGTACAGTATACATATATGAATATACAGGGTATATATAGTAAACTTCTGTATTCTTATAGTTAATCCAAAATCAAATCAAACTCATTGTTATTGTTCAGAACATCCCCTTTCATTATTCCCCCATATTCTCATTCTATGAATCTGATTGGATCGTAATTCAACATCCTAATATCAAAACCTAATATTGATATTAGCAACCAATAATAACGTAGAGAGCACGTTAAAGTACGTTACTCTCGTTGGCTTCTCAATTTTTCTACTGTTCTTGATCATATTCTATATTCGTTATTCTAAATATTTCTATTAACATATTATCGTCAAGGGCGTTTTCTCTTAATACAACTTTTTAAATTC
Organism: Laodelphax striatellus; assembly: GCA_017141395.1. Lineage (NCBI taxonomy): Eukaryota > Metazoa > Arthropoda > Insecta > Hemiptera > Delphacidae > Laodelphax > Laodelphax striatellus. Next base: position 17,495,333 of record CM029533.1, read on the forward strand.
TCAAGATGAAAATTGTAATGGTAATCCTTTTAATAATTTTTTTCAAATACTTAGAGCAAAGTTTCAACCTCTTTAAAACCCTTCCCTCCTGAAATGGATAACAATTATATCCAAAATATTTCTTGAACCAGTGAGTACCTTGGACCTTCATTTCACTTCGAAAATGAAATATTGTAATTATTTAATGGCTATATAGATAATATAATAGACTAGTTGACTGTTGTAATACTGGACTTCTCTTTGTCATATTTTCTAAGGATAGCACAAGCGCTAAAAGCTATATAATTAAATTATCAATTCCATAACTGAAAGCTCACTTGTCAGTTTTTCCATTTCAATATGAAATATCAATCACTTCAACTTGCAACAGAAACAGGATATTATGCTCAGAATAATCTTCAAGCATACAATTGATTAATTTTGTGCTGTTAATTGCATTCTTTTTGTTCATTTCTTTTATTGATCTTTTTTGCTTTTATATGATATTTTCAAAATCTTGGAAATTGTTATTGATTGTAAGTTACCTATTTAGATGTGAAGCTGAGCTCAAATCTTTTAAATTTGTGTGAAACAACACTAATTGATGTTATTCACTCCTTGAAGAAAGGCAGATAGATTTGAACTGTTCAAAGCTGAAAACTGTTTCATCCTTGAATGGTAATTGAATACTTTTAGTTTAGTAGACTGCTGCAATCATTATCAGATTTCCATTCACGTTTCCATTTTCCTTGTTTAAAAAGCTTATATGAGTTTTTAAAACAGTGTTTTAGAATCCCGGCTGCTCCGCACAAAATCTTCGGTGCTCCATAGATGCACTATCGGTGCTTCGGTGCACTGTAGGTAGAGTATGTAGAATAGCTGAATAGGAATATTTTAATAATGTAGTGTCAATTAAATGGGGGAAACTCACTACACTCATTTGATTGACACTACTCTCATACTGAAACATTTACTCTAAATGCAACAAAGTGGGACAGGTTTCCACTCTGCAGCATCCTGCATGTCCATGAATCCAGAGTTTGCAGCTACATTACTGATGATGGTGTTGATTTGTATGAACATTGTATGGAGGAGGTTTCTTTTTATTTACCATATTTATTCATATATGATTTATTAAGGTATTTATTATATGATTTTACATAAAACCACAAAGCAGAGCAGAGATCTAGCGATGTATGAAATGTCACCTTTGATTATGATAAAAATTAAAAAATGAATGAAATATGATAAATATCATGGATGATACTCTATATAAAATTTTGTTAAAAATGTGATGATAACGAATCATCATATGTTATTATTCTCTTGTGTTATCAAATATGTTGTTATCAGATGTTGATTTATATTCCAAACAATTCATTTGTGATCAATAAAGCCTTAAAGACACAGGTTTTTCTTTACAATTAATAATTGATCTCAAATGTGTTGTTTGAAATACAAATCAACATCTGATAACAACATATTTGATAACACAAGAGAATAAAACATACGATGATTCGTTATTATCACCACATTCTTCCTTGCTATAAGAATATAATGAATAGTCCTTAAAATAGGAAGGCATTCTGCGTTCTCTGTCAGATCGTAATTCAGTGTATTGTGGACCTATTCACCACATTTGGTTTACCATCTTATGTGCATACTGACCGAGGAACCTCTTTCACGTCCAGAGAACTTCAAGAATTCCTTCATATTCGGGGAGTAGCCACATCCATGTCATCTCCTTCAACCCTTCGGGAAATGGCCAAATTGAACTAGAAAATGGCACAATTTAGCGCACAGTCTCTCTTGCACTTAAACATAGAAATTTGAATACTTCATACTTCAGATTGGGAATCAGTGCTTCCCGATGCTCTCCATTCCATACGATGCTTGTTGTGCACAGCAACCAATGAGACGCCCCATGAGAGAATTTTCCGACACAACAGACAATCTGCCAATGGTGTATCACTCCAAACTTGGCTTTTTCCTTCAAATAAAGCACTAATGAAAGTTCATGTATGAAGGAGCAAATTCGATCCATTGGTCGAGGAAGTTGACATCCTTATTGAAGTCAACCCACAGACAGTATGCCAAGGTACGACTTGAAGATGGACGAGAGACAACAGTATCGCTAAAGAACCTAGCACCTCGAGGTGAGGAAAATAACGAGATTGAAATGGAGCCACAAGCAATTGAGCCACAAGAGGAAATCAATCCTCTCAATCTGGATGAAAATGAAAATGACCAGGATATAGAATCAAGGCTGGATATGGAAGTACAGCCTCCTGAAAGAACTCTGCGACGGTCTGACAGAGAACACAGAATGCCTCCCTATTTTAAGGACTATTCATTATATTCTTAAAGCAAGGAAGAATGTGATGATAACGAATCATCATATGTTATTATTCTCTTGTTTTATCAAATTTGTTGTTATCAGATGTTGATTTATATTCCAAACAACTCATTTGTGATCAATAAAGCCTTAAACACACAGGGTTTTCTTTACAAAAGACATTATTGATATCACCCAATTACAATTACAGAGGTAATTTTCTCAAAAACCTCATCAATTTCATAGGGGAAAGTATTAATGAAAATATATTAAATTTTGTTTCTGAATATACCAGGAGAGTAGCACTCTCCTGGATATTTTATGGTAGAGCATTGAAAACTTTCATGCCATAAAGTAAGAAACCTTTCTCTAGCAAAATTAGTCTACGGCTACGCTCTGGATAGATGAGTCCCCTTAATTGCGTATTATATGCATGTTGCCTATCCATGCTCAAAAAGGAAAAGAATAAAAAAAAAGGATTAGTTCTAATACATAAAAAGCTGGAGCCAGAAGCTCTAGAAGGCTCTTGGATATAAAATAAAATATTTCACTAAGATACTGTTGCAGAAAAGCCTATAAGTTTTTTACAACAATTGTTAACATCAGTAAAAGACTATATTCCATTATTATATTGTTTTATTTTATTTTTATACTCTTTACAGTGCTATTAGTTTGGATATCAAGAAAAATCAGTATCGCCCTAGTTATTATATGGTAGTTTGAATTTGGAGCCAAATCGTTATCAGCTTTGCGTCACAGTGTTGTACCAACCTTATAGAAGTAACCTCCTGTTGGACTATATTAGATGAAATATTATTACCTATAAACTTTCAGATTAAATATTCCACTTTTCATTCAATGAGATATTCTCGAATCTATTTGTGAGGTACATATCTGTGCTATTCACGTAGCACGAACACCATTAGATTTGAATGCTTAGGTTGTTACACTTGAAATATCCTGGCCAGGACAATTTTACAGTTATTTTATTTCATGTTTTCATTCTCTCGCAACTCGCAATCGCATTCACATTCACATTTCTACCTGCACATGAAATTGATAGTGATGTTCTTAGCTCTGCTCAGAATTCTATTTGTTGGATTATTATGCTGATCTTGTTATCTGTGTCCATATCAAATGTTCAATTGTGTTAAGTGTAAAATAATTAACAGACATGGATAGTGTTTGTGGCTCTGAATTTTGGGTAAGAAAATTTTAGCAGTTACACTTTCATAGGCTAATGCATGGATTAAGGTTATTCGACAAGCACGGTAACCTATTTTGTCCGATTTGCCCTAATTTCTGGTCTTACTCTTCATTATTTTTAATTTGCCGTGTTTGTGAGAATTAATTTACACAAAAGTTCATACAAATCTTGTATTTGATGTAAAATGCTCACTGTGATCCATAAAATTTTGAAAATTCTCATACTTATGGTACCACATTTGAAATCAACTCCTGTATAATAATTACTATAATATTTGATATTCCTCAGTATTGCAACATTGCTGCCTTAGCCTTCATTCCGTCTTACTTGTTAATTGATATTATCTATTGTTCATCCAAGTCTAGAGCTAGAGTGACGTTAATTATTATTCCAATTCATTTATGTTGCTTGGAGGCTTGGAACTAGAGTTAGACATGGATCTACACATAGATGCAGTATCCTTATTAATCACTGAAAAGGGTTACCTACATGAAATGTGTGTGTAATAAATTTCATTAGTTACAATTTTTTTAGCTCTTCCCATTTGCAAGTTTATCTAATCTTTTTTTCCTGTAACGGTACCTACTTGAAACACTACCGGTACAAGTACCTGTAATAATATTTGGAGAGAACTAAATTGGTCAACCATTAAGTTACTTGTTATAGAGCCTAAACTGCCTTCTAGTCAATGTATAATTCTTAACGAGAAATTCAGATCATATTACTTTTTTCTTCAAAACCAATGGTGTATGGTATTTTGGTGTGTAACTTATGTAACTGCGGTGACGTAACATGAAATTTAGTCCATCTTTCAGGTCTAATATACGAAAAACCTTTAAACAAACTCTAATGTTTCGACCCCGTCTGTATTATCATCACTAATAGGCTACATTGCAGTTAGATCGATGATACTAATAATCATTATTAGTAGAATTAAGACAAGTGTTTTCGTGGATGAAGACCACATGAGCTCGAGACTTGTGCGCGGGTAATGAGATATGAGTTATAACGACTGCTTTATGGGCACCCGGGGTCGGGTTGTACTCCGAAACACGGGAATGGCCCGAGAAAAATATCATAGAGTCAACTGGGATCGAACCAGAACCTTTGACTTATCAGACGAGTAATAAATCAACTCGGCTACGGCCTCTTCATTGTTATTAGTTATTAGATTTGCTTCAATGAATAGAAGTGAAACAAAATTTATAAAGTTTTGGTGTAGTTTTCTGTTGCATAATAAGGTATTCTTGGTATTACCCTTGTGATTTGTTGTGTATGATAATTAAATGTTTTAAAAAAATGTCCCTGCATTATTATGGGGGTTTCAATGCCAATGGTTACTGTTTTGGGTTATCATTCCCTATATGTCCGTTGTCCAGTCTATAGCGATTTTGTGTGCTGCACAGCATGCGGCCTATGCTTAAGCATACATCTTATACCTTTATTGGATCAATCAATCAAATACAAATAGGAAAGAAAAACAGGTAGATGCCCAAACCTTCTTCAATTCCTGAATTTAATTATATAAATAGTTCAAATGTTGAGGTTACATCCAAATTACTGTTACAAATAAAGATTCACTCCATGAGAATAATCTTCGATTAGATTACATTAGATAGATTAACAATTTTAAATTTAGAAAAATTAAAAATCCGTAAAACTATTAAACAGTTTTACAATTTCGATAATATTAGAATTAATTTGATCATATCACATAAAGTCACATTCACATAATGCAGCATGCTTGAGACGCACACAAAATAAACTAAGTGTGGACATAGGGATTAATCTGAAGCAAGAAACTGAGGTTAGGGGGTTTTCAAATGAAACCATATTATGTACTTGCAAACTCATTAAATTTGATAGGTCTACTTTAATGCTGTGTTCTTTGCTTGGCTTCTTTCATACTATTGCGGACCGGGCTCGTATCGGACGGAATAAAAATATTTCGAATGATGAATTACATGGGTGTAATTAACTTGAATGATTTAGACAATATAATCCATTAAGATACATCAGTTATCTCGTAAGTAAGTAAGTCGTCTGATCCGGGCCCGCTTCGCACTGGTGTAAAAGAAGCCTCCAGTACTACAACGCCACGCTAGTAACAGTCAAACCCCGTCAGTATTTTTAGATCACCGCATAATCTGTAAGTTAAGATTGATTAAGTAACATCCCAGAATAATGTTTTGAAACTACATTATTCATGAATTACCTTACTGCTTATGTAATACTTTTGTCCTAAACCATTTCACAAGAGTAATGAATCATTCCAGTACTGCTGTACATTTTACCTCATTTGAGCAATATTTTTATCAGCAAATAGTTTCAGGTAATTGGTATTGGAAACCCGAAATGTGAACAGGATTAACCTAAATACAAATATCAAAAGTAAATAAAGATAAGAAACCATTTTACCTTTTTGAAACCCTCTTAGAGCCATTTTCTCTGTTATCAAGAAGCAAATTGATGAATAACTGGGTCACGTAATTCCTGCCAGAGTCATTTCTATGTGACTACATACCTATCGAAATTACCAAAATGTCCTTTACGCCTTTTTCTAATTTTCATAATGGAACTATTCTCAGGAGACTATTATTAGAAATCCCACACCTTGAAAGCTGGTGTTTATGAACATTAATCCAAATTAAATTCCCATTCGGAAGGAAAGAGAAGTACTGTAATCCAAGCAAAAAGGATTGTGCAAATTTAGGTGATGTCTAAGGCAGTAATAAACCTATTTTAAAGGTATTCAATCCATAAATAACTTACCCAATTAAGAGCAAATTCAGCGTGAAAAATTAAGCTCTCTGCTTGATGGTTTGATAAAAGGAGGAAGGGGAGGATTCAATTGTAATGCAAGGTAAAATGAACCTCAATAAGTTCCTAATTTTTCATAAGGATGCAGTTTTTCTCTTTGAAATTGTCCGGAGTCCAAATTAATAATTAATCAATAGCTTTTAATATCATAAATTTATACTTATCATTTATTCTATTCTATTTTATTCTGTACTTCTTTTTCTTCTTTTCCTAACCCTTCTCCCTCTCAGCGTCGGGTAGTCTCAGCCTCGGTCCATCTCCTCCACACCACTCTATCCTCCCACATATTCCTCATTTCCTGCCATCGCTTCCCCCTTGCCATTCCCAGTTGTTATTCTATTCTATAAATAATGTTAGCTGTATAATAAGTTGATAAAAAAATCCTTAACCAATGCTTAGAAGAGATCTCATCTATTTAATGATCCAAATGTAGATGTGATAGAAATTATATGGTATAGGCCTAGTAAGATGATGATTGTATACTTTGTGAAGGGATGCTTAACTTATCGATGGTAGGAGAATAGACAGACGATAAGTTGCTCGCCTCCAAAATGTTATCAACCAGACCAGAGGATAATTTCTAATGACAGACTATGGTGTGGTGAGTTGTGGAGGGCCGAGAGGCCTCCTCTCCCCCCATTTCCTTGAGCCGAGGTTGTTGAATCGCGAGTTTGGTTACATAAATCTGCAATATAAAGTTACATCATACTGCTATCAGACGCTATGAAATTAATTATTTTCAAGAGTTCATTCATTGTAATTAAATTAGGGCGATAATGTGATCCTTCTTTTACTTTTAATAGTATAAAAAGTTTGTATCAAACTAGTAAATAATTCAAATCAATCATTGCTTCAACTCTTTTGAGTAGTAATTAGCCTATACGCGATACCATACGAATAAAACATTGTTCCAGTGTGATGCTATTATTTTGAAATTACCCTTAATTGATATCGCCTTGAAAGCACCTACTAAATAACATATCGTACACTTGGTAACAAAATATAGATATACAGGCATTGAAAAGTCGCTTTCGTGCTTGACTCCTTTGAATGGTAGCATTTGGATTGTTCAATTCATTGTGTGTGAGCATGAGGGTCAACCAGTAATAAGCTGCAGTATCTCCATTCAATGATTTTGTACTCAACTGGTTGACACTTTCGTTTCAATACAAACATTATTTTATGGGAACGGTTATTAATAATTGTCTCCTTCTTTAGTAGAACAATACTAACTCCAACAATATTATCACTTCCTCTCGCTATTAACAAAAGTTGAGACATTTTTTGGAAAGCATAAAATATAATGTCATTTTCAGTAATTATTTTGAATTTGAGGCACAGTAATTATTTCTTCTTTGTCCCATTCTCTCTCACATTCTACTTGGCAGAGAAGAATAGTCCTTGACCCAAGTATTGCACCACCTTGCTTCACTTTAGGCCACCTAAAAAACTATAATTTTGTGGATACTCTAGTATTCCTATGATGAAAAGTTATTTTAATAACACTATCAAGTTAGTTGAATTTTATTTCTAGTTCATAAATGCTGGTAGGCTAGCTATTCATGAATTGTATAATAATATGAAAAAACCTATTTAAACCAGGGGTGTGTTTGATAAAACTTACAGGATCAGCTTATTCTACTATCCATATATAGCTGTAACATGAGTAAATTTTATCGATGACATCATGAAAACGGCTTGTGAAACAGGCTTCTGGACAAAAAGAAAATTGGCGTAATAGTCCCTAATATTTTAATGCTGCTAGTGTAAGAGAATTCAATGAGAATTGCATCAAGTGATGCAAACCTACTTAATTTTTGAGCTCTTAGCATTGACTTCCGGCATGTCTTATCTCACCTGTCATAATTCTCAACCATTGTAAATGTATTTCATTAGATATCTGCTTTTCTATTATAGTAGTAAGAATCCTGAATGAATCAGTATTCTTGTAATTGAAGCTTTATTTGATTTGTAGGCCCCTTTTTCCTATGATGATTTATTTGTTAATATGAGGAACATTGAGCAAGGATTATGATTGCAATTATCATAAAAATATTAAATAACTTTTTATCATTGGTCCAATTAACATTAATCATTTCTGAGACCTCACCTTTTATTTATTTGCAAACTTTATATTTATTGACTAAATCATATTAACTCTTGTTCGAATCGATTTTTATTTATGATCATATAAGTAATTGAATAAATGATGAATTTTGAACAGATAAAACAAAATTGGTAAACTACTTCATTGTGGCACCATGTTTAACTGAAAAATCAAAGATCTCATGTATGTGAAGTAGTAGCTGGGGACATTTTCATCCTATTTTTTCCTGAAACTGTAGTTCTGTCAGGAGTTTTGGAAATTATGGAATTTGGAAGTTAATTAAATGTATATAATGAAGTTGATTAAATATATTTTTTATTCACTGTAGTTTTTGGATTTCATTGATTTGATTTTCATTATTACTTAGCCTGAGCCCTCGAAAAGTTGATATTACTTTACAGCCCTAATCGCACCATCTTCATTTGCTGCAGAACTTAATAGCTTATGTTCATTATAACTTACCAGTCATGATGACTCCATAACTATTCATACCTTCCAAGATTATGCTTGAAAAATTTATTGCTTTTGTAATGAGGGAGCATTATAATAGAGAAGCAATACTAAGTCTGTTCTCTGTGGCATTATTCACCAACAGAGTGTAGATTCTATTGAGTGATGAGAATTTAGGAAAATTTATGTATTTCACGATTAAGCTTGAATAATAAGCGAAAATTATCAGTGAAGAATCAACCTTTCAAAGGAGAGACCAAGTGTATGCTTTTGTAAAGTTCCTATTGAAATTTTTAATTAACTGTTTAATGCGGATAGCAACTCCTATTTGTATGGGTAATGCTCGATAACGAATAAAAATTATTGATTGATTGACAGCCCATTTCGATAATTATTTTTCAACTATTTTTCCTTCCACAAAGGTTAAATATGTTCTGAGGGAAGAGAAGAGTGGAACAAAATGAGTAACTACTGTAACGACTTGTTGAAAAAGGGATCTAATATTCATTTGAAGAGTTGGCCCAACAATTGCGTTAAGAATGACATGCTTATTAATCATCTAATGGACAATTCAATTGAATGTGATCACAATTTGACTTGTTAGAGAAGTTGAATGAACTGAAGGGATTGACTTACTCCATGTGTCAAACTCCATGTCTGTTTAAAATTGAATTTCCAGTTATTTTATGGTTTTAACATTGTTTCTCATCATTTTTTTGCAGAATTCTAGTGTAACATGGAACACAGAGAATCCCGATTTCACGCCTTGCTTTGAGAAAACAGTGCTTGTGTGGGTGCCATGCCTGTTCCTGTGGATATTCTCGCCGTTAGAGGTGTACTACCTCACCCGCAGCCATACACGTGACATACCATGGAATTGGCTCAACATTTCCAAGATTGTAAGCATTCGACTTATCTCAACTTCAAGTAGCTCTAAGTAATTTCTTCACTTGTGAAGCAAGTGGTAGTAATGTACTTTTAAATTCATTGGAGTAGCTCTAGTAATTTATTCACTTATGAAGCAAGTGGTTATCAATAGTAATGTACTCTAAATTTATCAATCAATCAAATCATTTATTTATCCTTGAAACAAAATACAGCAAACTTAAAGAGTACAATGAAAAATAATACAATAGATATAACATAAAATATTATTAATATACTGTATTAATAACAAGGAAGGTCCCTGCAAAGGCAACAGCCTGAGCGCAGGGGCCGAGTATTACATAATAACAAATATAATAAGCAGCATCAACCAAAAACTAAAATAATACAAATAAAAGAAAAGAAATATCTTATTATAACAGTTGAGGAAAAAATTACTCATGGTACAGGGTAAAGAAAATACAAGTAAAAAAACTAAGACTAAAGAAATAAACCCTTGAATGTACAAACGAAATTTACAAGAGAACATTTGAAAGAATTTACAATTTGAAAAAAGAGGTGAAAGTTGTTTCGAAAAAACCTCACAAAACTTCAAAAGGGATATTCAAAGCAACATAAAACCAACTAGAATTTGGAAAAGACGTAAGGTAATTTAACCATACTATTATAGTACAATGTGAGATACTACAGATTCTTGTTTGCTTTTAATTTGTGTTTGATGTTAATTGTGTAACTGTGTTGTGATGTAATTGTGTAACATCTCTATTAATAATCATCTGTTTAATGTTTTTTTTGGGGTAACATCAATAATACTGTCTCCACTCTAACAAATCTCAGGAGGCACGTGGCAGTGCTTATGTAATGTTTGTTATGTTATTTTTATTATTCAGTTATTTTTATGTTTATCTATCAGTCTATATCACATTTATGTTCTTCTTATTGATTAATTTTTCCTCTTTCTGCAACTGGCCTCAACGTCCAAGTATTCGTGAGTGGTTTCTATACTTATTGTTTTGAAGTAGGAAAATCTTTAAAGTTGTTGAATCATTCAAGTAGCCTAAGTGTCATTTGCACTACTTGGATTCATGCTCTGTATTTTGTTTGCGTTCTCAATCTTAAATTTATAATATAGTAATTCCTTTATTTTTCATTTTGTTCTATTGATATCTCAAGCGTACTGTAAGCTTGTTTTCAAAACTATTGTAATGTCCAGTTTTTTCTATGCTTATTGATTTGAACTAGCAGAACCTCTAATGCTCTAGAGGTGAATCATTAAGGAGCCTAAGTGTAAAACACGGAATGAGTATAGAAGAATTTTCAAGTACTTCTTTTAAAAAAGATTTTAATGGGGCAGAGCAGAGTGGACAAATTGATACCATCAAAAGAAGGACCCCTTTAAAAAATCTAAGTTTTATTAAAAGAGTCCCTTAATAGTTATTTATGTACCTAGTGCATAAAGTAGCACTTTGCTGCACCGAAAGAAACGATTACGCACGAGCCGCAGGCGAGTGCGGAATAGTTTCTTGAGTGCAACAAGATTATGCACGTGTATATTAAATTTTTCCTATAGTTACCTTTAAATGTGATTAAACTTCAAAATCCTAACCTAGCAAGAAGAGTCTAGCAACAAGATAACGAAAATTCTGATAAAAGTACTTCAATCAATACATTCATTAAAACACATTGAAACCACTAAATAATAGATAGCAATAAAGTTATAAAGTATTGATGATACCTTAATGATTTAATTGAATTCTATCTCAAAATCCTGTTTTGTTCCTATCTCGCAATGGTCAAAATCCCCCAGGCTGTTGACTCTCTCTCACCTAGAGCACGCTGATCAGGTCTATTAGCTACTCCTTACTAGGTTATGTTAGGTTAGGATAGCGGAAACAATTAGAACATCAGCAAAAACGAAAGAAAAACAAAATGAATAATTGAAAATCAAGATGGAAAGAAACAGAGAATAATTCAGAGAATATCCAAAAAATAAGAAAAGATAATACATCACAAAAATAATTGAAATAACAATACTGAAAATTGAAAGTGCAACTGAAATGCAGCGACGAAACTCACAGAGGCAGTGGCTAAGCAGAACACATCCACAGCCGTGTTCGGCGTTGCCAACATGATTTCAAGAGCTTGATAACCTTATCAGCAGCAAACATTTTAAGAAATTGAGATATTAGGTTGCAAATCTGGAGTGCGATAATTTTCTTTACGCACTAGAGCGTTAAGAAAGCACTTTAGGTACTGAAATCAGTGCAGGAACAGCCACATTATGAGGTAACTGTAGGAAAAAATACTTACGAATGAAGTTCAAAAAATGCACCTCCGTTTTGGTCTCTAATTTTGAAGTTTGAAACGTGTGGATCCGTGTGGATGCTTGAATTGAAGATGAACTTTGTCAGTATATGATTTTTGTTTTTTGCACCTTGATACTTGAATAATCACTTATACTCTTTTATTTATTTTATTATAGATTTTCAAAGACTACAGGCAAAGCCCAAGTCTTATAAAAGTTTTTATAATAATTACCAGTATAAATCAGACAAATTTGTACTATTAAATAGTACAAAGTACGTAATATATAGTAAACAGTACAAAGTGTAAGATACTATAAGGAAATATTGTTATATAGTATAATTATGAAAACAAAGTATAGGGAAATTAAGTTAGTAAATTGAGTAGTAATGCTAATCTGATAAGAGAGGAAAGATAAAGTGGAAAGAAAGATGAAGGGCTCCTCTTGTAAGAGAGGAGAAGAGCTGATTTTGTCAGATCCAAAGCTTTTAAAATTCCAGCAATACTTATCGACTTGAGCTGTAGTTACTATCCAAGCGAAGTCTGACGAAAAATAGTTCTGACAGCTTCTAAGGCCATCCTACATTGAAAACGAACTTGGGTTGTTTTTTTGCAATGCAATGATAAGGTTCAATTTAGGACCGCTTTAGAATCTTTCAGAACGGATTTTCTTCTAAATTTGTATGCATAGTAACCGTAATCGTATTGTGCCACTTAATAAACAAATATCGACAAATATTATTAGGAAGTAACTCTAAAAAAGTATTATCAAGACTTTTCGAACAATTTGATAACATTTTCGTTATTAGATAAAACCAGCGTACAAAAAACTACGTAAACATGTTTCCCCCTTGCCCGCTTACCACTAAAATTTGACTTGGCAGTTCTGTCAAATTATAAAGGGCTCTCACACTTGTGATCTACTTATTCAAATGAGCCATTAATTTAGGTTCATTCGATTGGTGTCAATTTATTCAGATACACGTGTCTTATGCTGAGGCACGAATTAGTCTCTGCTATGGTTTAGTCTATAGCTGATGTGTGCAGTACAGTACCTACTCTTCAATTGCTTCTATCTTTATCTCATGATTTCATGATTAAGTACTCGAATCTGGTCTTGAATTAATCAAGGAAACTATAATTAATAATAAAGATTTCTCGCTTAAGCTTCCTGTCCACTTTGCTAATTTCAGAAGGCTGAATAATCTTGTCTCATATCTTCTTCCCTCCATGACAAACCTATAATTTCTTCAAAATTTTCCTTCACGTACCGTATTTCTCATTCCTCTTTCTTTCGAATCAAGACATATTTCACTTATTAATTATTGTTTCATGTAAACTATTTGCAAATACATTTAGCGTCTAGGTCTAAATAGGTAAGGTGAAGCCTAGTTTGAAACTACAATAAATATTTGAATATAACTTGATATAATATAAATTAATTATATAATATAATTTTAACGTAATCTTTAAAAAACCCCAAGTTATAGTTCATTTTCAACAATTTCTTCTAGTCTTCTAGCTTTCATCCCATGATCGATTTCATTTCCTGTGTATTTATTCATTTTATACATACATTTTCCATCGGTATTTTGCTTACAAGAAAAGAAAACAAAAATTAATACAGAACTTATTCAGGTCCGTTTTCCGAGCTCGGGATTTAGCCAAGTCCTAGACTAAAACGGGTGCCAACCGTAGCATCGACAAACGTTAGCCTCAACACTAAGTACTGAGGAGGTGGCGCGGGCTCTCTATGCTGTGCTAACCCACTAGTGAGGTTAGCTACCAAGAAAGGTTAAGGCCGGTGAGAACCTAGAGAGTTAACTTGTCGAGACAAACGTTTGTCGATACGGTAGCCACCGTTTTAGTCTAGGACTTGGCTAAATCGAACTCAGCTCAAACTTAGTATTTTGATCGAGTATATTGTAGTTTTATTCACAAGCGATATTGTATCCTGACGATTGACAGAATGTTGTTGCTTCAATCTTATTGTAAATCTTTTGAAATGAGAAATACATTTTATTTTTGTATGATGTTTATCTGGTGTTTTTCAGAAATCACTTGAGATGTCAATCAATATATTTTTATTTTTTGCTTGCAGGTGTTGCAAACATTGCTTGTCATACAATGCATAGTAGAGCTAGGATACGCTCTGCACACATATCTATCCAAAGGCAGTGTTTTCACTGTGGATATCTACACACCAGCTATCAAAGGCTTATCGTTCGTAAGTAGCTTCTCGTTTGCCTTTACTTCAGTTCAACTTTGTTATACTGTACTATAACTACAGATACTGTATAATTTGGTTGTACAATCTCTGTAACTATAACTATAGAGTAGTGAAAGTATTAAGTTGATATTTTTAGAATTGTAACAACCTTACTTGATGAACAAGTATTTACTTAATTATTATTAAATGTATTCTAACTATAATTTAATTCTATGCCACACAGTTCAATAATATCTTCAACTTCAAGTAGTTATTTCTAACTTATTTTAATTAATAACTTGCAGGCTATACTGTATTAATGAAATATGTACAATTTTTTTTATTTGAGTTGAATGATACTGACCCTTCTATGTTACTTGAAAGTTATTTCAATTATTTGTTATACTAAAGTCAATCAACAAATGCCACATTGGTTTATTATTGAATTATTAGTGACTTGCAACGATTCCCACTGATTGAATTATTCCATGTTTGGTAGATATATCAAGTTCACAATCACCTGGCATTATTTCACTCGTGAATGGCTCGTTAAAGTATGTTTTGGAGGACAACTATTTATAGACTCTATTAGAGTGCGTTGTCATTAATTTAATGTTCCTGGTCAATCATGGAGTTTACTCAAATCGATTGACGTGAAGCATTCTATGAGGATTTTTTTTGGAACGGAAAGTATGTTATAACGCCAGGTTATTGCTAGGCATTTGTTATTCTTGAATTGATAAGAATGATTGACAATTTTACACCTTTCTTCAATAAACGATAGTGCTTTCAGACTCTCAACAGCAAATTAACATATTTTGAAGTGTCTAAACAAATTATGTTATTGTGTTAATTTTGATCCCAAGAGAAGTTACTTTTTTATAAACCTCTTTGTGGCGATGAACAATAAATAAATGCAATACTATAACATTTAAATTATAACAAAAAATTGAAATTTTAATGATAAATTATGGAATCCAATGAAATGTTCCGTGTCATACTCAAGTAAAATGCTAATAGAATGAGGGCCCACTATGATAAAATTATGTTTCTGATATTTCCTGGGTATTTTATACTTCTTGAACATGATTGTCTGTAGAATCGCCCATAAGGTGCTCCTGACAAGAAATTCATATTCATAATATTAATTAATCGATGAGCTGCAATTAAAACCAATTCTTTGATTTATAAACATATTTTATTCCATGTAGTCTTTTTAGTTTGTTTGGCTTGGTTTACATAGTTTTCTCATTTTTGAGCTGAACAAAAATCAATAACTTTGGTGTCACTCAAATCACAAAATTTGGTGCCTGATGTTTCAGTAGTCTCGATAATTATAAATGTATGTCTATGTTGATAAAACATTATTAGGCGCAAAAGTTTTAGATAGTTGTTTCTCAATTAGACAGAGGTTATCTGTTGGGTTAGCTGTCCGCCGGTCCAGCTCTTATGACAATATCGTGCTGTCTTGATTGAAAAATTTCATTTACTCAGCGTTATATTGTTACGAATCGATATGATTTTTTCTTAAGTTTTTTCCGAATTAATTCGACAATTAATGTTGTCAACTAAAGCAATAAATAAATAAATAAAGTTATCAAGTTCATTTAGTTGACTTTTCAATAAATTAGGACTGCAATTTTTCTATTTACTTTTCTTATTAAAGTTTTGTTTATCAATAGATAAGGCCAACCATGTGTCTTTGTCAAAAATAGTTTTTAGGTCCACAGATGTCTATGACTTTGGTTTGAGAAATGAGTTGAGGGATGATGCAATAAATGCAAGACTGAATGGGAATCGAACCCTTTACTTGAGAAGCGATATAGCAGACTGAAGTTGTGACGCTCCAGACTAATATATAATCAAATTTTTGTAATTGCTCTTATTTTATTCATTCTTCAATTAATTTTTCTTATTTTTGACCCGAATTAGCTTTGTATTTACAATTCCCATTAAAACCTTTTTTGGGTCTAGTGACTTTGTGTAATTTTCAACCTTCATTAACCTATCAGTTTGAAAACTATATTTTATGATTTGTGTGCATACTGAAATTATTTCACCAATACGTTGGCGATTATACTGTACTTTTTATTTACGATTCCTTTGAAAGTGATGGGCTTTGGAAGCTCAAATAAATTTTCTATTATTATATGCGACTAAACGCATATTATTACAAATTATGCATTTTTACTGTTCCTGCTCCATTTTTATCAATGTATTATTTGTCATACCCTAGCTAGCCAATTGAAAATGACCTACTGTAAATTAGATTACTGAGGCAATGATATTTTAAATGATGTTACTCAAACATTTCCAAACCACTTTTCTAATATATCATCACTGGTACTGTTATTAAATACAATATTGTAATGTCTAACACAAAAAATTATAACACGATCTCTATTAATGCAGTTGTTATAAACTTTAGATTTTTCTATTAAATCTCAGCATTTGTCTTTATCTTTGAAATATTCTTGAATTATTATCGATTAATGTTCTGCTCTTCACCTTTTCAGGCATTTTGTGTTTTTCTGACCGTATATAATAGAAAACGTGGCCTTTGCACATCGGGACTTATATTTCTATTCTACTTCTTGCTAGCTATTGGCGGAGTAGCACAATTTCGTACAGAACTCACTAGAACCATGAATGAGGTGAGTTTTTCTCTATTCTGTTGTTTTTCATCACTAGATGAAATTGTAGATTTTAGAATTCACGGCAAAACTTATAGGTTTGCTAATTAAATTGAAACCCTAATAACTTTTGAGGGGTTTCTACAAGAAGATACTGTAACAATCATTCGTACCTTGCTTTTTGAACATTATACATAATTATGGACCCCATGTCCTTTCTTTCTTATACAATATTGGCTTCCACACTCTTCTTTCGCGCATTCTACTCGCCAAATTCATTTTTCTCTCCTTTCTATCCCTATGTCCACACTTCGATGCTCAAGCATTGGCCGCATGCTGTGCAGCACAAAAAACCGACCAAGTGTGCACATAGGGTATTAGTTTCTTCTTGTCCTAGCCAAGGTTCTTCTTCTATCTCTCTTACATTTTTATGGCCAGTTTCACGAAAATCCAATTGAATTTAACCACCGTAGAATGACGTCATTGCATTGATTTCATAATCGTTTATTGATTCTCGTTGCATTGGTTCCGTTAGATTTTACAGCGGTTACATTCTAATGGATATTCGTGTAAAAGGCCGTTGATATTTTCCGATCTTATTATATTTCCTCATATTTCTCTTATTATTCTCCATGAGCACCCTTTCAAGGTCCCTTGTTGAAAGTTTGTTTCTCTCAATAACGATCTAATTTTGATTGATTATTAATTTCATTTTTCCGTATTTTTCAAGTCAACAGTGAACTCATTTCCAATGCTTTTCATTATATATATCTATATAATAGTTCAACCTCCTTCATGCACCATCCTATTTGAAAATTATGTATGCATAACACTGCTATGGTCTTTGTCATCTGTTGATTCGTTTGGTTGAAAAAATAATAAAATAATGTGCTTATAATTAGATAAGATATCTCAATTTCATGGTCCACTCTCAGTGCTTAATGAGCTGGAATAAATATGATTTAATGTATGAAAAGAATCTGATCAAAAATCTTGAATAAGATAAAGATTTGAATGAATTGAATTTATATTTTTAAATTTATCGGATCATTGAGATAGAAATTCAACTGCCAAAATGACATTAATTGATCTTTGTCATCAAATTTCAATGACAAATAAATCATTCCCATTTTGAGTTATGATTGCCATGCAAATTATAATATAAAAATTTATGCAAATATTTATTTCAATTAAATGTAATTAGGGAATACTTCCTTCACCCTCCAAAGTTATAGAATTTATTTTCAAGAGGCTTCTAATCTGGTTAAACTCTGGTTACATAATTTCTATCTCATGCACTCGAATAGTTTAGCCTTGATATTGAATACTTTTGGGTTATCACCCATTTATAAATGACAATACCCACTGATTATTATTTTTTTTGTAGTAATCTTGTAAAAGTCTGTATTCAATTTGTGACATTATTTATTGCAATGTAAAATCGGCTCTTTTGATTAACCAGCCTTGAAATGCACAAAAAATCACAGACAAGCAATAAAAAAAATAGAATTTGATGCAAGTCGCCCATTATTTAGAGATTTATCGTATCGAACAATATTATTTATAATGTTTAGGTATAATAGTAGAATTTTATTAATAAGATTGTTCCTACTGTAAAGATATTAATGGTGATTTTGTAAGACTTGTATTTCAGAGTATGATTTAGATTGTTTTAAAATTCATGTTATCATTTAGTTTGATAATTCTTCATGACATTCAAAATTCAGTGGTTAGTTTTAAAAATTAATGTTGGGATTTTAGTAGAGTTGAACAGAATCGGCTATGAACTATTCAAATTGAAAATTTCCCATTAAAAGAGGAGTATAGACTTTATCCTACTTTGAACTTTAGCATATTTCAAGAACATCTTGAGTTCAGAATATTTCATAAATATTGAAAACCACAATGTACTCACCATACATTTACAACTTACAATAAATTGGTGACAATTAAATTAGTGGAACAACCCTATTGAATTATATATTAAGTATAATAAGTAATGTATAGTAAGAATTATAGTATATTAATATATTAAGTAATGCTAAGGATTGCTGTAATATAAGTTTTATTGAGGTTTATCTAATAGTCTCAGATTTTCATTACAATGGAATAATTTAAAATAAATATTTTTGAAAGTTTTCAAATGTCTGAGAAGCTCACATTGATGATTGTTTCTTTTCTAGGGTGTGTCAGAGGCCTTTTATTTCTTCAGTTATATAGTTTACTATCCAGTTGTATTACTTGTTCTATTTTTAAACTTTTTTGCGGATGCTAAACCAAAGTTTTCCGAGTATCCACCTTCTGAGGTAAGTTTTACCCAATAGTCTTTTCTTGTATTTTTTAAAATCTCAATTTACTTCTTATTCTTTCAATTAATACTATTATTATGTTAATTTAATATGGAATGTATTTAATAATATAAGGTTATAATTTTGAAATCTATTTCCAACTTACCATTTCCCTTGCAATTTCCCTAGCAATTTCGAACTTGAGTAGTCTGTTTCATGAATCATGACGAAACAAATCAATTGTACTTACTGATTTTTTAAAAGTATGTACTTATAATTAGCCAGTTGATAGTTTATACTGACGCATACTAGTATTTTAACTAGAAATTATTTATTTCACTCATCCATTAGAGAAACAGTTCTATTTGGATTTGGATCAATCAGTGAAACTTATAGTACTTAGCGATACTGCTCTTAATCAAGTAGTTTTAAGTATTAAAAACTTGTGTCATAGAGAAAGCATTATGCAAGAGTAATGTTTTCTCTATGTTCAGGAATGGTTCCTATTGATTAGGGTTTCATTGAAATTAAAATTATTTTTGTGAGAAGTCTTAAGACAATAAATACTTTAGATTTCGATTCAACTTGACTCAGATTTACCTTTATATTTTGATTCAAGATTCAGCTCACTAATACAAACGGTACTAATAATTTATAATGCTAAATTTACCGTTTTACGTTGAACTTTACATACGGTACTAATTTTAACGTTGAATAAACTGAAATTTCTAGGTTCAATTATATAAGATAAATTCATCAGTTCAATTATATGAAATTATTTAGTTGACAATAACATGGATCAATAAATTGTTAGAAAGTGTTCACAATAATCCTCGTGTTTCACTTGTGAAAAAATCCATAATTATATCTTACTTTTATTGTTAGTCTGATGATCTTTAAAACATAGAAACTCAGTTTCAAGTTTACTAAAGCGAGTGTTTCTGAAAGGAACACTGAATACTAGAAATATTCGATATTGAAACAGTTCATTAGAAGCAGATTCAAAAACGAATTTTCAAGGAAGATTCTACTAAAAAACAAAAGGTACATAGGTTTGTGAGAAATACTCATGGTCTTCTTCACTATAAGGCAAATATCTATTGAAAATCAATCGGAAAACTTTTTGTACACTATACGAGTTTGCTCTAATTAATGTATTTATTTCTCCACAGAATCCTTGCCCTGAAAGTTTTTCATCGTTCCCGTCTAGATTAACTTTCTCCTGGTTCAGCAAACTTGCTTGGCTAGGCTACAGGAAGCCATTAGAAACAGGTGACCTCTGGCACATAGATTACGAAAATTCATCCTCAGGTGTTGTACCTCAATTTGAGAAATTCTGGAACAAAAAATACAGGAAAATATTATTGTCAAGGTGAGTGGACATCACTCAGCTGCTATATAATCAATATTATTCAAGATTCAGATTTTCAAATCATAATTTTAGATTTAATGAAAATTTAATAATTATATTGTTCATTTATATCAACAGTGTAACATTTCGTCGGCTATGAGTGTTGAAAAACTCATCCATTAAACAGGAAAGCGAATAAAACACCATTAATTGGAAGGCTAGGAAAAAAATTTATATTCGATTCTTACAAATAGTAAAACAAGGTTTTTATGATCTTCATGATAACTTCACAAGATATATCTAAACACAAATGAGAAAGCACTTGTTTACAAGCATAAATTGTTATTAGGTACAATAAGTTTGAATAGTAGAATATTACTCAATGCTTTTCATTAATTTAGTGTTTGAATTTCATAAGATATTATGATTTCATTAGAAGTACATAGAGCAAAGATGTTCCCCTCAAAATTATAATATTTTTACTTTGCTCAAATTGTTGATTTATTTGTCGTGTAAAACTGAGGTAATAACCGAATTGATTTTTTTCTTATTTGAATAAATTGAAAGTTGAATGCTCAATAATTCTCAAATTTATTTTAGTAATGGAAGGGTTAAACAATATCAACATAAAGTCTACGAATTCCTTTTTTTAATTTTTATGTATTCCATTTTTAGTGAAGTAAACGATAAACTACCGACTTCGAAAAGATCTGGCAGCGTTGATTTTGCCGAAGAAAATCATGCAAGAAGAGGATCGAGCAAACCAAGCATAGCTAAGCATGCTTCAATTCTGCCCGTGCTCTGTGCTGCGTTCGGTCCCAAGTTTCTTTTCGGCTCCGTTCTCAAACTAGGGCAAGATCTTCTGTCATTCGTCAGTCCGCAAATCCTGGAGTAAGTAATTGCTGAATTTCTGACACAGTGTCTGGTGAGATGTTGTGATATTTATAATACATAATGAAAACACTGGAATGTAGTCAAAAAATATCACTGTAATTTATTAGAATTTAACAAACATGTTTCGGCATCATTGTGCCATCTTCAGTACACTATTTTTTGACTACATTCCAGTGTTTTCATTATATATAATTGCTGAATCACCCTTTCACAATATTCTAATTATTTTCATTTCTCCCTTTTAATTTTATTGGCAACGATTTCCAAAACTGCATAGGAATAGGAAAATATGAGTCAGCCGTGTACTTTTGCGTTTCTAGTGCATTCGGTTGTCTCGCGAATAAATACTCGCAGGTAAACCCTTTTTTAGCAATTATACGGTTACGAGTAAACCCTACAATTTATTCACATCGATTTACTTGAAGATCGAATACTTGTAGACTTGTAAGTAAATACTCGTCCTACTCGTTTTTATTCACTCGGCCCCATGTTTCGATGTATATTTCTCAAGATTAAATTCTGTTCATTATCAGGGAAATAAAAATGATGGACAAAACTTTTTCGCCATTATTTATTTTGGAAATTTCCGTCCTGAAGCTCATTAATCTGAATTAATCTTGTAAACATTGAAAAATTCAAGAAAGAACTATTTGAACTACTGATTTGAGATCTCTTTGTTGTAGATTATTTTTTTATTTATATTCTCTATCCTTGTGTCATTTGATTGATTCGAGGTTGAACGAATAGGTATTTCTGTAGTGTATCTAATACACTACAACAACACACATCATTGTGTCGATATGCAATTTTCAAATATGAACGATTGATACAATCTAGTGTTGATACTTAGAGGGAAGTATGGTAAAACCTGCTGTAAAAACAAAAATATGAATGCAGATTCACTAAATAAATGTATTTATTTTTATTGAATACAGTTTAACGCCGATTATCCGAATTAATTGGGACCGGGATCGATTCTGTTAATTGGAAATAGACTGGCATTAAATGAAAATTAAGGCTAGGCGTACATCGGTTAGTCAAGTCAAGACAAGACGAGATTAGTCACGTTTAGTCACAGTACTCCACATAGTTGCTTATGAAGCAACTCACACCGATTAGTCATTGCATCAGTGTGTGCTGCTTCATAAGCGACTATGTGAATTAGTGTGACTAAACGTGACTAATCTCGTCTTGACTTGTCTTGACTAACCGGTATACGCCTAGCCTAAGTGTCACATATAGAATAAACTTTATTAAGTTCAACTAGCAAGAGTGGGGCTGTTAAATTGATATGGAAAACAAAAACAAATACTACGCCAACTAAAATAGAAATATTATGTTCCTCGCATCCCCACAATCCTTATTTCTATTGGAAAAAAATACTTGCTGTTGATTTTTATATCACGCTTAAGGTGGGTTTTCGTTACTGCGACCGAGTGCCGCAGCGGAGCCCGACCCAGCGTTGCCAGATGCAATTGATGAAAAATCCCAACTATTTATAGTGGGGATTTTTCATCAATTGCATCTGGCAACGCTGCTTCGGGCTCCGCACTCGGTCGCAGTAACGAAAACCCACCTTTAGGACTGATTCTGATAATTGGCGTTCGGATATCCGACGCTATTTTGTACAAAATGTCCAATGTTTTTGTTTGAAAATGTGTTGTAATGTGATGTGTTTTGTATTGGGTTGCTTGTTGGTACACAGGCTGCTTATTGGGTTTGTAGAGGGCAAAGAGTCAGTGTGGCGCGGCTACATGTACGCCGGCCTGCTGCTGCTCACCGCCATGCTGCAGACGTTTCTGCTGTCGCAGTACTTCAACTGCATGTTTCTGGTCGGACTGCGCATCCGCACCGCGCTCATTTCGGCTATCTACAGGAAGGTAACTGCCGGTCAGCACCTCACCTCTTACCTTTTGTGTAGTAGTGAAGGTGGTACTTATCAAATACAAATACTGGAAGTTGTCACAAGCACAAATTTATCAATATGAGATACTGGTTTCGGTTATTACGTCATTATTAGAGAGATCATTAAGAGTTCCATGCATACAATACAAGTAACACGGAACAGTGAGAATATTGTAGCACCCTATATTATAAGTCTGAGCAAAGCTATGAGATGAAACTATGAAAACCATAGAAAAAGGAATGAGGAATGAGAAAAAGATTGAAAAGAAGGACGAGAAGGAGAAGAAGGTGGAAAAGGAGAAGAAAGAGGAGAAGGAGAAGAAGAAGAACAAGAACAAGATTGAGAAGAAGATTGAAAAGAAGTAGATGAAGGAAGATGAGGAGGAGGAGGATTGGAAACTATTTCATGTATTTCAAAAGTCGCAGTTTTATGCGACCTGGGATGTCTTAATTATATAATAAATTGCTTCAAACTACTAGAGATCTGCCTCTAAATAATTTTAAAAAGTGATATCTCATCTTAAAAATAATGCCTTCTACTCTCTTGATGAAATATAAATGAATAAATTTTTTATTTGAATGCTCTATCATGTATCAAGTTTATCCATGTATTGTTCGTTAGCATTTTTGTTTGATTTTGATATCCTTTATGTAATTTTAGTACATTATGTTTAATTGCATGAATTTTTGCAATGTCTGGTAATCTTTGAGTTTACACAATTAACGATGTCTGGTGACATCAGAGTTTACCAGAGGTTGTGTAACAACCGAAACTGGTATATCGATGTATTAATAAATTTGTGATTGTGACAACTTCTAGTTATTGTATTCGACACTTGATTGTTTTTCATTAACTTATTTTAATATGTTTAGGAAGATCTTGAGAGTCAGTAGATGGTAGGTTTTAGAACTTACTCATTTGCTTAATAATATGTTAGTTTTCTTATTCATACAAACCTTGCTGTCCCAATATAATATTCTTTTAACTCCTGAATCGAGTAGAAACATCACCTCTCTTTTTCTCTTTTAAAACCCGCCGTGGAAGTTTTGAGAGGAAGAGACCTGAGTGGAGTCAGTAAAGCATTAAATAGTTGAGTGGCTATCTATTAAAAAAAAATGTCTTGGAGCTCTAAACAGCGTGTTTGAATTGATGTCTATGTATCTCGCTTTTTATGATTTGTAGAGAAATTTATTCTACTATTCTACTATTTAGATAGTAGTCTGTTGGTTCGAACTTTTGAATTTCTTTTAGGAAGGCGGATGGCAAATGACTTATGTTACGTTTTTATGGGTAGATTTTTTTTATATCGGCTGATTGGTGCCTGCATCAAATGAGCGTAGGGGGGATAAGGGGGGCATAGGGGGAAATCTATTTAGCCGCCATCCTTGATGAAAAATTTACCCTTAGAAATATTCAATAACAGTCATTCGCCTTCCTGAAAAATTCTACTTCACAAGACTGTGCTCTATCGTGAGAGTCTGGGAAGTAGTTACAGTAAACCGTAAACGAATAATACTTGAAAGTCATCTAGAATATATTTATTCATACACATATCGTTGTAATAATTTTCTCGCGTTGATTGGAATTTAAGTCAATCACCTTTGAATATGTAGGGTGCCAGCAAGGTTGAAGATGATAAATTACATTCTAAATGGTCTTATTCATTACAGGTAACTGTCACAGTATCAACCTCATCAGAACTAAGTGATTTGTGATATTTTGCAGGCGATGGTGATGTCAAATGCAGCAAGGAAAGAATCGACGGTTGGTGAAATCGTGAATCTGATGTCAGTGGATGCCCAGCGGTTCATGGATTTGCTAACCTATCTCAACATGATCTGGTCTGCTCCGTTGCAAATCTGTTTGGCTCTTTTCTTCCTTTGGCAGACACTAGGTAATTTTGAGATTATCCAACTCAAACTCACTCAAATTATCTTTTGCGATTCATTAGAAAAGTAAGTGATGATTCCCATGGTTGCACGGGTCCCAGGCTAGATTAGATTATGCTCTTTATTCATGTAGTCTATTCATGTACGGTAGTTTACAAAATATATCGTCTCATATTCAATCAATCTACAAATTTGTTGTACAAAGGAGAGTACAACAGGCTTATTCCCAAAACTTCTCAGCTTCCAATCTACACAAACAGTCCAAATTCAGGTTATGTCATGTCGCCCATTCTAGATTATGTTAGTTTAGCTCCTAAGGGTCGGTTTATGAGCTCGGGTTTATCTCTGGTTCGAGGCTAAAAACAGGATTTTGCGCCGTGTTAAAAATAGGGTTTATGAGCTCGAGATTAGCAAGTTCCAGGCGTAAAAGAGCAATATTATCGCAGGGAAAACCCCGAGGTTTAAAAGTTGGGTTTATGAGTCAATAACAGATCATCTCGAGTCTAAAAGATAAACTAATAAATCCCGAGCTCATAAACCCACCCTAGAAGTATTTTTCTTTGACAAAATTACTTTCTGTCACATAATAATTCAAATCTTCAAAACTTATCGGACACACACACACCAATAGATTTGCGAATGCGTTGAAAAATGTTTCATCCATATTATACTGTTGCAGATTGTCTCTTATATTTTCTTTTCATATCCTACTAGTTCTACAAGTTAAACCCAGTTTTTATCATTACAGGAGCGTCAGTTCTGGCCGGTCTTGCTGTGATGATCATCATGATTCCAATCAACAGTTACATAGCAACACGCGTCAAAACACTGCAAATGAGGCAAATGAAGTACAAAGACGAACGTGTCAAATTGATGAACGAAGTACTGTCTGGAATTAAGGCAAGTAGCTGGAATTAACTTCTACTGTCGATGGCATCAACTTGAACCTCTGCCCATTTCTAGTCTAGTAACTTATGGTATCTCATAGTATCTCCCTTGTCCGACTTTTGAAAATATTAAGAGGATATAAATTCAGTGACCTAGAGACTAGAGAGTTTGAAAAAGTGCTGCCCGCCTTATATGATGCTTGTAGAAAGTATCTCTTGACTCCCTTAAAGAAGAAGCAGTGAACTCCTCATTATTACACATCTTATTCCAGAGAAAAAGATGTGTTAATGTGGGTGGGTATAACTGTAGCATAAAAATCCTTTTTTGTGCTATTCTTTGTATTACAAGCTAAGTATTATGAAATTCAGCAAGAAGTACTATTTTGATGGTGCTTGAAGAGTTATGTCCAACGTTTTTTTTTTTAATTCGTCTATCTTAATATTATTCCAGATAATACTTCTTTAACTTAGGTAATATTATTCTATTGTGGAATTTTGTGATGTAGTTATTTTACTTGAGTTGTTGTTGTTTTTGCTAGAATGAAAATATGTTTTGATTTCTTATTGATTTGTGTTGGCTAGGTGTTGAAGTTGTATGCTTGGGAGCCCAGCTTTGAACAACAGATACTAAGAATAAGAAACAAAGAAGTGCAAGTATTGAAGGAAGCTGCTTATCTGAATGCATCAACGTCTTTTATTTGGGCATGCGCTCCTTTCCTAGTAAGTACTATTAGGATATTATTAGGACTATTCGTACTATTAGGATATTCCTAGTAGGATATTATTGATCCAAAATCATATAGTAGTCAAACTGTTGACATTTATTCAATAAAAAAATAGTTGATTACATTTATTTTTGTAATTATCTTTCGTAGTGCTGCAATCTTTTATTCTGTAAATTTGATAATGAAAAATATGCTAGAAAATGAGAGAATAGAAGATTTTAAACCGCTTTTAAATTGTAATGTTGAAAACTTGGAAAAAGTCAGTTGTGATACATTTCTTACTTGGTTATTGAATTCACAAATTCGTTATAATTCAAATGAAGTTCATCCCTTCTTATGTTGATTCTTTCTCTTATTTTACTTTTAATCAAATGCATGTTTAATGTTTCTTGTAATATAGTATGAGCATTGTAAATGGATGTTTTTAAATCAGTTTCTTTTTTGAATAGTGGTGTCTTGTTTCTACTCAATCTTTAAATGTATTGTTTGCCTGCAAAATTATAGACAACCTACGGGTTGAGTAGATTTTATGTTTAACAGAAAAATATATTTTACAAGAGAACCGTTTCATCTTGATCAAAACATAGAACTCATGTATTTAGCACATGTATGTGCTGAATATAGCGTATATCTCTATCTATCCATAACTGTCTCTATAGTATCTATAACTATCTCCAATGTATCCAAGTATTTTTATTACACTAATATTATCAGTGTAGGTTCCATGCAACCATAGAATGACCTAAAAAGAAATAAAATCACAAAAATAGATTATTTTTATTATATAGCGGTATAGCCTAGAGAATATTCTACGTAAGTTACTCGAAGAAATCGAAGCATACTTTGAATTCATTGTACTTTGTAAAGCAGATATAATTTTTCCCCAACAGGTGTCGCTTGTTACGTTTGCAGTTTATGTACTTTCTGATGAAGCGAATGTTTTGGACTCGAAGAAGGCATTCGTTTCCCTATCACTCTTCAACATCCTACGTTTTCCTTTGTCAATGTTGCCTATGTTGATCACCAATATTGTTCAAGTAAGTATAAACTACGAAACATCTACAAACTATATGAAATTGGTAAACTAACTATCTATAAATGTATTTGACTGCATGAGTGGACTCTTTGTGATACTAAGTACTTATCTATTAATGTAGCTTCCTTTATTACTATCTACTCATTTATCTTCGCTAAGAATAAAAATCGATGATGGAATTAATTGGCATTCTACCATTTTCAAACGATTTCTCATCTAATCCGCATTGGTAAACTTATATTGAACATCTATTATACAAAAGTTTAACTGGTTTCATTTAAAAGGTACCATCTTCGTTTCAACCAAGTCTAACAGTCTAACAAAACGTATATCTAACTTGGTTAAAATTACAGATACATACTGTATAATCACAGTGTGGCCATTGGATTTCAAACTTTTGATTGGTTAGCTCAGACAAATCCACCTTACTTTTGCCAATTCCCATTAGATTTGCTTTGAAATGATACGCAAATTATATAATGTTATGTTTAGTGATTCACTTCTTACCTACAATTTGCCTTTGCAAGTGTTAGTTCTAGAGCTTTGTCATTTCAAGGTTTTGAAACAATGCCAAGATTAGTGAGACTATTTTTAATGTGAGATCGTTTTTTATGCTGTTGTGAATGGGTTCATGTTTGCCTGTAATCCCATAACAAAATTTTAAAGTTTGGCAAAAGTATGGCGGTGGCGGGAATAAAAAATGTTCCAACACACTGTTATGGACCTTTTCACACCAACGACCACACTGAGATTATACAGTCTCTGTAGATAAAACTATTAATTCAGTGTTTAAACTGGAAATTCACTGTTTAAACTAAGTTTGAACTGATCCGTAAAACCTGGTTTTAACGAATATGATGCATACGGGCCTAAATGTACAAATAATCAGTTATGTGGCACATCAATTCAAGGTGAATTTTCAATATTCACCAGAGAATTATTTGTGATATTTTCGTAGAAAGACTGTTTCATCTTACTAATATTAATTATAAAAATTTCAGGCTGGTGTATCAATCGAAAGAATAAACAAATTCATGAATACTGAAGAATTGGATCCGAACTCAGTCCAACATAATGAATCTGAAGGTAAGAAATCATACCTATCAATTCACTCTGTCATCAGATCTGATTTATTATTCTCGTGTCTTGATTAATTTTTAATCTGTAAACCAATGCTTCATTTTGAACATTTCAACTGTTGAATACATTTTATTCTTAAGCTTAACATCATAATCGGCTCTTTCAATTTCAGATGATCCGTTAATAATTGAAAATGGATCATTTTCGTGGGGAGCAGGATCTGAGGGAGATGATGCTCTTATACTGAAGAATATCAATATTTCGATAAAGGCCGGATCTCTAGTTGCTGTTGTGGGGCCGGTCGGTTCAGGAAAGACTTCATTGATATCAGCGTTCTTAGGGGAGATGGATAAAGTTTCTGGACGTGTAAATACTAAGGTAAAATTTCTTTTCAATTAATCATCTCAAATACTATTTCAGAATATAGGTATATTGGTTGATGAAAATTAGTCGCATTTTCATTCCGCCGATTGAGATTTTCGATTCATTTTCTCAGTGATGTAATTGGTTTGATCCATGGAATAACATTAAAAATATTGTTGATTGGAGTTCCACTTCAGTAATCTTGAGAGTCTTTAAGAGTACAGTATCATCAACAAGTCAGTCTATTACTTTGTATCAAATAAACCTTGATAACTAACTTCAAAAAATAATTCATTTCTCAAATAATAAATATTGATTTTATAATTATCTTGTTTGCAGGGTTCACTAGCTTACGTGCCACAACAAGCATGGATTCAGAATGCTACGCTTCAGCAAAACATATTATTTGGACAGACTCTAGAAAATAATAACTACATTCGGGTGATTGATAATTGTGCCTTGAAACAAGATTTTGATATGCTACCGGCCAGAGATCAAACTGAAATTGGTGAAAAGGTATTTATGTCAACATTGTTTTTAGCATAATGCAAGATTTTTATAAAGATTTAACAGCCTGCCGAATTTGATAAGAATATTACTCGGACATTGAATCCCAAACAAGTATAAATGGTAACGTTTTAAGATACTGTTGTGATAAATCAATAAAATCTTTAATTTGAAACCCCAAACGAGGAATTTATCCATTTAATCTACTTTAAAGCTCTTCTGGTATCAAAAAATGATATTTTTTCAAATAAATGTATGTGACAAACTTATGCCTCCATTAAGTTGTATTTAAATTGCAGTACCAATTTTCAATTAATAAATCGTTGAAATTCATTATCCATTTAAAATTATTACATTATTGGAATAAAGTATTAATTCTCTTTAGTCGAATTTTGTTGAAATCATCAAAATATCTCTTGTGATGGACATAGACCACAGTTTACTCAATGTGTACTCTTGATAATACCCTAAATATACGCTTATTACATAGGTTCCAACTTTATAGCTAAATAGTGGTTAATTTTTTGGAACGCTCTATGCAACATGCGTGAAATTATTTATTTTTCATTTTTTAGGGGATCAATCTGAGTGGAGGCCAAAAACAAAGAGTGAGCTTAGCCAGAGCTGTTTATAGTAACGCTGACATCTATCTGCTGGATGATCCTCTCAGCGCTGTTGATAGTCATGTAGGAAAACACATATTTGAGAAAGTAATTGGACCTAAAGGAATGCTCAAAAAGAAGGTGAGTGTTTTATTAAGTTTCAATGTCCAGTAAAGTGAATTTCAATACTTCCATTTTTTATTTACCATAAATTAGAATTCGAAAGCCTACTTTAATGTTTTGTCTTAATTAAATTAGAATACAATACTTAAGGTCATTCTTAGTTTACTAGAATTCAATTATTGAAATTTTTCAAGTCTGTTGAAACATTCGGTTTCAGTTTTTCGTTTGACTATTGATAGATTAGGTGAATTAGTTGTACCAGTGACAGTTTTTTTTTTGCTAGGGATGATGTCCACATAAGCTCTAGGCTTGTGCGTGGGTAATGGGAAGGATGATGATGAGAGATGAATGGACCTGCTGCTTTAGGTGGGTTCCGAACCACCGGGAAGCGATATTGAAGCTCATAATCTTTTTGTATTTAGAGGAGTTGGTCACCGTTACAGCAGGAGTGGTAGGCGCCGTCTCTTATCTAATCTCACCGATTAGACTCGTCTGCTACCACTGGGACAACCGCTTCCCTAAGTTAATCACGCTATCTATATGATCAAACTGATGTTTAACTTGAAACTTATATTACTTGGATCATTCAATTGATGTGGTAAAAGCTCATGTGTTGAAATTTAGTGTATATGTTTACATTTTCACCCTCTTGTGACTTAATTCCCTCACTCGATATGGCGATAAAAATAATGGGACCTCCTTTCAAATTGAACACTATACCTCAATATGGTTAATTCTACTTATTGCACAATTCCATTTAATACAACTATTAATATTGTTCTATGGTTACTGAATTGGAAGTTTTTTGTCTGATTGTGATACGTTTTTCTTGTAGACGAGAGTATTGGTCACTCACGGCATCTCGTTCCTACCGGAGGTAGACTTCATCATTGTTGTGAACAATGGTCAGATATCTGAACAGGGAACGTACAAAGAGCTACTTGCCAAAAAAGGCGCTTTTGCTGATTTCATTGTTAATCATCTCCAGGATATTGACGATCCTGAAGAAGAAGAACGTGAGTATTGTTGAAGTAATCAATCAAATATCAATATTTTTCTCGATTTCCATCATAGTTGAATCGCTTTACCAGATACTTCATTGATAATTTGTATCAGTAATGATTATTAATTTGTATCAATTAATCATCATTATCATTAGTAATGATATTCATCAATTTTTTATGATCATTGATCATTATGATGGTTGAATAACGTAACTTTCGTGTGATGGGAGACAATAATTAATAAAAATTAAATGTTATTGAATGTTTCTTATTGAATTGTTATTATAAATTGTTCTCATTAAAATGTTAAAAAAAAATATTTTTTAAAAATATCGATTATCGATCAGTATCGATTATCAACCAAATATTAAGGCTAAGTAATGCTACAGTTTATTATTAAAATTTAAATATTTAATAATTTGTATCTATGTTATGTTGTACAGTATGTTGGAGTATATTTAATATTGATGTAATTACTGAAACAAGTATCTCATTGGTTCAATAAAACTAAGCTTTCATTTTCCAATAAAAATTTTCTAAATATTCTCTCATCATTACCTTTCATCTTTCCAATATAACTGGAAGGTAAACCAATTTTTATTTATTTCTTGATTAGCAGTTTTTTATTTTCTACAAACTAGTTTCTGTTGAAACATTGAATTATATAAAAATTTATTAACACTACCCACAAACATATTATATTAAAAGGTAATTTACTTGAGGATCGATTACCACCAATACTTCTAAGGTATCAACAATGAAGAAAATCATTTAAAGCAATTCTTTTTATTTCTATCTTCTGCTCTTCTCAATTTTCGAACAGTTGTGCGTGGATGGAGTTATTCATTGTTGATCGTTTGTGATGTTCAATCTTTATTCATTGGAATTTCGTTTACACAAAGTCGTTTTGTTCCAGAATTGGACGAGTTGAAGCAGCAATTGTTGGGCAAAGTTGATAAAATCGCAAACTCCAAGTTGGGTCGTCAAAGATCCAGCGAATCGGGATCAAGTACTACTTCCATTCAAAGGTACGGCTAATCTCCAAGTAAGAACTATCCTTTTTCTATTCAAGAAGTGAGTATCTTTTCAGTGTAGTATTCAATGTCAATAAAGCTAATAACATAATAATTATTATTTCAATGACCATTGTTGGTTGAAGCATATAATCTAACAGATATATTGTGTATTAGGCATCACCATAATCAAATCACTCGAAATTTTGATGATTAATTTGGGAGGAAGATAATAGTGTGTTCCACCAAAACATGAAATATTCAAAACATGTAACTTGGTTGGGAATCAATGGGTGGAAGCTTTTGAAACTTATCGAAACATTATTATGATGGAATAAATTATTAGACGTTGCAGTTAACCAACTGCTATGAATACAGGATAATTAGGGAAACGAGAATCCAAAGAAAGCTTTTAAATAGTTTTGAAGACTTCTGCTTCAGCAAATATTGACAACAAAGCTAAATAGCAAGAGGATAATTGATGAATGCCACTGTAATAAACTATTACTATTAAATTATTGCTACTGCATAAATGACAGGGTCTTCAGAACAATTGATGTAGCTTTCTTTGGATTTTCGTTTCTCTCATTTTTATTATTTTGATATTTATTTTATCAGTTTTTTTCTCTTCATTGCACCTGAAACTTATTTCAACATGTTGATTTTCCCAGGCGGAAATCACTGGAAAACAATGATCGACCACCTCCCAATAAGAATGCGATAGCTATCGGAGAAAAGTTGATAGAAACTGAAAAAACAGAAACAGGAAGCGTAAGTTTTTCATCTTTATTTTTTTTCCTAAAATAAAAAAATGTGCAATTCTTCTAAAGCAATCCTATAGTTGTAATTCTTGTGACAATACTGTGTTACAGCTACTGTATTACAATTATTCGTTTGATATGTTTGAGTTAATGCTAGTTGGTAACTACTTTCTGGCTTTACAGGGCTCTGTTGTAATTTAAAGGGTGATTTTAAAGTCTTACAAAAGCTAGATTATCATAGAATCAAAAATGCCTGTTTCCAAACCAATCGTATTTGAAAAATATTCAAAATAAAAAAATCAAATCAAATCATTTATTTATCCTTGAAAACAAAATACAGCAAACTTAAAAAGTACAATGAAAAATAATAGAGTTAATAATACAATAGATATAATATAAAATAGTATTAATAACAAGGAAGGTCCCTGCAAAGGCAACAGCCTGAGCGCAGGGGCCGAGTATTATATAATAACAAATAAAATAAGCAGCATTAACCAAAATAATACAAAGAAAAGAAATATCTTATTATAACAGTTGAGGAAAAAAAAATTACTCACAGTACAAGGTAAAGAAAATACAAGTAAAAAAACTAATAATA
This sequence comes from Laodelphax striatellus, assembly GCA_017141395.1. NCBI lineage: Eukaryota > Metazoa > Arthropoda > Insecta > Hemiptera > Delphacidae > Laodelphax > Laodelphax striatellus. The sequence goes on from CM029533.1 coordinate 17,529,289, forward strand.
AAGAAATAAAGAAATAAACCCTTGAATGTATAAACGAAATTTGCAAGAGAACATTTGAAAGAATTTACAATTTGAAAAAAGAGGTGAAAGCTGTATCGAAAAAACCTTGAAGCAACATAAAACTAACTAGAATTTGGAAAAAAGTGAAGTAATAGCTTTTTAAGTAAAGTGAAGAAAGTAAAATAAGTTAACAGATATTGAACGTGCCAGGATCTTGCGGAAGGATCCATCGATCTATTTCATTTAAGAGCTTTCCATTCAAATTACCAGAAATGAAATTCTCAGGTATCACATTAACTAGTTTATGAACAATATAGTTGAACTGTCTTCTACAAATGGATAAAACTGCATTGTGTGATTCAAAAGTAATGGATGAGGGACGGAGATTATAAGGAGATATACGGAGGTTGAAAAGTTCACTATGTTTATTAATATAAATTATTAAATTTTTTATATACAGCTGCCTAACAGACATGACGTTAATTTCATTGAAGAGACTTTCACTAGGATAACGTCTGGGCTTGCCCAGTATGGCCTTTAATAAGGTTTTCTGAATAACAATTATTCTGTTCAAGTGGTTCATATAAGTAGCACCCAAACGCCTAGCCCAAACTGGAGCAGGGACTGGCTGTAGGCAAAATAGACTAGTCTCAAAACGGCTATGCTGCTAGACTTGCTGATCTTATGGAATTTGGTAATCCAATGCTTGAGTTTATTGCAAGTATTATTGATATGGGAATCCACCGTAGATGTTGATCAACAATAACGCCTAGGTACTTGAAATTATTTACTCTACATAATTTTGAGCAATCACAGTCCACTGAATCAAAGATTACAGTTACGACCATGTATATGAATGTGAGTGAAATCAAGTGGCAAACCAACAACATTGGGTGAGAAAGCTAAGAATACACTTTTCTTTGTGTTGAGTGTGAGAATATGTTCGTCCAGCCAAGCTTTTACAGTTCTCAAACCCCATTCAGCCGAATTCTTCACATCTACCCATGATGATCCGGTAAATAATAGAGCAGTGTCATCAGCGAAGGCAAGTGTCCGACAATTATCCAATTCTAGCTTTATTAAATCGTTAATGTACAAGAGGAAAAGGATTGGAGATAAAACTGTTCCTTGTGGAAGACCATAATCACTCAAACGTTTAGAGCTAGTTTTATTTTCCAATGTTAGTATTTGATGTCTATCAGTTAGGTAGCTGCTAAACAATTTGAGGGGTACACCACGAATGCCAAGCTTTTCCATCTTGTTTAGTAATTTTGAATGTGGAATAGTATCAAAAGCTTTAGCTAGATCTAAAAAAATAGCTATTGTTTTCTTATTATCACTGAAATTATTAGCAATTGTTTGAGTTAAGAGAGTTATAGAATCAATAGTACTTTTGTTAGTCTGAAAACCATACTGATGTTTATGGATGATATCATGTTTCAGTAAATAACAAATTAGCCGGGACTTAATTAATTTCTCAATTATTTTTGAAAAGCCACTTAACAAACTGATTGGGCGGTAGTTAGTTGGATCTACTATTATTTATTATTCATTCAAAATATTCCAGTAACATCATAACCGAGTCTATCAAACACCTTGAAACCACTAAATAATAGATAGCAAGATAGTATTAATGATACCTTAATGATTTAATTGAATTCTATCTCAAAATCGTGTTTTGTTCCTATCTTACAATGGTTCATAAACCCCCCTAGGGCGCTACTGGTCTAGAGTTCATCGTCAATATGCAAGTAAATAAATTATTTTCCTTTATAAAAACTAATTTGTGCCTTTTTTCTTATGCTCCAGGTGAAATGGCACGTCTACAAACACTACATCCAATCAGTCGGCATGTTTCTAACCGTAGCCACCTTCGTAATTAACGTCATTTTCCAAGGATTTTCCATTGGCTCAAACCTTTGGTTGTCGAAATGGTCGAGTGATCCAATTTTGAAAAACAATGGAACAAATCACACACATGAGAGGAACTTGTATCTTGGCGTTTATGCTGGGTTGGGTGCTGGACAAGGTAAGATCTATTCTGTATCATTTTAAAACTCTCAATTAACTTGTATTAGATGGTTTATGGATTCTTAATACACACTACAGATAACTGAAATTACAAATTTATTATTACTTCGAATTCACTCTGAATATAAATCTTGGTTCTAAGAGGTGAAAATCAGTTAATAGGCTCTTGAGTAGAACCAGCATTTTTCATTGTTATACTTCATACTCCTGAATACAAAAATGTAGAGCTTTTCATTGTGAAGAAAATGATATCTGATTTTAAAGAATCGGATGAAATATAACCGAGTTATGCCGATTTGAAGATTACCAGTTCCGTATCTCCAGCAGTGAGACATTTCATGCTTTAGTAATTCCACGTATTATAGTAAAAAGTTATAGTTTTCCAGTAAAATCTAATTTAAAATTTTAGTCGGCTGCCGTTTTGAAAAAGGCAGATATTGAAAGTTATTGATTTTTTTATTTTGTAGACCACACCTTATACCCCTCCCAAATTTCATAAGAAAATCTTGTTTTCAATGAGATATGATGAAAAAATTGAAAACACAAAATGTCGGATCTCAAGAAATATGGAAAATTCTGCATTTTGCCAATGACATTTTCTGTTTGTTTTGGCTTATAGAATACCGTGGGGACACTATATTTAGAATATTTTATGGGACACCTATATTCTGAGTAGTGAGGTGATGAATAACTCACTACAACGCTGTTATGGCACTTTAGGGAGAGACAATGAAAAATAAGAATAATATTCAAGAGTGTGTAGAAAACCTCCTGGTCCTTTCCTTTTTTTTCACGTTTCTTGCATCCGAACTTTTTCTTTATCTTATCATTCTTCTTTTCAACTCCTGATTTCGCATAATTTAAATTTATAATCATGTATTCCTTTTTTATGTGATTTTATTACTATTATCTTTCCGTTAGCATCCCAAATTGAGTTGAAAAACGATTGAAACGTAAGAACAACTGAAAATTTTAATCAAAATTCTGTGAGAATATTTTTATACACAAGATTAATACGAAACTTGTAATTTTACAACAGTGAATTTTCTAATTTATTGTTGTTTCCTGATGCGTTTTAATGCACTAAGCCTCATTTTCAGCGTACGGGAAGTATATTGATATCATTTATACAGTATACATCTACATAATCTAAAGAGGTTACTTCATTAACTTATTATAAAGGTGTTACACTGAAAGGCTCAGGGCCTTGAAACGCATACAGAAAAAACTCGTTAACTCGAAGATAACAAAGTTGAGATTACTGAGGTGAAATGTTATCAAGCTTTAGGCCTAGATTATATACCTTAAGTTCAAGAAGGATGAAACCCTTGGAAGAAAGAATTTTCAATAGTAGGAGGTACATAGAAATCTGTATAATTTATATTCACTGCTTATTTCCAAGTAAGTGTTACATAAAGACCGATATACAATATATTTGAAAAGGAAGAATTTTTAATAGTAGGAGGTACATAGAAATCTGTATATATTCACTTCTTATTTCGAAGTCAGTGATTACACCATGGTTACTAGTCTATTCTAGTAATTGTGATAGGCACCTTCAAATTCTTATAAACTTCAAATACTTTTCATTTTTTAGAATGACAACTATTAAATTTACAATGTTGCTGATGAAGTTTTATGTTGATCAGCTGTGACGATATTGTGGGCGGCCGTATTGGTAGCGCTTGGAACCCTTTACGCAGCCGAGTACATGCACAATCTAATGTTGAACCAAATATTCCGCAAATCTCTTGCATTTTTCGATGTGACGCCAATTGGAAGACTGTTGAACAGGTTCAGCCGCGATGTTGACATTCTAGACAACACGCTACCTGTCATCATTCGATCTTGTATCAATTGTCTATTCATGGTAAACTATTTTACAGTTGTAGCATCCACTTATCCGGTTGGTATTCAATTGAACATCAGTTTAATGCTACCATTGCTCAGTTGTAGCATCAAAAAAGTCGGTTGGAATTTAATGCATGTCGGGGAAGTACCAGGCAAACATTATGTTACATCCTGAATCTTGATAATAATGTTTAAACGCACCTTGCAGAATTTAACGATTTTTATTGCAAAAATTGATAAAATTAACCAGGAAACGGGGAATGCGACAGCCGCCTTGTCCAATATTTTGGGGAAATTTAACAAAAACTGACGGTGTTCGTAATATGATTTTTTATTGGCTCAAGATAAACTCATTAAAGTAGTGTAACTGAGGGTTGCTTTCCCCAACGCTGCTTAAGCAATACATCTGGCTTAAGCCTCATTCGGAGAATAGGAAAAGTATAGAAAAAAAGTTAAGCGTCAGCGGTTATTACTTGAGCAGCGTTGGGGAAAGCGGCCCTGAAGGTATCACATACTAGTTAAGTAAAACCTTAGGTAGGAATCGATCTTCATTAGATCCAAAGAGCACTCTGATTCCAGCATCCGATGTTATTTATATCTTTATTTTTTTTAAATCTTTTCATCTTTTATGTCCTCTCTTTTATTAGGCTAGAGTAGACCATTTTCAGCTTTCTGTTTCAAATAACTCTTCATCCTCAAATTCGTCGTTTTTCACTTCCAGTATTCTTGCTTTTGCTTCTATCCTTATCAGTTTTCTACTTTCTTTCTCTCTATCCTCTCTATCCGCTATCCTCCCCGAAAAATCCACATCTCCACCCATTCAATGGTTTTCAATTTTTATGCAACTGTTTCAAAAAGTCACTATCTTAAACGATGAAATATGTGAGAATTGAGATTGGTGAGATTTTTCTCAATGCTATTCTATAATTTGTATTAATATTTTGATTCCCATGAAGTGACAAATTTGAATGTAGATGATTTACTATAATTAACTTTGGTATCTTCAATAGGTAAGCCATTTTCACTACATACATTTTTATATTGAATTGATATTTGAATACCCTTGCTGTAGTTGATTGATGATTTTTGGAACCGACTCTTTAGAACGGAAAAGTAATTTGGCATGATTGTTGAAGTACTCCCTTGAAATATTTCTTCGAGTCTGGAAAATTCATACACTATTGCTTTTGATACAATTTATTGTGATCATATTCAATGATTGTTAGTAATATCCATTAATATTCTCAAATCTGTTCAGTAGTATTTTTCCGCTCAGAAATTATTGTCGCCTAGGCTCCTATAATAGTTTGTTGGTGCGGCTAAATATCAACTTAGATATAAATGGCCCTGGGAGTAAGTAAGTAAGTAAGTAAGGCTCCTATAATATCAAAGACTGAACCTTATTGATAATGTAAACGTTTACAATGAACCAAGTGTTGAAGTTCAACATTTACTTTAGTTTTCTGTTGATTACTTTTACTTTAGTTTTCTGTTTATCAGTGTTGATTCAACGTTTAGAATTCGTGTACCGTAGAAAATGAACATTGCATGATGCATGTCAAGTAAGTCAGTAAGTAATATCATAGACTCCATCATTCATGGTGTTAGTTTCATATTATTAATTTTTAAACAGTGCATGCAAGTCAGTTTTCAATCCGTCTAATATTTTTCTCTACACTTATTTTGCCATATTTTTTTTACTGCAATTTATTGTATTTATGTAAATACCACGTTGATGCTATAGTGTATGCAAACCTTAGATTGCAGTGTTGCCTGATTTCTCAATAGCTGAGAAAGGTAAGTCGTGTTCTTAATGGAAACACGGCAACAGCGTGCTCATATTCCAGTATGAAATTGCATTGCCACTAGACTCACTGAATTCTAAGGTTGGCGCATATTTATAGCATCAAACCTCGATCATTTACTCCAAATAGATGTATGGCTGTAATGTTTTAGATGTAGACTACTATGTGAACCCCATGCTTGAGTTTGATATAGAATCAATTTTAAAATTGGAATTTTATTTTAAATAACCGTTTGAGAATTCCTATAAATTACTTTCTAATATTTTATTTTCTCAAATGAATTGTTGATTTTGTCATCATTACTTATTTAGGCCACATAATAAATAACGTGCCATTATAATAATCTCAAAAAGTTATATCTTAGGCCCAGAGCTAACCTATCAACTTGCATAATGACTAATCGAGCTATTAGGTAAACCTCTTTAGACCTTGGTTTCATAGACCGCTCTTCATGCTACTGTGCTTTTAACATTTTGGTAAGGCTCTCTTCTTAAGATTCAACCTCATCTCAAATCGCCCCTTGAGATTCAAAAATAGGTACAAAAAGGAAGCCGAATACTGAGCTAAATAAAGTTATAAAGAAGTATAGTTAAAAAGAATATTAATGAAAGAAAATGATAAATAAGGGGAGTTGAAATAATAGAAACAAGAAGACAAAATTGAAAGCTGACTTGCGCATAAATAGGGATGAAAGTTTCTAGATGACGAAGCTAGTTAACAGCTGGGGTTTATGTGTGTGGTGGTATTTACCAGGAAAGAGTGAGTCATTGTGTATGAATAAACAAATTGGGTTGCAAAATGGTGGCCTAAAAACTGAGTGTCGTATTTATGAGTGCTACTCAGGTCTCACTTTTTTCACTTGACTCGTGAACCCTTTCAAGCAAGGTTGTTTCAACTCTACCCAAAAGACCGCAACCATATTAAAATAATTGCAAAAAGAAAAACATTCTACCCTGTTTATTACAATTATATTACACTTATTGCACAAGCTACTTAGCAATACCGATGCAATTTGCCATAATGTGGATGCACCTTTATATCTGAGCTCACACACTGCTTAGGGTATTTATTTATATATTTTTTCTAAGTGTCTTTGATAAGGATTGATATTAATATTTTCATATCTTTTCATGTTGATGGATTTTGGCATTTCTGAATAATTTCACAAATTTATAGGTTACATTGGACTATTACATGCAAGCGCTATAGTAATACGATTCATTTATTACACTCAATCTGTTCATAAATTCAACACTGACTAGTTTTACAAATCCAACTATTACTCTTGATAGGAGCAGTGATCACTAATACCGCACTTTTTATTCATACAAATGTAACTGTTACTTGGAATGAGCATTATCGTGATACGATGAGTTTTGTTCAATCTATTCATTAAAGTGATTCGATATTTGCTCAATCTGTTCCCAAATAAGACACTGAATATTTAAAACATTTAATTATTACTGTTGGAAGGCGCAGTAAAGTGATTTTACTTACTGATTCCATTACACGGCACTGGATATTCATACAAAAATATGAACGTTATTTGGGAGGAGTATTATATTGACACGATTTTTTCAGTCTTTATAAATACGGTTACAAAATGTAGCTAATAGAATTAATAGCAACTCGAGTTACTTGAAAGGAGCATTATTTTACGGTGTCAAATCATGAATACGGCACTTGGTACAGCCACCAAACCAACCTAATAGCATAGATAGGCTTCCTAATACCTTGTTTACACCTTGCCAGTCGACTCAGTTTCATTGTTATTAATTTCTAAAATTTTACGTGCTGGAACTCTCATTCACTTTTATAATGGTGTTATTAGTGACATTAGAGAACCATAAATTACACATATTCTTGTGAGTTGTTCATGAATACTTATAAATGAATTGTCTTGTTTCGGATTTATGAACAACGTATTCCAATAATAAATGCCAATTATAGTGCAATAATATTAATGTTAATCACTTTTGTGAATAAATTAACTTATTTCTATGGATTTATTAATAATTGATACGAATTAATGCCACTTCTAATACAATAAAATTGATAAATTCTTATCAATAAATCTACTTGTTTCTATGGATTTATTAACAATTTATACAAATTAATGCTATTTATAATAAATTGATGTCAAAATAATATTGGTCTGAATAGAAGGAGTGGTCCGTAGCCAAGGGCGATAAGCGGTAGTCTAATAATCAAAAGATTCCGTGATCACTCCCGACTGCCTGATATTCAGTCGTCTCATGATCACCCCTCTCATTACCCTCTCACAAACCTGTGCTAATGTCATCTCTCTTAGCTACAGGGCCAAAATATACTCAATTTTTCTGCGCATGTGTCAATGACACGGAACCAATCACCTAGCATCATAGTGCTCTAAGATGAGGTCTAAAGCCACTTTTAATACTTTCTGTAAGGGCGCAACCATTTTTTAATGCATTCTATGCATCTTGTTGATGAGATTTGCAATGCAATTGAATGGGAATATAATATTCCCATGATGCCATAAAATGAAAGAAAACATTCATCTTGTGGTTGCGCTCTAAATATGAATGAGCGTTCACGCATCTAAAATGCTTGAAATTATTCACGGGCAACTTTCGATGACATATGTCGCCAATGGCAAGGTGTAAACAAGACTTAATAAAGATGTACGCGTACAGTGTTGACGGTGCTTGGGACGACGCTGTTGTTGTTCATCGGGACGCTGAACGCGGCGCAAATTCTGCACGCCGAACAACTGCGTAACGCACTGCGTGTGCCCATGGCCTTCTATGACGTCACACCGGTCGGACGCATCCTCAACCGGTTCGGTAAAGACGTCGACGTGCTCGACTCTACTCTGCCGATGATCATAAGAGGATGGCTACAGTGCTTTCTGGGGGTATGTCAAACAACTAACAATAACTAATGATACACTTTATCAGGGCGCTCACTTGGTGTCTAGTCGCGCACACACAGTCACACTAAACAAGTTGGGAAAAGGGTTTGAAATGATGAATTATTGTTAGTTAATGGCTATTTGGACTCAGATTTTTAGAGTAAGATGGATCATCAACAAGGACTATTCATCTAAATTTGAGATAGAAGCAGTTTTGGACGAATGTCTGTTGGTTCCCCCCACATTTTAATGTAATTTTTCAATAAATTAATAAACAGTTTCTCCCAAAGTAAATAGAATACAAGGTAGTGTTCTCGAGGATGATGCGCAGTAGCAAGCCTGATTCAGCTGATAGTAGTGACGTCACTGGAAGTCAAGAATTTGATTTTCATTATCTTTTACATGTTAAATTCAACAACTTTATATCAAAATCAAATCAAAAACTTTTATTTAGATCTTCACAGAATAATTACAGAAATAGTAAAAATATTACAAAATCTATCTACCTGCAAGGAAACATCCTGTGCGCAGGTAAGAGTTGCTAATATTATACATGAATAAAAACTTCAATGAACTGTCAAGGAAAAATAATAAAGACATTTCAAATAAATACCATATATACATATATATATATTTTTCTCAAAAACTGCATGTTTTTTAAGTTAATGAAGGTTTATTAACCTTAGGTGTTGTATTCATCAAAATAATGTGAAAAGCGTTCCATCACTCTTCAAGATACCGTTGGGTGGTGTTGCGCTTATAAAACATGTAAAAAGTGCCCAATGTAATGTTGCAATTATGTAAAAATAGTTTTCACTATCAAATTGGATATCACTAAAGCAGAAAACAATTCTCTTAGATGTGAATTGTAATATGCCATTACAATGTTCCTAGCCATCCTTATTTTCAGTAATCCACTCTTGCAGTTAAGACTCTGTTACTCATTATGATTGTGATAATCAATTCAATCAGTCATTGCTCATAAAACAAAAAGACTCCCGTTAAGCACAGGTTAGGAATATTCTGTACTAATAATTGAACTTTCAATCATCAAAATAATTAAATTTCACTCGTAATAAGTTTAACACCTCACATTTTGATAAAAACACCTCACTTTCTCACTTATGCAAGTTTTCTAATTCTTAGTGCAATCACGTTTTCTTTCAATATCTTTGCTTTTCATTATCCATTTCGGACTACACATGTCACAGTTGTTTATTTTCCAGTAGAAGTATTCCAGTATTTTGGAAATAAAAGGTTTTAGTGACTTGAGTAATTCAAAATAAACATTTGTAACAACATGGAAAATAATTATATAAGTTTTAGCTTATAGTACAGTGTAATATTGTAAAAAGTCAATTTACATATTCATTTCACTAATAGAAGTTATTTATTCAATTAATATTGCGTTGTTCTTCGATGAAATGAATAATACATTATCTATATTATTTTATACTGCTAATAAATATAGAAGTGTTGAGTTGTATTGATTGTCCTAGGAGCGTAATACAATCAATTAATTAATCTTTATTCAATAAGTTGCATTTACAAGTCTACGCTCAGCAACATTGAAAGTGTCATGATAATACACTTTTCTGCTGTTGCTAGCCGAATTATACTACTAGTATTACACATCTCCACTCGCATCAATTTAATGAGGAAACTAGACACCAAGTGACCTTCCGATTCTAATCAGCTCACAGAATACATTTGCAGCTGACAACAAAGACAATATTTCGTTTAATAGTCATAAAACTAATTTTTCAAATTCCAATACCTTCGCATCCAGGGGGTAGGAATTCATTCAATGTTATTTTGTAATCAGATAGGGGAAAAGAGTATTGTTTCGATGGACAGAACAAGGTAATTACTTTTATTCAGTTCATAGTAAATAACTAATACGAACTAATCTCTTGCTTGTATATTTGTTCAACTTGCTACAAATTCAGCTTACAATTCTTGAATCAATATAAACGTTTCAAATGAGGTTCCTGACCACTATAATGTTGCACGTTCAAGACGCAAGACGGCAAAAAGCAAATTCTTGAAGTATAATAGAAATCAGAAGTTTTAAGTTTAAAAAAATCTATTAACAATTCATTATTTGTTACTCGTCGTCGTAGAATATATATATTTTAACAATGCGATCAAGACTTTCCGCCAAAAACGTTCGACCAAAATAGAACTATTGGGATAAAAGGTGGTAAATAAGCATACATAATGAATAATTAACTTTCTAGATTAAGAGAGTTGGATATAATTGTTAATTCATATCCACACACTTATTGTTGAACAGTTGGAAATGTACTTTGGGTTTGAAGCTTAATTATGACTTTTCAAGTTATTGTTTGCCTCCTGTTATGTAAGAATTGTGGTCTCCTTTTATGGTTGACGGCAGGCTTCCCCTTTATTTTAGACTTTTTAACCCGATGTTGCATTTTAAGACAAACGTAATAACGTTTCTGCAGTACAGAAGCCCATTTAAACTCGGTGCAACGAAGAAAATAATTTCATTTAGATCTTTCCAATTACAATAATGGGAAATCATATTGAAATTTGCTATTTATTGGAGTTTTCTGTATGAAAGCACTAGATTATAGACCTAAAGAGTTATGTAAGTTAGTTGTAAATTGGTAGCTTGTAATGTAGAACTATTCTGATCCTTTCAATTACCATTCAGTATTTGGATTGCCGAATTTGATAATTTATAATTACTGTATGTAGAAATACTAGGAAATCGTTCTACAAAAGCTTTCAATTCTTTCAAATTGTATTTTCTGTGTGAATGTGTGTCAATTTATATTTTGTATGATTCAAATTCTTTCAAAAGTTCTTCAAACTAATAAGCTTATATTTTGTGTATTGGGCGGATTTTTATCAATTACATTATTTCGTTTAAAAGTTGAAGATGAATAAGGGAATCTTTGTTCAATTGTAAACGTCAATCGTTGATATGACTGATGCCTTTTCTTTACAAATACTTAATTACATGTTATGTCAGTAAAAACATGCACATATTTTTGAAATATAGACTGCAAAATTTGTCTCTCATTGATCTTGACAAACATAGATTGCTTGTTCATGTAAATGAAGGTGATAATAACTTAGCTTTTGAAATAGAATCAAGCTTGTTGAGTTGGTACAATAATTAGGTACCTTATATAGAAAAAGCTTAGTTCATTAAGCGGAAATAGTAAATATTTTTCTACTGCATATTACTTGGTTAGTGTGAAAGACTAGATTAGTTGGAGATATACTCATACTTTGGGATTGAACTCATGATTGCTCCAAGTTATTCAATACGAATTGAACTTCTGTTTTCAACCATAATAGTTTTTTGAGTTTTACAACATGTTTGTAAAAAAACATAATTATTTTATTATACATTCTTTTGTTAATTTATTAATGTGTAATTTCACGGATTTCTAATTGGATTCTAGCGTAATTTTTTTTTATTAAGACTGTGTTAAGGGTCGATTACATGTGGCAAGTTTACTAGCTACTACCCGGCTTTTTGGGGAGGCTAACCCCCCCCCCCCCCCAATCGTCAACGTTTTATCGACAGCGTTGACACGACATACCATCAACAAACGTCGATGTATTATAGATTTTTTTTAATTTTTAAAGAACTTTTTTAAGAAGACCTTTCAAAGAATACCTTCTAAAAAGACATTTTTAAAGTCTTGCAATAATCTGCGAGATTCAGCATTTTTTGTAGGTTGTCGATGCTATGTCATGTCGACGCTAACGTTAACGTTTGTCGATGCTACGGTGGCCTCCCTAAAAAGCCGGATAGTAGCTAGTAAACTCGCCACGTGCAATTGACCCTTTAGGTATACAAATATATCATTTTGTAAATTCATTCATGTCATGTTATTTATAAATTATTTTTATTAGTCAGTTCATCATGAAACCGCTTATTGTAAGCATTTCACTTCGGGAATGTTTTCAAATTGAAATATTGTACCTAGCATGTAGCCCAAGTAGTCTTTGTAGATTGCTCAATCACTTTTTTTAGTCTAATCGTTCTCCATTCGTAATAATATAGAAGAATGTATTTTACTTTGCTCATGATGTTTAGAAGTTAATGATCACATTTGCTTGATAAGTCAAGATCTTGTATCTGCTTCCACAATAATTATTGTTAGATAATTATCTGAATGACGCATCCATCCAAACCCCCTTATTCGCATGGCAAATGAACTGTAATTGATTTAAAAGAGTTTGAAAAATTGCCGTGATCAGTGTGAGAAACTGATTTCAATATTTTATGAAAAAGAGGCAGAAATTGTAAAACTTGTGAGTATATTTTGAAATTTGTGATTTACTACAGGGTGAAAAATTGAGATTAGCTGGACTGCTAATCTGTAATTCAAACTAAAAAATTTATTACAACAATGTAGACAAACTATGGGTATTTTAAAATAGTTATTTGTATTATGAATGCATGCATCATTATATTCTAAGAATAGGTACAGTTGTTAATGCGGCTTAACCAATTTTCAATAGTACCTTCATCATTTATTATTATGACGCTTTTACGCTTAACCAATGGTTATAGAGCTTTGCAAATAATTTTGCGATTTTTTCACTGCAATGGCTGATTTTCTACCTCTGATGCCACATGGTGACATTTTACTACAGTGGATGTCATGGGAATTTATCACTGAATTATTATTGATCAGCCCTATTGTTTTATCGTTATATAAGTTATATTATTATCTTCAACAAATTTCATCAAGATTGTCAAGTTTCAAACGATTGACTCTTTCTAGTTATGCTTTAATTTTTTACTCGCATTTTAGATAATGGATTAATAAATGTTGTAGCACTCTTTATCACTTGAACATTATGATATATGTTGATGTGCTTTGTGGGTATAGACGAGTAGCTGCCAAACACCAGCGCTCAAGTAAGAGACAGAGGAACAACTTGTCGGGATTGAAGATGGGTTAACATTGAATCAAATGTAAAAATGTCTGTTTTCAAACCCATCGTATTTGATAAATATTCAGCCAAAATATTCCAGTAACTTATAAAATCAAAGCTGGGATGTTTAAGAACACTTCAGTTGCCTTTTTAAGAGAGAAAAAACAAAGATAATTTTAATTTGACCCTCTTTCCAAAAGCATTCCTTTCCAAAAAAGAGTAAGATAGGTACTGATATAAAATATAATATTGAACGTGAATAGATGAAATATAGAAAATATAAGATGTAAATATAATATTGTGATTGAATTAAATATTATTTGTGTAAAATAGTTGATGTCTCTGGAATAATAATGTCTTTTTTACTCCTGACATTGATTGTTGCACATATAATATTGAACATAAATAGATGAAGTACGGAAAATATAAGATATAAATATAATGTTGTAATTGAATTAAATATTATTTGTGTGATATAATTTATGTCTCTGGAATAATAATGTTCATTATACAAACCATACTGATGGTTACACATAGCGGGAAGTTCAAACTTCAGAAACCTAACCTAGCAAGAAGAGTCTAGCAACAAGATGACGAAAATTCTGATAAAAGTACTTTAATCCAACTGATACATTCATTAAAACACCTTGAAACCACTTAATAATAGATAGCAATAACGTATTGATGATACATTAATGATTTAATTGAATTCTATCCTAAAATCGTGTTTTGTTCCTATCTCACAATGTTAAAATCCCGACAAGTTGTTCACTCTCTCTCACCTAGAGCGCGCTGATCAGGTCTAGGAGCTACTCCTCTATGCTTAAAAACACACTTTCTGTTGGACGATTGTTGAAAAAATGGTGGTGGATAATTTGTGATGCTTCAATCGATACGTTTCTTTAGTCTTGTTTAGTGTTGATTAACATAGTAGGTGATGTCCTCATCCTGACATTAAATGGTTCTGATACTCCCGGCTGTTATCAATATCGATTCAAAAATATTTTTCCATAAAAATTTTGTAGGTTTTCTTGATTTTAATATTGATTTCTCCATTTTTATGTCTCGTAACAGAGTTCCCTTTTTCTGAACCTTTTATTTTCTCTGTTGGTTTGTTAGTCCACATTGCGGAAATTTTAACGATGTAAACTTTTTCTTGGATGTTAATAATTCACAAAAAAGGTTGCGCTGATTGTTTTTCACACAGTGTAAAAAACTTACAATTCATTAAAAACTTGAGTACTTATAATTATTATTATTGTTAACTAACTATATTAATGTTGATGTTATGGGTTGGAATACCAATTTTAACATTCTGCTACTTGAATGTAAACGTTACTGGAAGCGTTTCATAAAGTTTTTTAAGTAAATTTTTTATAGCATCCAGATATTCTCTTCTACATACGTGAAAAACTAAAAATACTCAATTATTGAATTGAAGATATTACAATACTTAATTGCTTCAATGTAGACTACTGACTTGATACATAATTCACGCAGATTAATTTGATTTGAGATTGATAAAAATTAGGTTGGATGCTTTTACCAGCTATTTCTGGATGGTACTTATGAGCCCCAGAGAATAATATTTCAGTTTGTCATTTTAGACAGTATAATAGCTGATTCATGTTAGTTAGTTTGATAACGCTGGTTTGAATCATGCATCAAAAACAGAATCACTAGTTTTATTTTTTGCAGATTGATATACGCAGATATCAATGTAGAAAGATAACTTAGTTTCGATTTAAATTTTTTAGAATAGTTAGGTTTTACATTTTCATGAAAATGTCCATTTGTACCATCATTTTGTCACTCGGTGAGAGCGGTTGCTAAGTAATCATGTGGTCAAGTTACAAACATACAAGACTGCTCTTGGATGGGTGACCGACACAGAAAATTGTGCAATTAGGCGAGGTGGAACCTACCCGTAAGGGTCTCTCCACCGATAAAAAGCCATACGATAAAAAAAATATTTTAAAATCATAAATATACGGTAACTTATTTCATAATTGATCAGTGTATAGTAGCTAGCATTGAAGTTAGGTTAGGTTAGGGTTTACATTTCTATTTGTTAAGTCGTGAATATAACGACGTTTTCCCCCCCAATTGTGCAGTGTACAGTTGGAGGTAGTCTAGCATTGAAGTTAGGTTAGGTTAGGGCTTACATTTCTATTTGTTAAGTCGTGAATATAACGACTTTGCCCCCCCAATTGTGCAGTGTACAGTTGGAGGTAGTCTAGCATTGAAGTTAGGTTAGGTTAGGGTTTACATTTCTATTTGTTAAGTCGTGAATATAACGACGTTTTCCCCCCCAATTGTGCAGTGTACAGTTGGGGGTAGTCTAGCATTGAAGTTAGGTTAGGTTGGGTTAGGGTTTACATTTCTATTTTTTAAGTCGGGAGTATAACGACGTTTACCCCAATTGTGCAGTGTACAGTTGGAGGTAGTCTAGCATTGAAGTTTGGTTAGGTTAGGTTCGGGTTTACATTTCTATTTGTTAAGTCGTGAATATAACGACGTTTTCCCTCCCAATTGTGCAGTGTACAGTTGGAGGTAGTCTAGCATTGAAGTTAGGTTAGGTTAGGGTTTACATTTCTATTTGTTAAGTCGTAAATATAACGACGTTTCCCCCCCCAGTTGTGCAGTGTACAGTTGGAGGTAGTCTAGCATTGAAGATAGGTTAGGTTAGGGTTTACATTTCCATTTGTTAAGTCGTGAATATAACGACGTTTTGCCCCCCAATTGTGCAGTGTACAGTTGGAGGTAGTCTAGCTAGCATTGAAGTGAGGTTAGGTTAGGTGGTTGAGTGAGGTTGAGAGCAGGGTTGGTGTTGCAGGTGTGGCGGTGGTGATGACCGACCTGCTGCCGCAGCTGGGCTGCTGGCTGGCGTCACAGGTGTTCCACAACATGCTGTTGCGCGGCGTGCTGCGGGCGCCGCTCTCCTTCACCGACACCACGCCTGTCGGCCGCGTACTGTCGCGATTCTCCAAAGACGTCGACGTCTTGGACAACTCGTTGCCGCAGGAAATATCAGACACCATTTACTGTTCGTTTGAAGTACGTCACCAAACTGTGTCTCTGAATCCCTAAGTCCACGCTTGGTCGATGTTTATGTGCTGCACAGCTAGCATCCAATGCTTAAGCATATGCGTCGCACATAAAATCAACCAAGTGAGGGCATAGGGAATCTCCACTCCAGTCAAGTGCGCGTTCAGACTACGCTGTAAAACTACTGCTAATTCAGCACGTTCTAGTTGAATTGATTCCAAAATTGTACGTAGTTCCTATTTATTTATATTCGGTTTTAGCACAGTTACGATCCTATTTTGTAGTTAATTCAACTAAACTTTAAATAGGAAGACTATATTAAATAAGGAAATCTGGAATCAGCACGTTCTAGTTGAATTGATTCCAAAATTGTGCGTAGTTCCTATTTATTTATATTCGGTTTTAGCACAGTTCCGAGTCCTATTTTGTAATCAATTCAACTTAACTTTAAATCGGAAAACTATATTAAATAAGAAAATCTGTTCAGGTTGTTCGCACCTAGACGTGCTGTAAGATTTTGTTGGCAGTTGGAATGTGAAAGAATTGTTCTGCAGTGACAAAATGTGTAACTTGAGGTGCAAAGCGTCGAAAGAGTAGAAGGCGACGTTAGCGGTTCCTGGTATGAAGTTCTTGATCTCGCCCCCAAGTGTAGCTACTTCCATACTACGTATATAAAATAGGTTTTATTCGAAATAGTTCGTGTTATTTCTGTTGTGTAGGCAAATCGAAATTTATTCAATGATTTCAGACTAGCGTAAAACGGCGACATTATAAACGAAAAAACTAAGATGTTGTCGAACAACTTTTTATCAACAAATTTAAAAATAATGGTTGATTTTTGGTTTATAAACAGTATTATGGTTTTATAACATAACTTGCCAACTCCTCAACTGTACTGATAACTACTAACCTAAGATTGTCCTTTACACACAGCACATTTTTGACGAACCAATTGCTGTAATGGCTTTAAAGGCAATAAATATCATTTATCATTTATCATTTCTAGCGAGGGAGAGATCGGGAACTGCATAGAGATGCGTCAATACTAACGCCGCCTTTACACCTTGACGCTTTTAATGCTGTTTTAGCCTCATTTATCAGTTGCACTAAGTACGCAACTCAATTCATTCTCTCCATCAAAACTTGAATTGCGTAAGAATGGAGAAATTTTTATTTCAGATTCAAATCAATAAAATGCTTTGCTAGTACTAGAAATTAATCAAAATTGAGATTGAGGGTTTTAGGGTTTGGGTAATAGGGTTTTATTAGCTACGAATCATTTAATGTACAGTACTTCAACGTGTTTATCCGATAACAATCCACTTCCTCTAGATAATTTTTGTCCCCTATCACTAATTTTATAAATTTGATCGCTCTTATTTCGAAGCTGTAATCAGAATTTCTATATCTATTCTTTCACACGATTTAATTGCATAGGGTGATTTTTTTTTGTAAACGGATGCAGGATTCAAGCACATAGTCTGAACGTTCTTCCTTATCTTCAAATGTCCTCTTTCTTATCTTGATGCAGATTTTACGGATAGTCTGAACGCAGCGCAACTCCTATTAGTTTTTTCTTTGGTTTACATAGAGCGAGCTAGCATTTTTTTACTAAAGTCACTAAAGTAGACTTTTTTCAGTTCCTCCATTCAAGGAGCTTCATTCTCATAAAAAAGTCACATACAGTATTTAGTAATAGGGAAGCACAGTCTTTAATGAGCTATTTTTTAATTGACGCTTTCAAACTTTTTTAATTTATTGATTTTTTATTGGCATAACCTCTCGCTCTGTGCAAACTTAGTTAATGTACTTAGTTAACTCTAACTTAGTCAATGTGAAATCTTTGTACGATCATTTAGTCTGATAAACATGCAGTTGGTGCCCATTATTGGGTTGAAATTTTCCTGTCGGACAAAACTGTATTCTACGTATCGGTGAAGTATGACACATTACCAACCAAAACTAGATTCAATTTGAATAAAAAATTCAATGTTCTCTGCATGGTCACTATCTTTCGTAAATTGGTAATACTACCTCTCAATACGTTGAAGTTTTTTCATATTTTTCAGATTTCACTAGTAAGAAACGATAATGTTTTAGTGAGCAAACATGAGTTCATTTCCATATATAAAAGCTATTTTGGAATACTAGAAAGTTCTGTAGTGGACATAATATATGAATATAATCACTTCTAAAATAACCAAGACAAATGAATGTGCTTTAAGAACATAAGATAAGCAAACATCTCGAAGTTTCTATTAATTTTTTTACTGTATTACTTTGTTTAATAATTTTTGTAGAGACTTCAGTACTGTACTACTTTATTTAAAAAAAATATTATTGGTGAAAAATTATTTGCCACGATCTTGTATAATATTTCCCTCTACGAAGTCTCTCTCTTTCCAATCTCTCTATCAGCTTCAAATCAAGTCACCGAAATAATATCAAATGCTGGTAATTTCTTCACAACTCAGAAAGACATCTGTATAAATTGTTAACCCACTATCACACCGGAGTATGCATAAATATTGGTTTCATTTGCTTCTATACATTCGGAATGTTTGGAATATTATCATGGATTCTCAAGAAACATCTAACAACTGGTATAAACTAGAAAACACAATTAATTCAATTATACTTCAATAGATGTAACTTTCGTATCGAAGTACATTGTACTCCCTACCTTATACGTGCTACGTAAATACAGAAGTTACATCTATTCAAGTATAGAATATTTTTGTTCAGATTCCTTCTAAATGAGTTACATTACAAGCTATCAATTACAAAATTGTATTGAAATAAGTTGCCGGACATATTGTGAGGGCTTCGATTTAATTTGGTTTTCTATTATTAGTGGAACACATTTTCCATCACAACTCCTTTTATGTTGGTATTTTGTCTGGTATCAAAACTCTGGGTTGGATGGTTGATTTTGTTTTTTTGTGTTAATTGTGCTGTTCATGTCTGACATTGTTTATTTATTATATTTCTCGCATCTTGTAAGTAAGCTAGTGGGGTTGAATTTATTTGCTTTTCACATTAAAATGATGAATCATGATCCTGTCAATCGAAACAATATTCTAGCTCTTTGATCTGTTTTTATCTTCTGTCTAGCTAGGAAGGTTCTTATAAAGAAGAGGAATTGATATTCATCCTCAACTAATATTTGGACTATTTTGGTGACTAAACCCAGGAATTGGAGACGTTTTGGGCGATTTTCTGTGTCTCTTTCTCAAAAATTGATTTGTTCAAAAAGTGTTCCAATTAAGATTTATAATCTGTATGTGCATGCAAGTTTGATTACAGTATTGTTTTCTGATATAAAAGCCATGTTCGGTTGGTAGCATTCAACAATAGTTATTACTATAACACTTGATTGAATAGTTATTGTTTGTTTCTCTTGTTGAATGAGATTTTGAGGGCTTTGAAGTGCGATAATATTAGCATTGATGAAATTAACATACTATGTTATTGACTCAATTATCACTATCAAGAACTTGATTTCATTGATGTTACCTAATTGATAGGTAATTAGGTACACATATTTCGTTGTTCTTATGGCTTTCATTTAAATTCTGCATTACCGTACTCAAAATATCAAGTTATAATTAAATGCAATATTGAACAATAATGGAATAGAAATGCATCAAGTTTGAATTCATGCCAATAAAAAATCATAGAAAATAACAGACTGATAAAAATATAATCTTTTATGCCGAACTGCATCAATAAATGAGATTTTTCTTGATATTTATGATTTAAATTTGTACTTGATATCGAAATTTCCTCTTTAAGTTTTCAAGCTTAGACAAAGTATAACTTTACGCATAGTACTTTAGAAATAACTTGATACTGGTACTCTTAAGTTTTAATTTATAAAATCACTTCATACGAAGATTCAGCCACGAAGATTTAATTCTGGTTTGATTTTTTAGTTCAGCAAAATTGAAGATAGGAAATCGAATAATCTTCTTGATTTTGTCATTAAATTTGTGTACTGTGAACAAATTATCTCATGAATACGTACTGTTTTTGATAGTTATTTTCGATACCAAGTAGATGATTAGGCTAATTAATTTTTCTATTATACATTCTGTATTCTTATAGAGAGTGAAGTTTCAAAAATATAATTTTGTTTGTAAATTTCGTATTTTATGCAATATGTAAAACATATTTACCCATGTTTTCACAGGTATTAGCCACTTTGGTGGTTATAAGTTACACAACACCTCTGTTCGTATTTGTGATACTACCAGTTGGAATCATCTACTATTTTATCCAGGTCAGTACTTTTTATTCTATTAAATACTGTGTACTTTTGTATCCATTATACTAAAGAGTTTTATCTTAAAATAGGGTATTTCCAACTATTACAAAATCTCATTAAGATTGCAAAAACAACTTGAATTGGGCTCCTAAATTTTTAAATTATTTTAAAGATTTAATCATTTACATACAGTATATATTCATACACTACTGGGAGCAGCAATTAATAACTATCAAAGTGGATACAAAGAAGTAGATCATTAGTGTAATAAGGTAAATTTGAAATAGGGTTTGAAAACTATATTCAATAAATATTTTAGAAACTTCTAATCTACAACTATACAACACTGTGATTCTTTTAAGATAATAATCTCATAACGATTGTATCTATACTATTTCTGAGATTTGATCTCATTCATAACATGTATTTGATACAGATATAGTTTGAAAACGTACAAGGCTTACTAAATGCTTGACGTCTCCTGAAAGCCTAATAATGAATTTGATTCAATTGCTTTTTTCAACATTTGATTCTCTTTCAATTACAGAGATTTTATGTGGCGACTTCAAGACAGTTGAAACGACTTGAATCTGTTTCAAGATCTCCCATCTACTCGCATTTTGGTGAAAGTGTTACAGGTGAACTATTTTTCTTATATTTATATTCTTTTCTGTATTTATTCAGATAAAAATTTTCAATAAATTCTTGTTCAGAGTAATTTTCCAAGATACTTTGAGCATAACAAGTCAAACTGGATAAATGATTATGAAATAATAGTATTGTTGCAAATAGCAATGTATTAAAATTAATTTTTACATCAAAGTTTTCAATGAAAGCTTAGGAATGTTGATAGAATCATTCTAATTTAGAAGTAGAATGGTTGTAGACTACATTATGTGAAAAAATATGGTGTTATTAAATACAGAAGACCTAAAACTTCAATAAATATTCAACATGTTCAAAGTTTGCCAGATATCTTTGCACTTGTGAAACCTTGAATAGTTGAATTTTCTATCAATTCCATGTTTAATCTTATAAACAGCAGAAATCAAAGTTGTAATCTTTCAGCACCATAACCATCTACCCATTTCTCACTTCAATGGGAAATGTTATTGTGAATTGACTTATTACTGAACAATTTCTATTTGTGTTATCACTAATATGGTTTGAATTTACAGGAGCACAAATGATCCGAGCTTACGGTGTCCAGAAGAGGTTCATTAGAGAGTCTGAGGATAAGGTTGATATGAATCAAGTGTGCTACTATCCAAGTCTTATCGCTAACAGGTCAGTGTTATGTGAATTATAAATTAAATAATTGAAAACTGATAATTTATAGGTCTATTATTCATAGTGGTTTCAGTTGAATGGACAGTAAGTTACAGTAGCATACTTAAAATGTTTGTTAAAATGATGAATCCTTTTACCACAGTCTAATAAATACACAGTCCCGTTACTCGGATACAAAAAGTGGTCCCCAGTGTTCTGGTGGCAGCAATCCTGGTGGCCGGCATGGCAAACTACTCAAATTTACAACATTAATGCTGGGTTTCACCAACCTTAGAAATGAAATTTGACCATGTTCAAAAAAAGGCCATGGCCCACACGGTAAAAAATTGTTGCAAAGGAACGGAAACTCCAGCTGATCTTTTATAATGAATTTCAAGTGATTGGAATTCTCATACGTAAACAGCCGGATAAAATGCAATATAGAATAAAAATATAGCACTATAAAATATAGCAATGCACCAATGTACACAGATCAATTTTCTGCGGCAACTTAGAAATTGACGGTTGAATTTTCACATAGTGTGATTATAACCTTTCCACTTGTTGATGCGTTTGAACATCGTACTGATATCATATGTCAAAAATCATATGTCATAGCTATTTTCTTCAAAAATTGGTTAGCTTTAGCATTTCGTTGCTATCATTTTGAATTCTGGCGCCATTGGCATTGTGATTTGGCATGCCTGCGTTGTGAAGCGTTTGGTCGCATCAGGGTCCACTCATTTAGTATGCGAGTGTCGCGACTGTGTATTTATTAGACTGTGCTTTTACTATGTACAATGAGACAAAACTTATCATTTCTCAAGAAAAGCTTTAATATTAATAGTAATTTTGTCGTGCAAACCAATTATCATCCATAGAGCTAATTAGGTCTACAGCCCAATGTGGATTTCAGCTTTCTCCATAACAATGTTCCAAGTCCATCCTATATAACTCATCCTCCTCTATATTCATCTTCTGAATATCATATTTGACCTTGTCTTCCCATCTCAGCCTCGGTCTGGCATGTTTCATCTCGAGTGAAGTTTCTCTTTGAACACTATTTTTGGCATTCTGTTTTCATTCATTCGTAGTCATGTCCAAACCATACGAGTTTCTGCTTACAATGCGCCTTCTATCAATGTTTCAAGTTCCGCATTACTTCATCTTCTTCACTCTTCAAGGGTGACACTTTAACGGGACCATTAATTTGTCCAATAAACTTTCGTTCGAATTTCGAATACGCTTAAGTTCATTTCTAGTTATTAAAAAGAGCCGAAAGTAAAGGAAATCAAAATAAGGATCTTTTTATCAATGAAATCATTAATAACTATTCATATTTGCTTGCTATACAGTATTTGAATACTCGCAAATTCATAATGCTATTATTAATAATTATTAGTATGGTCAAAGGAAAGCTACTTGAAAACAACACATTTTTATAGTGTCAATTTTTTTACATTCATATGCAGTGAATTGAAAATCTTTCCGCAATGTTTTTAAATGTATTGTTTGATATTGCCCATTTCTAACATGTGACGAGATATATTTCTATGTTTCATTTAATGCTCAGTTTGATCATTAAATTATAATCAAGTTATATTTTCTGTAGAATTTGAGATTAGAATACTGTATTGCTACTATTCGAATGAAAATAGCTCTTTTTTGCAAATTTATAGTAGGCTATTATTAGGACTGTTACTATAACTATTATTACAACTGTTATTTCTAGTTTTACTATTTTTAACTTTCTGATTTCTACAGGTGGTTGGCTATCAGATTGGAAACAGTTGGAAATCTCATTATATTTTTCTCGGCACTTTTTGCCGTTATCGAACGTAACTCAATGAATTCAGGCTTAGTTGGTCTTTCAGTCAGCTATGCTTTGGTATGTAGAAGATGCTTTCTAAATTTTTGAGTTTAGATTTTTTTTGCAGTGGAGATTGGTTGGGAAAATCCTTTTAATAGTATAGCCTTAGTATAGTATAGTAATAGTATAGCATTATCATCCATTTTCCAGTGATACATGAAAAGAAAGCCATAACAGGCTTAGCCCAAATCTGTTGCTTTCATAATTTATTCAAACCGTTCAAAACTAGTTTGTGTTTCATATTTCCAAATCACAGATTCACACTCAATTGATAGGCTGATAGAAATAGCTTCGTGGTTGATTGATGGGAAAGTAAGCAAGCAATTTGCTGTGATTGATTGATTGATTTAAATAGCCGTCTAGCTCTGTGATTGGCCAAGAGAACGTACTAGAAAGAAATTTTGTTTTTCCAGTGTTATAATTGTTTGGAAGCATATATTGTGTTATATATTCTTAGTGAAATTGCTCTGTTTGACTTATTGGAGCTTTATTATCCAATGCACACGAAGGGCTGAAAATTTAAGAAATGTAGTTGATAATTGATCCTTCTATAAAATTTCATGCTTGTTTCCAGATCACTCAAACGCTTAATTGGCTTGTAAGAATGACATCAGATTTTGAAACAAACATTGTGGCTGTCGAAAGGATAAAAGAGTATGCCGAAACAACACAGGTGACGAAAAATACATTTTATAATGTATTCATTTCCAGTTAGAATGTTATTAATTAAGTTGAATGTTTTCATGAAGCGTTTTAAAAATTATGAATAATACTTTATATTGCCACTGCAATATTACCATAGTCTGTGCCTATAACAGCGAGTTTCATAAATATTTTTTTTAATGTAACTATCGCCAACTTAAGAAATAACTTTTCCTACTAATAATATTAGATCGTGTTACTTACGGAAAAGAAATGTTAATAACGAGTTTTATTATTCTTCATCATATTTAAGATAGATTTGAACTTTTCCTAACTCACTCACATATTTGCTCTGTTATAATTTTTCAATATTTATAATAAATTACGATGATTATTACAGCTGAAACTACTGATAAATTAGTGTTTCCTTGTATCAGTCTTGGTTCTTATGTTTTGAAAATTTGTAGCTCACACCTTTTTTCAAGAGATCAAATACAATTAAAACTTACTGATCGAAGATTGATTGATTATTTACAGGAAGCTGCATGGGAGATAACTCCTTGTCCGGTGAGCGATAAATGGCCTGAAAAAGGAGAATTGGATTTCAATAACTTCCAACTCAGATATAGGGAAGGCCTCGACTTGGTTCTCAAAGGAATTACTTTCCACATTAACAGTGGCGAAAAGGTACACAAAATTCAGCCAATATAAAGTAATAAATATCAGATTTATTTCGTAACTCACCGAGAATAATAATTATATCCATTCACTCTAGTACTCATCAAAACAGAGAAAAGTCCCTAAAAGAATTTTAAAAGTCCCGGAAATGTTTTGTTACCGAGAAAAAGAGCGCGGGAGATACCAAATTTTTCTACAAATTTATCAGATAATCTTATGAAATATAGCAATTTTTGGCTGATATTGGGGAAATAATCCAGTGCATTGAAGAATGACGATTAATAGCTATATCTCAGTTATTTATGCTCCGATTCTGCAAAATCAGTTATCATTTCCTTCTGAATAAAAATATCTACTTTTTCCCAGCTTTACTTTTGTTAAACCAAAATTTCTTAAGTAAATTAAATTAAAAATTTCAGTTGGCCGCCATTTAAAATAATAAGATATTGAACATTTTTTGTATTTTATTTTGTAGACTACACGTGTGTCAGTAAACCTACTAACACAATTCCATGAAAAATTGTTGATCCAATAAAAGCTAGTTACGATGCAAAGCATAAATAAATGGCGAAAAATTAGGCGAAATTGACTCACCAAGGATAGGTCTCTTTAACGATATTTTCTGTTTTTATAGAATACTTGTAGAATAACGTGATAGTTCAGGAGTCACTAGTATTTGGGATACTAAATCTTCAAAACTAATCTACTTATTGATATTCTTCTCTCAATTTTCATTCAATACACTGGTATTTTCTTTAGCCTATACTTCTCAGCTTGTATACGCTTTTATTATAAGTTTATGAGTAAGTTTTGTTATAAGTTTATTATTATAATCATTTTATTTTTACTCTTTTATTTTCCATCAGTTAATTAAAAAATTGTAACTTGTGTTAAGGAGGCAATATTCTGTATGCTTCCACGTATCTGTATAAATAAATTCTGAAAAAATAAATTGCATGTTTTTATGGAAGGATAGAGGTTTCAATGACTGTATCGCATCTTGTCTTGCAGATTGGAATAGTGGGCAGAACGGGCGCCGGAAAGTCGTCTTTGACACTAGCGCTGTTCCGTATCCTGGAGTCGGCGGGAGGCTCCATCTACATAGACGGCGTGGACATCTCCAAGATGGGCCTGCACACGCTACGCTCGCGCCTCACCATCATCCCACAGGACCCGGTTCTGTTTTCGGGCACTCTGCGCATGAACCTCGATCCGTTCGCCAAGTACAACGACGAGCAGGTGTGGCGCGCACTCGAGCACGCGCATCTCAAACAGTTCGTCAAGGGCCTCAACGCCGGGCTACAGCATCAGGTCACTGAGGGCGGCGAAAACCTCAGGTGAACTATAACAAACTATAGAAAATAATTTATTTTGATGAAGATTTGGAGCTGTATGTCTAAGATAAAATTTTTCGTCCAATAAAATAATGGTGGTGGTTATAACCTTAGACCATGTATAGAATAGACACGGCCTATGCTATAAATGTTGAAGCAAACATGAATTGGCTGATTAAGGACAAATCATTATAGTTGAAACTATACGAGCGTTCTTGGGGCAAGACCACAAGTCACAACTATACGAGCGTTCTTTGCTTATAGGCTACACTAACAGTAGTGCTGACTTTGGGGGGGCAAGGTA
The DNA here is from genome assembly GCA_017141395.1 of Laodelphax striatellus. Taxonomy (NCBI): domain Eukaryota; kingdom Metazoa; phylum Arthropoda; class Insecta; order Hemiptera; family Delphacidae; genus Laodelphax; species Laodelphax striatellus. The sequence continues at coordinate 17,556,210 of CM029533.1, forward strand.
CTTTGAACCATATTCCGGGCACCAATAAACCATGCGACGGCCCTGGAATTTAGTGTAGTCTTCTTCTTCCATCCACGGTATAGGCATAATTGCCTGTTCCGGTCTTATAGCCTCCATTCAAAAACATTATTAATTAATACAATAATTCAATCAAAAATATTACAATACAATTAGTAGTATTCGTGTAGTATTCGTGTAGTAGTGTATTTAGTGTAGTCATGCATTAAAGTATCTCAACAGCTGATATAATTTTGTCTCTCTCGCACAGTTCACTCGCTCCCACTCTCTCTTAGGGGCAAGAACAGTAGAGATGTTTGCTTCAAAGACTTCTGATGTGAAGATAGGGAAGACCGTGTCTATTCTATACATGGTCTAAGGTTATAACAGTTGATTAGGTAAGGTACATGGCAGGCGATACATGGAAAAATCCCATTATACTGGTTCTGTAGTTAGATAGAAAACTTATCATCACTATCATCTTCTGCGCCTCTATTGCTTCCCGTTGATTTTCGATCAAATGTGTTGAAGTTTAAGTGGTTGTGTTTGCAGCGTTGGCCAGCGTCAGCTGATCTGCCTGGCGCGAGCGCTGCTGCGCAAGACCAAAGTGCTGGTGCTGGATGAGGCGACCGCCGCCATCGACCTCGAGACCGACGAACTCATTCAGCGCACAATTCGCTCCGAATTCATCAACTGCACCGTGCTCACAATCGCGCACCGGCTCAACACTATCATGGACTCTGACAGGTGAGCTCAACAAATACTCCAATTCCAACCTACATTAGATTTTGGATCAAATAGCATCCACTGCCCACCTAATCAGGGGGATCTGCAACTTGTCAACGTTCTAATAGATCAAGAAATGAGGCGGTAAACAAACAAGACATTAGACAAGATAATATATAAAGAAAAACACGTCTGCACATTTATGTGGAATAGTGATCCATGTACAAATACCCTTGTATAAAATGCATTTTCAGAAAAATCAATTTTCAATCTATTTCTAAATTCGCCTTCATTCATATTCTTAATGGAGTCAGGTAGAACATTATACAATTGGATACCTGAACTCCTGACGCCTCGCTTGTAGAAAGTGGAACGATGGATCTCATCTCTCAGCATGTGTTTATTCCTAGTATTATGAGAGTGTATCTTTTCACCACGTCTAAAAAAACATTGATTCCTCTTAACAAAACAAAGGGCCTCCAGAATATACACACTGGGTAAAGGAAGGATTCTCAGACTTTTAAAATGAGGTCGACAGCTATTCCTTAGTGACTCACCAACCATTACTCTGATTGCCCATTTTTGAACTCATTAGTTTCTAAATTTATAATTATTCCTTTCTATCATATGAATTGTCTATCATTTTTGTATAACAAATCAAAAACCGCCAAATCTGTTTAATTCTTTATAATCGAATTCCTTTAAAAATTGACTATTTTTTATTTTATTTTGATTAGCCATACATAGTACCCAAGCACAAAAACACTACTCCAAAATATTCATTCTGTATTTAAATATTGAGAACTACTGCTCCAGTGATTTGTACAGCGACTAAATTTTGAGACCTACGAAATAAGGAGACCTACTCTTGACAGAACTCAAGAATAATTATTATTTTAAAACCTCAAAAATAAGCAAATAATTTTGAAAAAAAATGTTAATCATTGAATCAGTTCAACTTGTATGAACTAATTCTTGAAAAATCTACTAGTTTATTTTTTGATTTAATCGTTGGTGGTACATGATCATAAAATGGTTGAAAACCACTGCTCTAGAATATTCATTTTACTGCGAACATCGATGAAATTTCAACCCATGGTTATTAATACCATTTTAAACTCTCAAGGAAGAGCGAATACTTAAAAAAAATATTACTATAAAAAAATCATAGTGGATCCCACATGCTGATACCTACCTGAAATCTTTATTCCAAATTATAGAGAAAATTGATGAAATCCATCTATTCACCCATTCATTAATAGTGTTGGCTGAAAGTCAGTGACTCAGCACTGACATTCAACACGTAGTTGGTACCTTATTTTATTGATAAAAAATATTTTTCGAGAATTATTATTTTTTTTATTGACCTTCAAAGTTGATTGTAATTTCCAGGTAAAAATAGAAGAGTTATGTAAGATATTTTTTTTAATGAGATATTGAGTGTAATTTTCCGATGAAATAGGATGAATTATAATAATTTGATGAATTAATATTATTAAAATTGTGCTTGAGGGGATGAAAATCCAATATAGACGCATTCCAGGCGATCCCCTTGAGTGATCGTGACCACCTTATGTCTGTTTTTTCCACATTCAGTAGGACTTTGGCAGTAAAACTGTAATACATTTGATAAATTGATGTGATTCTTACTCCTTTCCTTACACTGAAACTCAGTATCTTATTGAGGTAGTTTTGTATCTAATTGAGGTAGTAGATTGGTCTTCAACCAATCGCTTTGCCTTGAAGAAATAGATAATTATGTATTATTGAATAATTTCATTCATTGTATTTTCCAGAGTACTGGTGCTTGACAGGGGCCAGATTGTTGAGTATTCATCACCAGCCGAATTGTTGAAATCAAAAACGTCGTTATTCTATTCAATGGTACACGACGCGGGCCTTGTATGACAGTAATTGATCAATTTAGAAAAGTATCATCCAACTGCCTTGAACGATCTTTTGTAATAAATTAATAATTCTAGTGTAGTCGAATTCTGTCTAGAATATAAGCTCCCGCCTTTTTTGTATTGCAAGTCGCACCCACATTCACACACACAACAACATTTTGGGTTGAAGGTTATTGTTATTCTTATCGTTTGTATAAGAATTAAATTCATTTGATTTTTTATTGAGTTGTTAGTTTTGAGAAATGAAATGGTTTCAAAAATGTTTCATTTTATTTTATATTAAGTTTACAATGGTTATAAAAATCATGATAGTGATCTGCATTTCTTTTCTACAATTAAGAAATGTTATATTTAAGTCGTGCTTGCGCTCAGTCAATTATCACCACTCACAATTCATTATTCCAGATGGAATAAAATTCAATAAATTATTGAGAATTGTTGTATTTCGTGTAATTATTATATCGAAAGATTTCAAGTAAATGAAAATGTGAGTATTTTTCACTAATGAGCAGCATCAAACAGTAGTTATTAGGCCTATCCGCCAATGATTGATTTTTTGTATGTTTTTGCCTCTTCACGTATTTTTGTGATTCCAAGGCATGATTAAGGTGATTGTATGCAACACTGTCTTCAAAAATAGTTGATTGTTGAAATGTATCCATCATGATTCAAATAAATTCCAGCCACGATTATTCCTATTCACGAAGACAATCTGTTTTGATCAGTGGTTTCCAAACAGTGAGCTAGTTTTTATATATATATTTTTTTTTTATTGTATTCCTATTCATGCCTTGAAATTTATTTGTGGATATTATTTTTTTATTGCCTTGAATATTATTCAACTTAGAATTCTTATTGAAAAGTTTCTGTCATTGCCATTTTCAATTGAAAATCAAATTATGTAGTTTCATTTTAGAGGCTCATTTTTATTTTATCCACCATTTATTTTAGATTTTTTAACTGAAATCGGATGTATTCAAATTTTTATATTGACTTTCAAGTACAACTATATTTCTGTAAATGTAAGTTATGTTTATTACTTGAGTTGCCAAAATTCAACTTGCCATTGAAACATCATATGTATACGTTTACTGTGTAAGTTATATTGTATCCTAATAATTGTTTAATGTTTGTTTTTCTGGAAATTCGTCTACCCATTTTAAGTCCAGTGCCTTTACAACATTTTTAACTACCGATCCATCGGTCGATTGATGCATTGCTCTCACTTAATGTATAGTAAAAATAATGAGCAATATTATCTGAAACTTTATCGATTGTACATGAAGTATGTTAGCTCAACATAATATTCCGAAATTCATCTAACAATATGCTACGGTTCGGTCTGTGTTATTCTGTTGAATCATTCAACATGTATTTAAGAACATGCGCAAGATTAGGCTTGAATTATTTATGAAAAAGTATTGTATCTTGAGAAAAGTTATTGAGCTCAAAGAACGTACCGTTTGAATATTTCTTATATCGATGTATAATAGAAAGATCATAACTGTCAAGATGTACTTAGATAGAAGATAGAGAGATATTATTTTTTGCCATCGGACTCTACTGTCATCAGTAAGAAATAATATCTCTCTATCTATCTAATGGCATCCGCCAAATTTAATGAATACTAACGTACTCCTTAATGTGAGATGTTTTCCAACTTATTCCCGTTTATCTAGATGCTGCTCTCCTCTTTTTATGAATAATTTGTTTCAAATAAGTGCCAAATTGCAAGTAAAGTACTTATGAGAGTATGTTGAAATTGTTAAAATTATAATATGTTTTGTTTTTGCTCACTAGTAAATTCCATTCAGATAGCCAAAATGAATTTTAATGCGCTCTAGACCTATTACTTAAACTACAATATGTAGGTACTTGAAAACTAATTTATTATGAATGTTCAAAAAATTGTACTTATTTTTTGAGATAATTCCTTATCTTGTTTTATGTTCCTTAACTAGTTGGTTCCATTAATCGAAATATTGTAGAATTATTGAAAAAGGTATATAATATAATGTATATTAATGACCACAAATTTATAGTGTCAATCTTGAATTATTTTTGAAAGTACAAAATGAAATTATTTGTAAATAAAGTTACAAATGTTCATTAAAATCTTATTAAATTATCGTAATGAATAGTTAATCAACCTGATTTCCAGTTGAGTCTGCTCGTGTATTTGTAATAATTCATCAATACAGTTGATCCTCTTTATAATAGTCGATTAATCTTTGATATTTTCATCAAGGTTTTCCATTCCAAGATACCATTCAATGCCCTTTTTGACAGGTCTATTATCAAATATATATTTTCCCCTCGGTCTAGGGGGTAACCCCTCAGCACTGTTTTCATCATTCCCCTCCCCTAGATTCACCCCTTAATAACGCCTCTGCAGTTTAGTATGATTGTAATGACGTTCATATTAAAGTTTAAACAGTTTAATCTAAATAATTATTGTGCAATTTGCACTCCCCCCCCCCTCCGCAGTTACGTTACACAGGATCTAGTAGCTCTGAGGATGTTTCTAGTTGTTGTACCCATCAAAACAAAAATAGAAACGTAGGTTCTGTTCTTAATAATTTCCAAGATAATGATGATGGAAAAATCTTAGAATAATTTACTCTCTGCTAATTAACAATTAATTTTATAGCTTTCCTGTAATTTATTCATGTAAGCATGGTTGGGTTTCATCCTAAATTTGATGAGACAACTAATGAAACCATTTGGAATTATTTAAGATTGGGTCATTTTTGTCATGGCATGACATATTTACATATTAATAATACAGTAGGCCTACTAGTACTTACAGAACTGTAGTTATGGAAGACATTGTATAAATTATGAGCATATTTCAAAACCAGATATTGTATTATGATAATATGCCTACAGTAGGCCTCCAGGCCAACAGGGACTGTAAACTTGTGATTGAGAACATACAGTAAAGAAACTGAGCTTGTTGCATTGTACGCATTGGAAAAAATGAACTTTTTATTGAGATCGGTATTTGAAAAATTTTAAATGCCATTTTGTAGTGCTTTTCAAGCTGGATTTATAATTTTTGTATGATTGATAGTTACAGAGTGAGATGGAAAAAACGAGGCAAAAATGTTTTTTATAACATTCTTTATAAACCCTGATTATGAGAAATTTCAAGTTTATTAAATCACAAGTTTCTTAAATTTATTTATGAAATAAATAAGTACTTTATTGTCGTAGAACACAATTTTACAAGTGTTAATGACAACGTCAAAAGTTGTTACAATACATTAGTCGTTACATTAAACATTACAATAATTACAATACATAAAAACTGTATGTACACTGCAAGTAAATAACAGATGTAGTCAGGAACTGGATACAGTCAGGTACACAGGACATAAAAATATCAACAGTTTTAGAAGAGGATGCACTCATTTTTATACATAAAGTTTCCAATCTATTTCAAAATATTCAGTAACTTGGTAAATTGCCTATTTTATTCCAGGGCTATGTGAGAGCCAAAAATCCATCAAAGTATTTTAAATAATTGGAGAAATTGGTGTCATCAAAGAAACTGGACGGATAAAAATAAGTTATTTGAGAATAGAGTAATAGCTGGATTTCATGATTCAGTGGACGTTCAGGTTACTGCAGGCAGGTGGATCATATGATCGTCAACTCTATACAAACAAGTAGTCCAATGCACACCAGTCAGTAAGCATTTGTTCAGGTTACTGGAGGCAGGTGAATCATAAGATCGTCAACTCTATACAAACAAGTAGTCCAATTCGCACCAGTCAGTGTGCATTTGTTTGTATAGAGTTGACGATCATATGATACACCTGCCTCCAGTAACCTGAACGTCTACTGGAAACGTGAAATCCAACCATAATGGCGCGGTTTTACTAGCAGACGTGTAGGTTACTGGAATGCAGGTTAGCCATATAATCTTCCACTGTTCCACTCTATACAAACAAATAGCCTAGTGTGCATTGCCCAATTTGTTTGTATAGAGTGGAAGATCATATGACCAACCTGCATGCCAGTAACCTACACGTCTACTAGTATCGTGAAACCGCGCCATAACTCAAGTAGAACTGTTCTAGTGACAGGTAAAGGTCAATTCCCACATTGACGACAACGACACGACGACGACATTCTCATTTCGTTCTGCGCATGCGTCACCAGCCCGCGCTCTGATTGGTCCATGTCTATCTTTGTTTACAAATGATAGCTCTCAAGTCTCAAAATTGCAGTACCGGTATGACTTGAAAAGGTTTGTATTATAATTTTATTTACTGATTATTATATTTATATTGTCGTACTAATATTAATTGACAATTGATTCCGAACAGCGAACATTCAAACCTCCTACCTAGTCACTTAACCTAGAAATTCGGCTGGTCAAAAGTTCTGAAAAGATGGACCAATCAGAGCGCGGGCTGGTGACGCATGCGCAGAACGAAATGAGAATGTCGTCGTCGTGTCGTTGTCGTCAATGTGGGAATTGACCTTAAGGGGTAGCGACAAAGTGGACCATACTCCTGACCTGAGTCACTCAGCCCATCGGGGATGTGATGAAATTGACTCAGTTTGTCGTCGACACACTTTGTCTCTTTAGTTCACAGTTGAAGCTAAAAATTGATGGATAATTCAGTGAATAGATTTAAATTACAGAATAATAATACTTGGGTGTAACTTATAAGATTTATTTATAGGAATGAGTGAGCGTTCCCACGCCTCTAGTTTCAAAAATCGAAAACAAAAATTTAGCACCAAAGAGGTTATATTTATACGGCAACGGCAACGGGCCAACAACAACAACAAGCAAAAGTCAACAAACAACTACACTTTTGTCTACTGTTTTATTTTTGGTTTGAGTTTCAATATTTATAACAATTGAATCATAAGAGATGATGGCAAGAATTAAGGTAAGTCGCATGGCTTTCCTCCTACCTACTGATGCCTTTAATTTATTTTATTTTGAAGCTGATAATAGTAATAATAATAGGCCTTCAATTTATACAATTAATAATGTTCTTAAACTACCTAGCCTACGTGCTAAACTTAGAAGACCGAGAAATTAACTTTACTGCGCCTTTCCAGACAGTAAAAATTAAAATGTACCTGGCGGGAGTGACCTAATTTTACCAGACCATGTTATTTTGTCAATTTGCCTTCAGGTTGTAACTTCTATCTCCTATGGCTAATTATGCATAGGCCTAGGTGTCAATAGTGAATTGTCAACTAAATAACAAACTTATGAATAATTTATGTATTGAAGCGGGAAGCGGTTGGATTTATGTTTGGGCCGGCATCTCAAATTTAATTTTATTATTTCCAAAACATACATAATACAGGGTGATTCAAAAAGTATAGGCCTACCACAACTTTAAAAATGTGTATTTTTTTTTTTTCTGAGGATGATGCCCACATGAGCTCTAGGCTTGTGCGTGGGTAATGAGAGGGGTGATGATGAGATATGACGACTACTTTTTAGGCAGTCGGGACCGACGGCTTAACGTCTCCTCCGAAAGACGGGAGTGGCCGTATTTGTCATAAAATCCTTCCGTCAACCAGGCTCGTACCCTGGGCCAATGGATTTTATCTGACTGCTGATAACTTATCAGTCTGACGCCTTAGCCGCCTCGGCTACGAACCACTCCATTTAATGAATGAAACATACTAGAATGTTTGATCTTAGATGCTTGATTTTGGGACAGAAAATTACGTTTGAAGTGTCATTGAAAAGAGAATAAAATTCTTCAGGGTTTCTTCTTTTTAATTTTTTAATGAGAAAATTACTGCAATAATAAACTTTTTTAGTTTGAACATTTTTCGAGGTTTTTTGTTAGAAATATTTAAAATTTGAAAAAAACATGCCTCTGTTCTCTGTAACATCTAATAATTTATCAAATGAAGATCCGACCTTAACTGTAGACGTGATATGTTACAGAAAAATGCATGTTTTAGCTTAAAGTTACATTGATCTTATGGGACATCAATCCAATATGGGTGACTACTACCGCCCACTCTTAAAGAAGTTATTTTCACTCACAAACTAGTTCAGAGATTTTCAATATGACCTCCTCCAGACACTCGAGTAAAATCAACCCAAAACCTCCCTCAAACTCGTTCCACACTCTTTGTTGCAAATCAGACATAACAGTTTGGTAAGCTGCTGTTATTACTTGTTTCTGAGGACATGCTGAGGACATTCTTCTCCTGCAGAAGAGGGCCTTGAGAGTTTTAACTTTCAGTGACTTCCGGGCACACTGTAGGCCAATCTTCCAACGCCTGGGCCTGCTTACAGTGCATGGGCAGTACATCTTGGCTTCCCTCCTGTATGTGAAGCGTCACCATGTGTCCTACACTGCAAGGGGGCAGATCCACGAGCACAACACTAGGAGGGGGTCGAACCTAGACATTCCTCGCTGTAGGTTGTCTAGAGTTCGTGACAGCTTCCCAACCCTCGCTCCAAGGATGTTCAACCACCTGCCAACAACTTTGAGGAGTGCCTCGTACAGTGCCTTCAGGAGTGGTCTGTCTCAGTGGCTGGTGAAACGGAGTTATTATAGGCTGGATGAATTCTTTTTGGACGACCTGTTGGAGGTGCTGCCGGTCGCCTCTTAATAGTTTCAAGTGGCCACATGTATATATTTGTTTTATTTTTGTGACAAAGCCCATAAGGGGCTTAATGTTATCACTAAAGTGTTAGTGTCTTGACGCGATCCCACCAGGACTACTGGGCGTAGATCAAAAAATGGAAATTACTGGAAATTTCAAATCATCAATATTCATCCACCATTAATGATTTGAAACATCTTTAAAGAGAATCTATAAATACCCCTAAGTACTTCACTTCTTCAGCTCTATTCAAGGCTGGTCACACATTTCATTTAGGTCATCATTGCAGTCTGAGATGGATTTTGATTGGGTTCAAGTTTAAGGGCTAGGTTCTTGCTGTTGAACAGAAAATTAAAAAAAAGACTCTGTAATTCAGAGTTCATCTAGTCAAGATTTGATGTAAATCAAACCCCAATTGGCTGAAATAACTGCTTCCTCTCAAGAAGAGTCAGTAAAAAATTAGAATTGTGTCATCAGCAAAATAAATAATTTTGCCATCTTTCAAATTAATTTTTATAAGGCCATTAATGTAAATGGAAAAAAGTACCGTTAACTGGTGCAAACTCCTGGATAGCAAAACTTGAGTTCTTCTAGACGCATAAAATTTTTGTTTGTCTAAAAGCGATTCGGATAGTGGAGATCTACTTTGTATCCTAATAAATTATAATGTACTGTACCGTAATTAATAAATCATCTACCTTTCACCTTCTCATCTAGGAATAAGACTGGAGAATTAGCTTTCGTAAAAGAATTGAATTGTGAAAATCTATGCTTTTCTGAATCTTACAGTAATAATATTGTTCAGCTTTGATGGATATCGTTGAAAATTTCTTGTAATGATCAATTGTTAGTATTTTCCTTTCATGCAGCGTATTTGGATTTCCGTGATTGATTAGTGTATGAAGAACTGGTAAATCGATACTCCATTTCTATTAGAAATATATACTACTGTATTATTCACCCTAATGGTAATTTGAATTTGATTTACTGATTGCAGGTTGATAGCAAGTCTCGAAAATCATCCCAATCCTTCAAAAAAGCTGAAGAAAGTGAGGATGATAATCGAATTGATTCAGAAGAAGAAGACGAAGATGAAGAAGAAAAAGTAGAAGACGATTCAGAAGAAAAAGGAGAAGTAGAAGAAGAAGATGATAATGATGATGATGAAGAAGAAGTAGAAGACCATACAGCTAAGAATAAGAAAGTCAAGGTACAGAGAACACTATTGTCTCTTGTATTATCTGTTACTAATAATAATAATTATTATTGATAACAGGAATATCGAATTTCGCTTTCCGATTGAAGAGGAGTACAAGTTTTTTCAGTTCTGATTTTGATTGGAGGTTATTAGTTTTGGATATTTTGTGGCACATTAGAAATAGTATGATAATGAGGTGAATTGTCATTTTAACATTGTTAAATTTGATTTTTAAATTAGATTTCTAATGGTCATGGATTTCAATGGTCTAAAGGGCATGGTCGGATTGCAAAGATATCGGATTATCCAAAAAAAAACGATACAGTACAGTTTTGTCTGTCTTTGGATTATCCATAAAAAAAAAAAAACGATACAGTACTGTATTTATTAAACATTATTAAAAGTATTATGTATTAATGTATTATTAAACATTTATTAACAGTACATGTATTTAATAAACATTAAACGTACAAAGATACATGAAATAATAGTCCAGGCAACGAAGACAAAAAAATGCCAAATAGGGGAAATAATTCATGTATAAGCCAAAATTGGTACAGTTGTAGGGGAAGGCTTCTTAAACAACATACTAAAAGTACTGACCCGTGGAGAGCTAAGGGGAGGGGCTCTAAAGGTGCACTTTTCGGTTTTGTAAATAACTCAAAAACATGGCCTCAGAAAAAGTTGTGCTTAATAAAATTATACGCCGTAAAATTCTCTACAAAAAAGGTCCTATGCACTTTTTTGCTAGGCTTGATAATAGTGGAGATATATAGAGGAGAAAAAGAGGAAAAAATATACATTGTTCAAAATTACTTGTTTACTGATTACAAAATCTACTATTATGCTACTACAGAAGAATGAAATCACAACTTTTAACAATTTACATTAATCATCATCAAAATCTAAGTCATCGTCAATACTGTCTTCGATTGGGGTTACATTTGAACAAGTACAGGCACACGACTGAGCAGGTAATGCCGGTATCACAGCGCACTCCACACCCAGTCCTGCAGTGACAAAATATCATTTTCAAGACGGAGTCAGGTGCCACAGGATCGTTTGTTGTTACTGTGTTGATTCCATCTCCTCCTCTAGACCAACCCCATTAGATGGGTGGCAGTGTTGGATCTGTTTAAAACAGGCCAGCCTAAGTATTGAGCACGAAGTGACACTTACAGCGCATATAAAAATAATCGGTATTTAAAAATTTTGAATGAAAATATATTTACTTGTAAATAGAACCAATGTTACAAGAAATTGACATTTTTAATATATGCATTATAAAAATAACTTTTTATTAACTGTTGAAATAAATTTAGGACTCCGCTCAAGGATAGTAAGATAAGCAAAACTTTTGTGCCTTTACTCGTAGTTACTTTAAAATCGTGTAGTCATTGTTTAACAAAAATTTAACTTTTCTGTCACAATCCCCAAAACTCTAAAAACCTTGTAAAAAGGATAGCTGCTAATTTTTGGTGCCAACCTTGGGAGCCACCATAAAGTTAATCTTAGTATCACCACTCATAAAAAAGTTTGCTAAAATTACTTATATTAATGTACATCTAGTTACCTGTAAATATACTCGACGGGAGTGTTGCCTTGCAGCTCCTCTGGTTGGGGGAAGAGAGGCCATGTCTGATTTAAGCTTTACTGACGCTTTCAAAAATGCCGAGTAGCGAAATTTGTTCAAATTTTCTTGCTGAGCAGGAGCTTGGTACGCAGCCAAAAACAGCTTCTCGCCAGCGTGTTCAATAGTCTCTGGTGATGTTGAGGGATCTGTGAAGACAGCAGAGATGTCTTGAGTGAGGTCAGGTTTTGCTTTGAAGATCGTGACCATTCCCACTTTGCTCTTTCCATGTATCGCCGAGGTTGTATCACATCCGGAGAAGCTGTGAAGAAGGAGGATCGTCTTGGCAAATGAAAGCTGTTGAAGTTTTTTTAATGAAAACAGTTTTGTCTCTGTTTTTTGACGTCCTGGCTTCATGAAGCCTAAATCAGACATGGCCACTCTTCCCCCAACCAGAGGAGCTGCAAGGCAACACTCCCGTCGAGTATATTTACAGGTAACTAGATGTACATTAAGTGCCGGTTCATGAGCTCGGGATTTACCCAAGTCCTAGACTAAAACGGGTGGCTACTGTAGCATCGACAAACTTGTGTCTCGACAGGTTAGTGGGTTAGCAGCATAGAGAGCCCTTATTACATAGTGTTGAGGCTAACGTTTGTCGATGCTACGGTGGCCACCCGTTTTAGTCTACGACTTGGCTGAATCGAGGCCTCATGAAGTAATTTTAGCAAACTTTTATGAGGGTGATACTAAGATTAACTATGGTGGCTCAAGCTATCCTTTTACAATTTTTAGAGTTTTTTTGGGACATCCTTAAAAAGTTTAAACAGAAAATGACTAATGATTTGTTAAATTATAAAGTAACGAGAGTAAAGGCATCAAAAGTTTTGCTTATTCACTTATCCTTGAGCGGAGTCCTAAATTTATTTCAACAGTTAATAGAAAGTTATTTTATAATGCATATATTAAAATTTCAATTTCTTGTAACATTGGTTCTATTTACAAGTAAATATATTTTCATTCAAATTTTAAATACCGATTATTTTTATATGCGCTGTAAGTGTCACTGTGCTCAATACTTAGGCTGGCCTATTTTAAACAGATCCAACAGTGGCTGGGCACCCACCACCAATGGGGTTGGTCTGAGGAGGAGATGGAATCCTCAACACAGTAACAACAAACGATCCTGTGGCACCCGACTGTCTTGAAAATGATATTTTGTCACTGCAGGACTGGTGCTGGCCGGCTGCCCAGTGCTGTGCCTTGGTACTTGTACAAATGTAACCCCAATCGAAGACAGTATTGACGATGACTTAGATTTTGATGATGATTAATGTAAATTGTTAAAAAGTTGTGATTTCATTCTTCTGTAGTAGCATAATAGTAGATTTTGTATCAGTAAACAAGTAATTTTGAACAATGTATATTTTTTCCCTCTTTTCTCCTCTATATATCTCCACTATTATCAATCCTAGCAAAAACGTGCATAGGACCGTTTTTGTAGAGAATTTTACGGAGTATAATTTTACTAATCACAACTTTTTTTCTGGAGGCCATAGTCTTTGAGTTATTCACAAAAAACCGAAAAAGTGCACCTTTAGAGCCCTCCTTAGCTCTCCCCCACCGGTCAGTACTTTTAGTATGTTGTTTAAGGAGCCTTCCCCTACAACTGTACCAATTTTGGCTTATACATGAATTATTTCCCCTATTATGTCTTCGTTGCCTGGACTATAAGTGATTACTGAAATAAGTGATTTTTCAAGCCGAGAAGTGAACCCGAGAAGTCTGCGTGGAAGGCAGAGTCGCTATCCAATACACCACCGAGGTTATTAGTTTTGGATATTTTGTGGCACATTAGAAATAGTATGATAATGAGGTGAATTGTCATTTTAACATTGTTAAATTTGATTTTTAAATTAGATTTCTAATGGTCATGGATTTCAATGGTCTAAAGGGCATGGTCGGATTGCAAAGATATCGGATTATCCAAAAAAAACGATACAGTACTGTATTTATTAAACATTATTAAAAAGTATTATGTATTAATGTATTATTAAACATTTATTAACAGTACATGTATTTAATAAACATTAAACGTACAAAGATACATGAAATAAGTGATTACTGAAATAAGTGATTTTCAAGTTAACAAGGTTTTAAATTCATTGTTTTGACGATGAAAAAATAAACAAATTCACCTACCGGTTCCGTAGCGACAGTCTGTCTAACCGGAGCGACGGACCACCGAGGGCTGATTAAAGGGGTTCTACTGTATTTTAAATGTTCCTCACCCATAGCCCATATAGAAATTTATTTCATGACAATTGCATATAGTTTTGTGATTATTTGATGAAATAAAGTTACTTTCAATTGTATACAACAATTCTCCTCAGAAATCACCTCAAAATCGAAAAATCTGATGAAAAAGATAGTGAATCCGAGGAAGAAGATGATGCAGAAGAGGAGAAAGAAAGCCAAGGTAAAATGTCTTATTTTGAAAGTGCTTCTTTTGGATTTTAATCGATTAATAATATTCTTTTCAAAGCATCAGCTTTTACATTTAAGAATCGCGTGAACTTATCATTTCAAAAATCACTACAACAACAATAAATTTGTAATAATCACAACACTGATACGACAAACAATGGTCCAAGTCATTGGTCTGATAGCACTTATTCATTTTCTTTTGCATTTATTTTTAGTCCTCGATTCCTGGTATTCCCAAAATCCAGGATAAGAACCATCTTCAATTTCATTTCTTGTCAATTCACAGAATATTTTAATAGATTATTTACATGTTATTTACAACATTATTTACATTTTGTACATGAGATAATAAAATAAATCTCAATTGCAGGTCAATAAGACTCCTCGAAAATCACTTCAAAAATTGAAAAAAGCTGATGAAAATCATAGTGAATCTGAGGGAGAAGATGATGCAGAAGAGAAAAAGAAAGCCAAGGTATAAATATATCATTCTTGATATTGAGTATTTGATTGTTATGCATTTCAATCAATGAATTTTCAGTCAAAACATCAGCTTGCGAAAATAGGAGTTGCGATTATTCATCATTCCAACTTTCACAACAATATGAACAATGATTGAACGAACAATAATATTATTAAATAATGTATTACTGATCTTATATAACTTTCTCTTTTTGGTTTGTATTTTATTTTTATCCATTCCTAAAGTCCAGGAAAAGAACCATTTTTAATTCTTTCCTTTCAATTATTGCACAATATTTGTTTCGGATTTTTTCTAAGATAATAAAATCAATCTCAATTGCAGGTCAACAGGTCTTCTCGAAAATCAGCTCAAAAGGTGAAAAAAGCTGAAAGTGATTCAGAGGAAGAGGATAATGAAGATGATGAAAAACAAGAGAAGAAAGCCAAGGTCAGAAATATCTCATTTGAATGTGCTGCATTTGATTGTTTTGTATTTTAATCAATGAATTTTTTTGAAAATATCAGCTTGTGCAAATAGAAGTTACGATAACTTATCATTTCCACAATCAAAACAAAAATAATAGTTATGATAATTACACCAATGATGAGGAGAAGGCCTAAAGGCTAATCACTAATCTAATATCACAATTATAGCTTTCTCGTTTTCAGTAGGGTATTTATTTTCATCCATGATCCCTGCACCTCAGGTGAAGAATCTTCACATTTCAATCCTTGTCAACTACATAATTCTTAATTACTACAAATTACTACAAAGCATTTTAACCAGAATGTTTTTCTTCAGATAAAATTAATGAAAACTAGTTTACCCCATGCAGCGCAAAGCGCCGCTTGCTTGCTCAGTACTGTATCGTTCGGGAATACAGCATCATTGCAACAGATTTGTATCTAGAGTTTCCTCTAGATTTCACTTAATATCTCGCAGTGGTGGAAGCTTAGGAGAAAGGAATGCGCCAAACGTTTTTTAATATAATAGATAGATTTGAAGGCCAACATCTTCTCATAAATCAGTTCAATAATGGAAAAAGCTGATGAGAAACGTAGTGATTCAGAGGAAAATGATAATGTAGATGATGCAGAAAAGAAAAGGATTTCCAAGTTGAAAATTAGGAATTTCTCATGAGATTTGATTGTTCAGCATTCAATGAATAATGTGAATCAAAGAATAAAAGTTTGTTAACAAAAACATATTTATCCACAGCGGAATGATGCGAACAACTCCTTTGCAGTCCAATTTTTTAAGTAATTGAATAATCTCTTACTTTGAAACCCAAATTAATTATAATAATAAATTGTCTGTTGGTTGCAGGTAACCAGAAATCTACCCCGAAAATCAGCTCAATCACCGAAAAAAGTTGACGTAAAAAGTGATGATGATGATGATGATAAAGAGGAAGAAGAAAGCGATGTAGAAAAGAAAAAAAAGACCAAGGTGAATAATATTTTTCTTTATTTTTATCCAATATAAGCTGTCCCGGCGAATTTCGTATGGCACTCCCCCCCCCCCAAATGTCCCCCTGTCCCTCCTCTACTCCCCACAAATGTCTCCCCTTCCTGCCACCTCTCAAAAATGTCATCCCCAAATGCCCCCGTTCATTCTACCCCCCCAAATGTCACCCCAAATGTCACCCCAAATATCCCTCTTCATGTCAACCCCCTCTTTCCCCTCAAATGTCACCCCTCTCTTCCCACCAATTAATTTTTTTTAATTTCTTCTATTTTGTATTTTTTTTCATTTATTTATTTCTTTTTTTAAAATATATATATTTTCTAATTTTATTTCCGTTCTCCAATTTTATTATTTGAAACAATAGAACATGTATGATGCGAACGATAACTCATGATTACAACGATGATTACAGCGTAAAAAATAATTAGAGCAGAAAACCTAGTACAAAAAGAAAAGGTTTGGAGCGGGGATCGAACCCCCAACATCTAGGTCGTAGGCCGAAGCTCTATCAACTGAGCCACTGCAGCTTGAGATATCACTGCTATTTTTTCTGGTCTTGAATCACGATCATCTTTCCGTTCTTCGGTAGCCGGCAATTTCAAAACGTACGTCTGTGAAATGTTTGATAGGTTAGGTCATTAATGTACTAATTATTTATTAATTATAAAGGGATTTTCTTATATTTTAATACATATTATGTTAACCAGTGCTTTAACAATTCAAACTAATCCAAAATTATCTAAATCGGTTCAGCCGTTCTCGAGTTATAAGCGAGCGTACAGACATCAACTCTCTTATATTAATATAGATGTAAAATTATCATTCGAAGAAGTTCATGATTTGCAATAAAATAAATCAGTGTGATAAAGAAGCGCAGTTTTTAGAAGGTAATGTTTGTTTCCAAATAGCCTATTGTGAATTTTATTTTGTGATTTATTGGAACTTCAAGGCGGTTGCTCATAATTATTGTAATTTATATAGAATTCAAATTAATATAAGCATTCACAACATATATATTAATCTCCTGTAGGCCTGTAGGCTGATCAATTTATAAATAATTTATTTTATCTGTAGGTCCTGATACAAATGAATAATTTATTACAATATCTGTTATTAAATATCATTCATTATATACTATACAAGCTGTCCCGGCGAACTTCGTATCACCCTCTCCCCCCCCCCCCGAAATGTCCCCCCCCTCTTCTCCCCGCAAATGTTCCCCCTCCATGCCACCCCAAAAAATGTCATCTCCAAATGTCCCCTTCATTCCCCACAAATCCTTCATGTCAACCCCTCTTTCCCCACCAAATTTCACCCCTCTTTCTCCAATTGGCCCACTTCATGTACCCCCCCCCAAAAAATGTCACCCCCCAAATGTCCCCCTTCATGTCACCCTCAAATAACCCGCTTCATGTCACCCTCAAATAACCTTCATGTCCCACCTCTTCCCCAAATGTCTCCCTTCATATCACCCCCCACGAAAAAATGTCACGAAGTAAAATACCTATATCCACTCGCTTTATTGATGGAACATTAAACGAGCTCTGCAGTATACTAGTTTTTATGAAGCGAGTGGATAATAATCAAAATCCACCGTCTCGGAATCGAACCCGAGAAGTCTGCGTGGAAGGCAGAGTCGCTATCCAATACACCACCGAGGTTATTAGTTTTGGATATTTTGTGGCACATTAGAAATAGTATGATAATGAGGTGAATTGTCATTTTAACATTGTTAAATTTGATTTTTAAATTAGATTTCTAATGGTCATGGATTTCAATGGTCTAAAGGGCATGGTCGGATTGCAAAGATATCGGATTATCCAAAAAAAAAAAAACGATACAGTACTGTATTTATTAAACATTATTAAAAGTATTATGTATTAATGTATTATTAAACATTTATTAACAGTACATGTATTTAATAAACATTAAACGTACAAAAGTACATGAAATAAGTGATTACTGAAATTAGTGATTTTTCAAGTTAACAAAAGTTTTTTAAATGCATTGCTTTGAAGATGAAAACAATAAACAAATTCACCTACCGGTTCTGTAGTCTGACTAACTGGAGCGACGGACCACCCAAGGGCGGATTAAAGGGGTTCTACTGTATTTGAAATGTTGCTCACCCATAGCCCATGTAGGGAAATTTATTTCATGACAATTGCATATAGTTTTGTGATTATTTGATGTAATAAAATTACTTTCAATTTCAGGCCAACAATTCTTCTCAGAAATCACCTCAAAAATCGAAAAAATCTGATGAAAAAGATAGTGAATCCGAGGAAGAAGATGATGCAGAAGAGGAGAAGAAAGCCAAGGTAAAAATGTCTTATTTTGAAAGTGCTTCTTTTGGATTTTAATCGATTAATAATATTCTTTTCAAAGCATCAGCTTTTACATTTAAGAATCGCGTGAACTTATCATTTCAAAAATCACTACAACAACAATAAATTTGTAATAATCACAACTCTGATACGACAAACAATGGTCTAAGTCATTGGTCTTATAGCACTTATTCATTTTCTTTTGCATTTATTTTTAGTCCTCGATTCCTGGTATTCCCAAAATCCAGGATAACAACCATCTTCAATTTCATTTCTTGTCACAAACATAATTTTTAATGGATTACTTACATGTTATTTACAACATTATTTACATTTTGTACATAAGATAATAAAATAAATCTCAATTGCAGGTCAATAGGACTCCTCGAAAATCAGTTCAAAAATCGAAAAAAGCTGATGAAAATCATAGTGAATCTGAGGAAGAAGATGATGCAGAAGAGAAAAAGAAAGCCAAGGTATAAATATCTTATTTTTGATGTAGCCTATTTGATTGTTATGCATTTTAATCAATGAATTTTCAGTCAAAATATCAGTTTGCGAAAATAGGAGTTGCGATAACTCATCATTCTAACATTCACAACAATATGAACAATGATTGAACGAACAATAATATCATTAAAAAAAAAAAAAATAAATAATAATTACTGATCTGATATTATAACTTTCTCTTTTTGGTTTGTATTTTATTTTTATCCATTCCTAAAGTCCAGGAGAAGAACCATTTTTAATTCTTTCCTTTCAATTATTGCACAATATTTGTTTCGGATTTTTTCTAAGATAATAAAATCAATCTCAATTGCAGGTCAACAGGTCTTCTCGAAAATCAGCTCAAAAGGTGAAAAAAGCTGAAAGTGATTCAGAGGAAGAGGATAATGAAGATGATGAAAAACAAGAGAAGAAAGCCAAGGTCAGAAATATCTCATTTGAATGTGCTGCATTTGATTGTTTTGTATTTTAATCAATGAATTTTTTTGATAATATCAGCTTGTGCAAATAGAAGTTACGATAACTTATTATTTCCACAATCAAAACTAAAATAATAGTTATGATAATCACACCAATGATGAGAAGGCCTAAAGGCTAATCACTAATCTAATATCACAATAGCTTTCTCATTTTCAGTAGGGTATCTATTTTCATCCATGATTCCTGCACCTCAGGTGAAGAATCTTCACATTTCAATCCTTGTCAACGACATAATTCTTAATTACTACGAATTACTACAAAGCATTTTAACCAGAATGTTTTTCTTCAGATAAATAAAATTAATGAAAACTAGTTTACCCCATGCAGCGCAAAGCGCCGCTTGCTTGCTCAGTACTGTATCTTTCGGGAATACAGCATCATTGCAACAGATTTGTATCTAGAGTTTCCTCTAGATTTCACTTAATATCTCGCAGTGGTGGAAGCTTAGAAGAAAGGAATGCGCCAAAAGTTTTTTAATATAATAGATAGATTTGAAGGCCAACATCTTCTCATAAATCAGTTCAATAATGGAAAAAGCTGATGAGAAACGTAGTGATTCAGAGGAAAATGATAATGTAGATGATGCAGAAAACAAAAGGATGTCCAAGTTGAAAATTAGGAATTTCCAATGAGATTTGATTGTTCAGCATTCAATGAATAATGTGAATCAAAGAATAAAAGTTTGTTAACAAAAACATATTTATCCACAGCGGAATGATGCGAACAACTCCTCTGCAGTCTAATTTTTTAAGTAATTGAATAATCTCTTACTTTGAAACCCAAATTAATAAAAATAAATTGTCCATTGGTTGCAGGTAACCAGAAATCTACCCCGAAAATCAGCTCAATCACCGAAAAAAGTTGACGGAAAAAGTGGTGATTATGGTGAGGATGATGATGATGATGGTGATAAAGAGGAAGAAGAAAGCGATGCAGAAGAGAAAAAGAAGACCAAGGTGAATAATATTTTTCTTTATTTTTATCCAATATGTAAAATTATCATTCGAAGAAGTTCATGATTTGCAATAAAATAAATCAGTGTGATATAGAAGCGCAGTTTTTAGAAGGTGATGTTTGTTTCCAAATAGCCTATTGTGAATTTTATTTTGTGATCTATTGGAACTTCAAGGCGGTTGCTCATAATTATTGTGACTTATATAGAATTCAAATTAATATAAGCATTTACAACAGATATTTCCTGTATTTTCCTGTATGTTGTAAATTCATAAATAATTTATTTTATCTGTAGGTCCTGATACAAATGAATAATTTATTACAATATCTGTTATTAAATATCATTTATTATATACTGTATAAATAATTTATAACAATATCTTGGCAAATTTTAAGAAAGATGAAATTTTGGTCTCAAATTATGGGTAATTTAATCAATAATTAAAAATGATAAGGACAGTTTTTCATGGAAAGGTTATGCTTCAGGGTAAAATTTGGCTGAACGTGAAAAAAGTGCAACATTTCTTCATTTTTTACGGATGTGGCAGTGATCTGGAAGGTTGACGAGGTCGAAAACTTGGATTCAAAATCACAGGACTATCATATACAGCGTGAAAAAAAACCGACTTTCACATTCCATGCAAGGTAGACCCCACTTTTGATGACAATTTTACTGGGCTATTACGATATGTAGGAAATGAAATATATTGTATATCATACACATAGTAGGTACATTGTATATCTATCTTAATCTCAAGTTTTGGCTTAGTTTAATATTAGTGTTTTGATTGCAGGTAAACAAGAAGTCTTCTCGAAAAGTATTAAAAAGAGCGAGAAATGAGAATGAGAGTGATTCGGAGGAAAAAGATGAAGAAGAAAAAGAAGAAGAAGATGATGATGATAATGATGATGATGATGATGACAACATGAAAGAAAACAAGAACGCCAAGAAGGTAATAATGCAATAAATAAGGCGATTATTTTCTGTGTAAAATCTCTTCATAGAAGTGAAGAAAGTCCTGTCCAATATTTATCTATTCAGTAATTTAGAAATAATACTTGTTAGTAAGGAATTAATATTTTAATTTCTCTGTTATTTTGATTATATCTTTATACTAATAATCATTGGTATGACTTTTTAATGATAATTCTCGCCAACCAATTAATGGATTTACTTGATTTTTTTAATGTCCTCGTGTTTCGGAGGACACGCTAAGCCGTCGGTCCCGGCTGCCTAAAAAACAGTCGTTAAGTCACGTCAGAGACCCTGAAATGATCAGGAGTGACCTGAAAACTCTGACACCAGACCTGAGCAAGCCACGGAATTATTATTATTTTATTTAAAATCCAATTGATAACGAATTGAAATTCAGTGAATGCCAATCTCGATAACTAGAAACTTCTTTGCAGTAGAATTGTAGAAGAATTCTAATGGTGTAGAGAATGCTAGTTATCCTCAAAATAGTTCACTCATAGACTGTATAATCACAATGTGGCCATTGAATGTCATACTTTGATTGGTTAGTTCGGTCGATTCCACCATACCTTTGCCAATTAATAGGGAGACGTAGTTGGCTTCTTGGTCGTGTCGATGTCTAATCTCAAGATTAGATAAGAGACTCGCAAATGTTACTCCCATTTTAAGGCCTTTTTCCGCTGAATGTCATTCATTCATGCTGAGAATCAAAATCGCTTCCCGGTGGTTCAGAACCCACCTTAATTTGTAGGGCCACTCATCATCCTTCCCATCACCCAAGCACAAGAGCGTATGTGGGCACCACAACAGCAAAAAATTCCATAAGATTCACATTGAGAAGATGCGTTTATCATTCTAACCTTCAATTTCCTTCTACCAGTGTTAGTTTTTGTTATTCTAAGCTTTAAAAACAATAGAGTGTAGACAGACTTATTTTATGTCCTTCCTCTTGAAGGAATGTAGTGGAGTGGTTCGTAGTTCGTGGTTCGAGTCCTTCCTCTTGGAGTGGTTCGTAGCCGAGGCGGCTAAGGCGTCAGACTGATTAAGTTATCAGCAGTCAGATAAAATCCATTAGGCCAGGGTTCGAGCCTGGTTGACGGAAGGATTTTTGACAAATACGGCCACTCCCGTCTTTCGGAGGAGACTTTAAGCCGTCGGTCCCGACTGCCTAAAAAGTAGTCGTCATACTCATCATCACCCCACTCATTACCCACGCACAAGCCTAGAGCTCATGTGGGCATCATCCTCGGAAAAAAAATGTTGGACAAATTAGTTGATGGGTTCCAGTTTGCCTGTATAGGAATTCAGAGTATTGGTAAAAGTTTTGCGAAGGCGGGAAAAACGTTCCAGCACACTGTTATGGACCCTTTCACACGACTTCATTGTGATTATATACTTTCTCTGTCATTTATGTTGAACAAAATTGTCTTTGCTCTCTACGGAACACCTATTTCTAAATTTAATTTTTCAGGGAAAAGTGTCCAAGTCTTCGAAAAAACAGAAAACTGTTGGAAAGAAAGGTGGTAAAGGAAAAATTGAGAAAGAAAACGAACCCGATGAAGACGAGGAGGAGGAATATGAGGTGAAACGGAATAGTTTTGTTTGTTATACATTCAAAGTGTTTCAAAAATAACTTTACACCTTTCAAATTGCATATTATTTTTAAAAATAATGGTATAGAACTGAATTTGGTGTTGTTTAAAAAGAAAACACATCAAGTTTTGACTAGTATATTATGGAAGCGCTCTGTGATTGCGTTATCGATGCAAAAATGCAGAAAAATTGACGCCCGCGTCAACAATATGGATCTTAGAGTAGGTTCACACGAACGGTTTTCAGGTGGTTCAATGTGTGGGAGAGAGACAAAAATCAGCTGGCATAATATTGTCTCTCCCCCACACATGGAATCGCTGGTAACCACCCAAAAACCGATCGTGTGAACCTAGACGTATGATATCTTATATTTTATTGAGTACCCTGTTTCTATAAAAATCTATGCCAATCATAAATTGTAGGTCTAATATGAGTATAATTTTTCGTACTTGGTACAAAAATTACGTTGAAAGTTTCTTGCCTACTTTTATTCTTCAAGCCAGCTAGCACGCTCGAGTCCAGTGAAAACAGTCGTATTTAACATGTTAGCCGCTAGCGCTTGCTGGGGCTAGACTCTGCACTTCCATAACATGCCAATCAAAACTTGAAGTTTTTTCCTTAAAAACAAAACCAAATCCAGCTCTATATTTATTAAAAAAAAAATTGTATGCATTTTCAAAGTTGTAAAGTCCTTTTTGAAACACTGTATCATAGTTTTGTCTTTTTTCTAGCTGTTGCGAATATAATGTTGGTTAATTCAACATTGTCTTTCCACAGCATTAATTTCTTCAATAAGAAATAATTGATAAACAATTTGAATTATAATAGAAACAGTGCCTTAGGCATTCTTCAACAGTATTTATGTATTTTTATTTTATACTGGTGTTCACAAAGAAGATGAAATCTAATTTAATTTTCAAATAAATAGTATTTCAATTGATTTATTCTACAAATAAGAAGGGCTTTCGAAACAAATATGTTTTCAAAACTCGCTTTTTATTTCTTTAAATGAATGTTCAAATGCCTATAATAGGCAAAATAATTTGGCTGAGTTATAAATTCGATTATGCGGAATCTAGTACGGGTTTTACAATGTTGTTTTTAATTGAATGTGATTTTTCATGGCTTTTGACAGGTGGACAGCATAGTCAGTATGAGAAAGACGAAAAATGGCGTAACCCAATATCTGGTACACTGGAAAGGCTGGAGTTCAAGTGCTGATACTTGGGAAAAGGAAGACAACTTAAAATGCAAGAAACTCATTGACGAATTTCTGAAGAATCAAGAGCCAGTAAGTGCATCAAGATTTTAAAAAATATTTTATTATTTAAAAATTCCACACAAAATATCTATCTATTTATTTATAATATTACTAGCTGTCCCGGCGAACTTCGTATCACCCTCTCCCCCCCCCCAAAATGTTCGCCTTTCTCCCAACAAATGTTCCCCTTCATGTCACCCCCCAAAATGTCATCCCCCAAATGCCCCCCTTCATTCCCCCACAAATCCCCCTTCATGTCAACCCCCTCTTTCCCACCAAATTTCACCCCCCCTCTTCCTCCAATTGGCCCCCTTCATGTAACCCCCCAAAAATGTCCCCCTTCATGTCACCCTCAAATAACCCCCTTCATGTCACCTACCTCTTCCCCCCAAATGTCTTCCCTTCACATCACCACCCCCCCCCCTCGAAAAAAATGTCACGAAGTAAAAATATCTATATCCACTCGCTTTATTGATGGAAAATTAAAAGAAATCTGCAATATACTAATTTTTATAAAGTGAGTGGATAATAATCAATATTAATCAATGCTGAAAGTTACGAAAAATTTCTCCGTCTCGGAATCGAACTTGAGAATTCTGCGTGGTAGGCAGAGTCGCTATCCAACAGACCACCGAAGTTGTATTTGGGAAGACCTATATTGTAGCAT